>OX637658.1:2941649-3526146 GCA_951802225.1 Euspilapteryx auroguttella | reverse complement strand
CAGCGGTTCCTAAGGTAAGAAAACACTGTACCTATATATTAGACGCAGAACTCTAATACGACCGGAGCAAGGTGTGTAATAAGTTTTATTACGTCATCACAAAATTCAGCAAAATATCAACGTAATTTAGTAAAAAAAAAAAAAAAAAACTACCCGCAGTTTTAATTGCCAACAAAAATTGGAACTCCACGTGTATCCGTATCCAGATTCCTCTTTATTTTAAAGACATCCGGGTATTATAGTTCTTATATTGACAGAGGCATCGAAGCCAAGCTATAACAAATCGACAGTGCCTTATCATGCAAAGCATGACAAAAAGCGATGGAAATTTACGTTTTTGCTTTTAAATAAGCCAAAAAATTATAAGTACCTGACAAGCAAGGTAAAGGACCTTCATAGTCGATAAAGCTATACACAAGACGCTAGTCTGTGCAAATTCGGTGGTAAAAACTGTCACTAAAGTAATAGCACCTCAAAAGAAACCTAGTTCGTTTTTAACGTCTCAGATAATTTAGTAGTAACTACGCCGGCGGCGGGCTCTCCAGCCCGCAGGCCGCCGGCGCCGCGGCTGCAGCGCGCGCCGGACGCGCGAGCGCAGCCTAGCGAGCCTGCGCCAGCGAGCGGGCGGGATCATGAGCCGGCGCGCGCGCCCCGGACCGGCCGCCGCCGCCGCCGCGCCGCAGCGCGCGCACTACGTGACCATCAGGCCATCCGCCGCCGCCGCCGCATTACTGCAGCCGGCGCTGTTACTAGGAACATAGTACATAGGTCGTATGGTTTATTTTATTTCACAAGTCACGATTTATCATATCAGCTCGGAGGCGTCCACTGCTGGACGGGGCCTCCCCCAACGGTCGCCACGGTGGCCGGTCTTGTTCGACCATCATTCGGTGCACTCCTGCGGTATTTATTAGGTCGTCTGACCACATGGTCGCGATTTATATACTAAAGAAAACACTCAAAAAACAATTTTAAAATACAATGAAATTAATAAATTTAAATAAAGTCACATAAATTAATGCTATTTCTTTATTACAACCATGCCATTGTCAATTTTACCTACGTAGGTATATATTATACGTACGTAATCTAAAACTGAAAACAAACAAAAATAAAAAGATTTATTATCACTTGAAAATAAATAAATACATTCATATAGTATAAGATATATTCATATTGCCTGAAATAAATGAATATTATTATTATTATTATTATAAATATTTATGCCTTCCAGCTTATAGACCTCCGCGTAACTTTAAATTTAGATCCAAAGTACTATTATTTAGAATGTACTATGTTGCATTATTAGATTTTGGAAACGCACATATTCCTTACCAATGCTGTAAGATCTAGAAAATAATTACAAAACTGATGAAGCTTTTAAAATTATCTAAGTAATCAAATTGCAACATAGATTTTTTATCTCCTCCCGTATATATATGACTTACTTGGTGAGACGTTCAGGTTTTTTACCAGAATAATCAAATTACAAAATATTGCTAATATACCTGAACGGGGAAAAAAGCTTGCTTTATCCTTTCATGCCTTATTAATTCTTGGGCGTTATCATAGATTCCAATGATCTCGTTGTAATAATTCCCAGAGATAATAAAAGATTTCGAATCAAAAAAAAAAAAAAAAAAAATATTAAATGATGTATAATTGTGTGCCATTGAAATAAATAAATAAATATATTATTAAAAAAAAAAAAAAAAAAAAAGCGTATATATTTTGAACAAATAGAGAATCTACGTGAAAATTCGACCCGGTTTATTGTGCTAGTGCATTGTTTATTGTCCCTAAACCTAAAAGATGGCACATTAATTTGTAAAAATTCTTGACTTTTTATTATGCTCTGATTAAATTGGTGGCTTAGCAAAATAATTGCTAATTGAGTGCCGTTCTAGAAACGATAACTATTCAGGGCAGCAATATGTTCCCTGAAAGCTCTCAACTACGGGGGAGAAGCACCACGTAATGGCGAGACAGCCAGTGGTTGGTGCTCAAATAAAACCACATCACATTTACCCAGAGCTCTGCTCCTTACTTTAAAGGTATAACTTTAAAGTTAGTCGATTGCCAAATAATAATGCACATCGATAACTTGATTGCTATCTCTTATATGAATCGTATGAAGGCAATACAATTCCCTCACCTGACAACATGCTAGTGCTATTGACTTGAGATGTTGTTTCCTTGTAATGTTCAGAACAAGAACGTGATATTTTAATTTTCATTTATTATAATATAAATTGAAATTTACATCCTACGATTATACTATTGCAGATATGCCGAAGAAAACTTCTAGACATCGAATAATTTGGAACTAAACGGCTATTGTAGGCATTAATCTTTATAACAAACGCGTTTGGTCATCCTTGATATAGACTTCAAGTCACATTGTGCATATAGAAAATCTTAAGTCGCCTGACAAAAGAGTCTGAAGCGTGTTCTATTAAAGAGATACCCTAGAACTATGGTGTAGAGTGAAAAACAGAATCAGATTAAGCTACAGGTATTTTAGTAGTACATGATTGGTCTAGACAATCATGGAATCTCATCTTTATTAAACTTTTCGTATTGATGGTTTTTAATTTTATTACAAAAAAAAAAAAAAAAAAACTTATTCGAGTAATCATCGAATACCTAGCTAGAGCCTTCGATTACCTTGCTGGCGGGCATCTTATCAGGGAAGCGTTGACGATACGGGGGGAATGCCTCCTTCATTAGAATAACGATTTCGTTGCTATAACAAAATTAGTTAAACTCTTATGATGGCACTACGTTGAAAGGGTATTTCGCCTGCGTATATAAAGAGATATAGTTTTATTTATTAATATTAAATCAAATTATAGTAATACTTATAGCAAAACTAAGAGGGTTTAGCCTTATATTAAACCAGTTAAAAATAAAGACCTCTCATTAGAAAAACTTACCCTTTTATAATTATTTTCAGCATGCAATTTACACAATGCAAATGTTTTTCGTTTATTCTAATACAAATAATATTTGTTTTATGGACATAGACTTACAAAAACTCAGGACTTTGTTAAACTTACTTTTTCTTAAAAAAAAAAAAAAAAAACACGGCATTTGCCGAGCTATAACTTTGATTGCTTTATAGAATTCAAGATTTTCGCAAGGGCAAAAATTAATTTCAATTCGATGAAATCTCGGCAGCCGTTGGGGAAATACTCATGGTGACAGTGTACGATACTAGTCTATTTTCCACTGCGCGCACGCTGGTTCGTCGTTAGTGTGAAAACTGTAAGAACACGGCAAGCTGGAGAGGTAGCGGTAAACGTTCGCTACTTGATGCCTTGCCTAAGCCATTTAATAAAGGGCAACAGCTGTAACTAATTAAAAAAAAAAAAAAAAACTGGTATTTTAGTTAAATACGGATAAAATAAAGATTTTTTGATTTGGCTCGTAAAATAAACTTTATCTTTACGAATATTATTATTTTGGAATTGTGAAAATGATATGAAGATTTCTTGTTAAAAATACAATCGACCATATTTTCCTTTACTCTCAAGGTCTACATGTGTTAACCTACTTATTATATTTATGTATGTACTAATCTCGAGGACGAAGCGCGAAGTATAATTTATGATTAAACGAACTTACCTGTACGTGAAGTTCTATCATAATTATACGAAGCGCTTCGTCCGAAGAGATTAGTACTAAATCTCCCGCCCGTCCCAAACCTTCAGTCCCCATTTACAAGGAAAATATGTCATATCATTTTGAGGACTTGACTCTAAACTAACTGAGGCTCTGCGCGGGACGTGGTCGCCGGGGAACGGGAGAGTTATAAACTACCTTCAAAAAAAAAAAAAAAGTTCTCAAATATAGTGCAGAAGTGGCGAGACCTAAGGCGGTACTACATGTGTTAACCTACTTATTATATTTATGTATGTACTAATCTCTTCGGACGAAGCGCTTCGTATAATTATGATAGAACTTCACGTACAGGTAAGTTCGTTTAATCATAAATTCGCAATCAAATCATAGTTAGAACGATTTGGGTACTCACTACAAAGGTATACTCATACCTAAGTCATTATGTAAAACAAGATCCCTTTTGTTTTGCAACAAAATTATTAACGATCCAGTTTATGATTTCTATTATACATATACATATGGAGGCACCTATTATACTTTGTACCTATAAGCAAAACAAATATCTAGACTGGTGTTCATATGAGAAAAAATTATATGCACATAAAACTCTTCAAAATCCAAAATAACTTACCATCATCCATAATAGCGGTGGTGACATTGACCCCCGTGTACCCCTGCGACCAGGCCGCCTCGACATTGAGATCCAGTTTTGGCTTCCCGCCATTTTGCCCCGTGTTCTTGAGGTACCACTGGAGGGGAAAATAGGGATCCTTTGGGTCGGGCGCCGGCTCTGTCTCCGGCAAGCGAAGCGGACGGAACCCACGCTTGACACGCCTGAAGCCAGTTTGTTGGACCGCTGTGTGTACCTGTACGAAATATTTTTTTATTAATAAAATTATAACAGGAAAGCATAAGAGATCACAGAACTGCCATTAGTTAGTCAGACGACAAATAAAAGTTGCGGAAATACGAGTTCAACGCGACTTCTTATAATGTGGCTATCATTGAAGGTGGTCACTGATCAGCAGTAGGTTGACGTCATCAGTACAGATAATTATATCTGTTACCTATTCTGATAGCGAGATTACAAGCGAGATCGACACTGGCATAGGGTTGTACTGTTCAGATAACCGTGATGGGTAAAACCTGGAGTAATGCAAGGCTCTCATGTTGGTGCAATATAAAAAAAACTGTATTGCTAACCGACATGAATCCACAGCAACAACACAGAAGTATGTAATGGGTTACATATGCTATATATATGCTTATACCCAAATAAATACGTCTCAAATTTTAAAGAAAACTTGATTGATGAAGCTTTTAATTATAACGAAACGAGACAAATCTCTTAAAAACATTTCCAATTACATTACATAATTGGTCCAAAATCTATTTCTGAAAATTCATTAATTAACGTCCGTTTCCAGAACCATGAGCTTGATAAATTTCGTTACAAATTGAAACACGAAGTTGGGCATTAAGGTACTTAGTATTAAATTGACTCAATTTTTTTCAGCTTTGACTGCGTTTATAACAAGACGCATGATGAAATGAAATTGTTTTTTCTTCTGATCTGTGATTGAATGAGACGTAGCAACTACGCGAGTATGGCTATGTGCTACGGATCGTAGCATATAGCGTTTTAATAACGAACGATAAATAACTACTTATCGTAGTTTTATCTGTGATCTTTAATGTATAGGAATGTGAACTACTTTTTTTAGCTTTTGCTTTTCCCTTTTGCTACACCTGTTTGTCTGTCTGTCTGTGGCATAGTAGAACCCAAACGTATAACTGATTTTCGTATAGTTTTTTTCTGATCTGTGATTGAATGAGACGTAGCAACTACGCGAGTATTGCTACGTGCTACGCATCGTAGCATACAGTGTACGAATTACGATAAATCACTACTTATCATAGTTTTATGTGTGATCTTTAATCTATAGAAATATGTACTACTTTTTTTAAGCTTTTGCTTATAATATGTTTGGGATTTAGAAATCTTTCTTCAGTCCGTCAGTAAAAGTTTTATAAATATTAGTTGCCAATATGGCATATATACTTATTACATTTAAGGTCATACCTTTTTACTAAATACATAAGCTTAAGACATAGCTAAAACAAAAAAATAGTAACAAAACAAATAATCTTGTCTAGAGACCTAAATGTCTTTATTCCAACAAAAACCCTAATTCTATTTATTCAGGATACGAGACTAACAAACTAGAACTAAGTGGTATTATTAAGCTCGCAGGAATATATGGTGAAATAAAGAGGAAACTACCGATATTTCTGCGGTTTTCTTTATAAATACGAGTAAATAGTCGACAATACAAAGTTTAGTTTTTTTAAAGGCACTGCTCACTACGATATCTAATAAGGTTGCGTCATCGCGATCACGATCACATTACTAAAACTCATTATGACCGTAAAACCTTAATCTTAACACTTTAAGGCTGCTGTGCATCAACATGAATCGGTTTAACAACCGATTATTGTTGGTGCACACCGACCTTATTATGTTTAGTTGATTGATTGTATTGAAGTGTCTTTCTCTTAGAACTGTATGTATGTTTATCTATCTGTAACTAAAATATGTACCGTTGCTCATTATGGAAATAATTGAAAATCATAGCTAAAAATATTGTAATCAGACTTTTACCATCAAGTGAAATTTTGATTTTATTTCGAGCTGACGTAACAGCTTTTATACTAACTCTATGCTGCGTGGCCTTAGTTGTTAGGGAAACCAATTAAACAATTTAGTTAGTTAGTAGTTTATTTAGTTAACAAAGTTGATTAACTTAAACCAAAGGGCTGCTTACGAGTAAATAAATAAGTTCTTGTATATTTTTGATTTCGGCCGTAGTTTAGAAGATATTCATAATTAATCCTGTGTGTGGCGCTAGTTTCGCACCGTTTCGCCCCTTAATCAGTCCTTCAAACGCTACGAGAAACGGAAACTGCAGTTTTGTTTTTATATATGATATTCCTGAACGGTATATTATATAGTCTTCTTTTCACAGCGGCACAGTTCCAGCATAGAACCGGAACTGATTTCCATTTGAGAGAATTGATAGGAAGTTATTTCGCAACGTTATCGAGGACACGATTACCTTTCTTATCCGAGCTCATTTAATAAACCGCGTACATAAAGAAACTATCTGAGGATGGCGGGGCGGCCGAACGCATACTATCTCGCGTTTATTAGTATGAGGAAAGAGTTAAGACGAGAGACAGTCTATATAACGGCCGCTTTTAAGATTGTTTCTTTGTGTGCGCTGCGCAGGTTATACCGAGAAGATAGCACAGATTATTTAGCAAAGATTTTCGATTGGGAACCTGCTATGAACCAACCATCACCTAGCCTAATTTGTGCTGGGCCTAGATCACAAACTACTTTTATCTAAATCGTATTCAGTCACGCGTTATTATTTTAGAAATAATCTTGCTTCTACGAAAACTCTACATGTATTTTTAGGTAGTCTGTTTTTTAACTGGAAATTTCGTTTATTTAGATACCTAATACCCAGTTGGAAGTTCAATATAAACATTATGATATGCTTATGATTCTCAATCTAGCAAAGGGCCCGGCTTTAGTATTTTTTTAAGATATACATTAGGTTTTATTTTTTATTTTGAACACATAAATCGAATAATTTAATGAATCGACGATTCCATATTATGATGCTGTTTTTAGGAAAACTCTAAAATTAATTTGCAACACTTAAATTTTTGTTTTAAAAAAAAAGACTTAAGTGATTGAGTGGGTAGGCCTTTGATAAAATTTTTACTTTTCCAATTTTCATCCCAGACGGTGATGACGTCATCCAATTTACTTAATCAATTAGGGCTATTTCTCTTATATATTCATAATAAACCAATCAAATTTTCTTGTTTGTACAATTTGCTCGGAAAATGAAACGAAAACTTTGCTAGCGAACATCGAGAAATTTAACTAATATTTTCATTTCTATAGCCAAGAGCTGCAATAAAAATTATAGAGGTAATAGCTACGTGGAACTTTAGGAAAAAAAGTCGAGAAAAAGAAGATATAACTCTACGCATGTTCTCTCAAATTATAATTATTTCAGAAAGACCGAGGGAGGGACATGTGAAATATGATAACATCTTCATAATATTAAATAACTGACGGGTCGCCGCGTGGGCAGTGGGTCCCTTGGCAGCGTGCAGCGTTACATACCACAACCTTAATTATCCTTATTTCCCTTTCAGAGAGTAGCTTTTGGGTTTGTTGTTTCTCTTGATAATAAATCTAAACATAAAACTGAAGAGGTACTTTACAGTAGCGCTGATCTTGATCTCAATAAAATATAATAACTAAATTCTAAATACGCAATTAGGTTAGGTATATTCCAGTTTGATATAATATTCCAAATTTTGAAGGATGCTAAATTAGAGTTTTCTATACAAAATGTGCTTCATCTACATAAAAATTACTGACATAAACAATAAAGACTACGATTTTTTTATGAAATGGTGCTGTAAATTTATGATTTTTGTCAATATTCTAGCAGTTTGGCCTATAATATTGACAAAATGTAACTAAGTATGTGTTTAGGCTTCCATTTATAGAAATAAAATGCAAATTCGACTACAATAAATGATTGAGAAACTGCATTGAAGCAATAAATGAAACATGTTTATGATTGCTCCGTGGCTCAGTTGGCAGTGATGTGGACTGAGTAAGCATGTGCACCTGGGTTCAATTCCGGGCGGGGCGAATATTGATATGATGAATGTTTTTTTCCGGTCTGGGTGTAATGTTCGTCTCTGTGTGTGTTTCGGGTACCCTAGATTTACAGGTTCTTTCTAGTTAGGAGTTCAGAGTGTAATGTGTTATTATGATTATTATTTTACTTAAACTCACCAGCGGGTGTTGTTTGAGCAGCCTCGTGTGAGCTAGAGACCTGCGCGGGCGCGCGTGCGGCAGCCCGCGGTGAGCGAAGTGCCACTCGGTATCTGATCCAAGGACCTGCAAGGACAATAAAACATTCTATGTAAGTAAAAATAATTGGACTCGGTAAGCAGTAAGTTGATATAGGTATGATGATACAATAAAACATCTGAGTAAAAATAATTGGAAGGGCATTCGGTAAGCAGTAAATTGATATAGGTATGCTGAAGAAGAAGAATTGTGTTTTTGCTTTGCATCTTGTTTCATAGTTCCCTAAGGGGTCCAAAGACCCCCAAGAAGTCCATGTTGGGACGGGTGTTTAAATTGGTTTCATAAAAAGTTTCTATGTTATCTATCTTAGATTTGGAATTAAGTATGTTAGAAATGTTAAAGTATGTTAGCTGCAAGGACTCGACCGGAACTAAGTTTTGAAAGTCTTGGAACACCTACTTTTGTTAAACTAATAATTTATGACTTTGTGTTCTCCAAGCTGCTATTAGACTCCGTTTATTGATAACTGATAGTATAAGATATTGCTGTTGTTTTATTACTGAAATCTGGTATAAAAGGTTAATAGCTATTTTCAGACCAAATATCAACACGCTAAAAACGCTTGCAAATTTTATTAAAGTATCTAGTCTAGGTAATATACATTTACCTCAATATTAATTACCAACCCGTAACCTAAAAATAATAAAAACTTATCCGATTATTTACGCTACCTTACCTTGCATAACAATATTTCCTTAATCCAATACATTTCTAATTCTCGGCATAGCGACAGGAAAAGGTCATTGAAGGTGACTTTCCCCATGAGACTGACTATAAATAACTTTTTGGAGCATGACGCGATTCAGAAATTGTACGGTTTTTTTTGTTTTTTCATCATCCAAAAGAACAAAACAAGAGTATAGAAATATAATCCTGAGAAATTGCGTGGGATATAAAAAAGTTTCTTTGAAAACCCTCTTTTTACGACCTGCTGCTTTGAGGCCTTAGAGAAATGAGGCACAGAATTCGTATAAACTTAAAAAAAAAAAAAAAAATTGTAAGGCTTTCTTTATTTGTTCGAATGCTGACAGTGTCGCACATTTTTGAGACATTTTATAAAAAAGAATAAAACCTTATTCAATTCATTGAAAACCAAAAGAAAACAAAAATGCAGTACTAACAGAAAAACTATTATTAAAACGGCACCGAAGACATTCAATGAGCAAAAAGGGACTAACTAGGGATTCTTTAACAAATTCAATAGTCAAATATTCAGTTTTCCAGTAGTAAATTTTTGCCAATATATTTTGCAAAAATAACGCTATATATATACTTACAATTTAGATAACGCTAACGCTATATATACTTACAATTTAGATAGAGAGGTAAAAGTTAAAACACCGAAAATATCTTATCTCCAAATCGGTTCACGAGATCTACTTGGGAGGCGTGAAATATGACCTGCCGCCGCGCCGTCGAGCCCTTCTCAAAATACCGACAGACGCCAGGGAAACGAATTTATCTAAGTATAAGCATAATATAAGTGAGAAAATACGAAAATCACATCACCGGTTGTCATGCGAGAGTCATGTTTGATATGCTTAGCACTATCTGAGTGTCTTTGTTACGATTTTTCTTATATTGAGAAATTCTAATATTGCGGCAACTTTTTTCACGCCTCGCTTAGAATGATATAGGATTTTTAAAAAGCCCACAGTTTTATCTTCTACATATACATGAGCCTGCATTCGATTGCATTGTCATGACAACAAATTTTAAGTATATTTTTTTCCGACACAATAAACCAATTAGATGGGCAAACTTTATCAATATATATAAAACTCTTCCGTTACTGACTGACTGACTGACAGACAACGCAGAGCCGAAACTACTGGGCGTAGCGGGCTGAAATTTTGCATGTAGGTTCCTTAGGGAGTGTAGGTGAGCACTAAGAAAGGATTTCCCGAAATTCCCACGGGAACGGGAAAAACGGGATTTTTGTGTTTAAGAGAAATCTGCGCGGGTGATACCGCGGGGCAGCCTCTAGTTGAGTTATAAAAACTATATTGTAAAAAGAATACTAAATAATAAGATTAAAAAACGATAACTTTGAAATAGGGTAATGTAAAAACTCGCGCACGGAACTACTTTATATTCCTTAAGGACGGCTAACTTTTAGAAACTCTAAAAGGAAGTTATACTTTCCCCTATTACATTTTTCAATAGTAAAAGTTTTATTTCAGCATCTGAGAATACGAAGTTATAAAAAAAATTATCAAAATCATACTCCCCACTAGATAGAGCTGTCTAATATGTAGAAACAAACAATCGATATTCATCATCCTTTAGTTTTTACACATCGGGAATCTAACTGGACTTTTAGTGTTACTGTCAAAATCAATGTTCACTGCGCCACGAAGGCATTCTTAAATAAATAGCCTTTTTAAAAGCTTTTATCCAATCAACATTTCATTCGTTTCCCAAAATAAATATAGCCTTTTATTATTGAAATGTTTCCAAATTTATCTTTAGACTAATATCTAAAGATAAACGTATGAGACACTGAAACACCTTGAAGCTAGGTCCCATTACCATAATTAGTGAACCGAGGAGGCGTGACGACCTTTGTTTACCGAATCTCTTATTAATAGTCCCCTATAAATAAGTGGGTGACAAAATGTGATCTGAAATAGCATTAGAATTTTGCACTTAATCGTTTCAGGGTCTTTTCACGTATTGAAATAAATAAAAAAAGTTAGAAATATTATTAGAAAGTATTAGGTAGTATTTATGTAGGTTGATGTGGTAGGTGCTGAACTATCTACTAAAGGTAAAATCAACCTTTTATTTTATACTCAGTTTTGGACTTTTTTAAACACACAACAAGGTAAGGAGACAGCAGATAAGGGTTCGCGTTCAGCGTCAAGTGAGGTGCTCAAGGTGGTGCGTGAAAGCCAAAAAAGGTTGTTACGCAAAAGTTTTATCGTTTTTTGCTGTGAAATGACAAAAATAAACATTCACTGCAAGTTCGTAGTACCTAAAGTAGGTTAATAATATATTATATAAATTATAATTATTAGTAACAATTGAACTTCAAAAAGAAACGTAGTATTTACAACAATGCCTGACGCAAATACCGCAACATAATTAAGATACTTCACTTGTAAAAATTGATCTTTATTTTAGCTCTCATAAACATAAGACATAAACATAGCATAAGTTTGAGACTCATTTCAAGCCAAGTCCGCACTTCGCACCTCATTTCATGCTAATTTTATTTTCGTAGCCTCACTTTCATTTCCACAGATTGTGTGACTATAAAATATTTTTATTGGTATACGTGATGAGAAGCATTTTCATATGCCTTCATTGTAAGAAATAAGTATGCAGTAGGTTAGGTACAGGTTTAACATAACCTTGATATATAGTGCGTGCGTTTTAATCATGTTATTAATTCCATGGTCTATTAAACGAAAATTTATTTGATTTCCCATTTACATACATTGCAATTTTTATACCTAAACATGTCCCACCATTTGAGCATTCGTGGTTGGCAGTGATGCTGCTTTTTTGTTTGTTGGCAGTGATTTTGGAGGTCCAGGTTGATTCCCGGCGGGAGCAAACATCGTTGTAATGGATATCGATGAATATTACCTGGATCTGGATATTATTGTATGGGCTTCGGGAACCCTAGTTATAGGTTCTACCTAGTAAGAGGCTCTACTTGTGATAATTTATTAGTATTATTATATTTAAATCTAAAGGTCACATTGCGTTCCTTTTACGAGCCATTATAAAACTTCGAAGGGAGTACGAGGTTGGAATAATTCATGAAAACCTTTTCAGACAGAACATTGCTTTGGGAACGAAGGCTGTTTATATTAGCAACAAATTAGTTTACCATTTTCATGAATGAATTTTGAATAATACCTACATAAACAGGAAAGGCCCGGCAAAACGAGGAATGGCGGTGACAAAATTGAACGAGTACCTAGTACCTACCTACCAAGCTCTAATATTATTCGTAGCGTCACACTAAAGTAACGTAAACTTAACGTAGATCATTGTTTTCCATACTTGCCACATCAAAGTGAACTCCTACGTGATTTTATGATTGGGTTAACAATGAGGTTGATGAAGTTCATATATAGCTCAACAACACACATAGGTAAGTTCCTTTTATTTAAATTATGGCGCTGCTACCATCCTTCATCTTTGTTTCTTCATAAATAAAAAACAGGTCAGTAGGGAGGATTATGGTCACCTTTTGCCAACTTACTGATGTAGGTATTCATTTTTGTTTTTGTATTTTACGTACACTAAAGACTAACGAGATCATTAATTCATACATTTAAACATATTTACATAGATATTAAACTGTAAATCAGGTCAACAAACTAGCAGTGTAAGTAGGTTTTCAATTACTATTTGCGTAGCGCTGAGTTTCGGGGTTCGGTTTGGATTCGCTGTTAATACTCAAAGCGGCGAGTTGGGCACGCGGCGGGCGAGGCTTGCGGTTAGTTCTGCTGTTCTGAATTTTCGGCAAACCTACATAGTTAAAATACTTAACCAGTGGTTAGCTGGTTAGAGAGTTAGAATTTTGGGCTGCAGTGTGCTTTTTTGTGTTTCATGCCTATTTTATTTATTTAACGGAGTAGTAGTCTTTTCTAAAACATAATATTTTTGACGACATATTATAACTGTAAAGGTTTTTTTAGACATCCCATCAATATAAACTTATTTTAAACATGTATTTTAATTAAATTATTTTGTTGCAGGTACAATAGTTATTAGTATTTTTAATGATTATTAAGACGACCACATCCCGGACGACGCAGAGCAGGCATAGGCATTTCCCACCGTTACAAAGAAAAAGGCCCCCTTTGAAGGTTGCGGGAGCACACTAGGTGAGGTTCGCTCAAGAGCGATGAAGGCCTTTGTTCAGCAGTGGACGTTTTTCGGCTCTAATGATGTTGATGATTTAAACCATTAAATTAATTGACTTACCGCGTAGGTACTATAAATATATTTAGTATGCAAGCAGTATTCCATCACTTCTTCAGAGTAAGGTCCGACAGGGCAGAAATTAATTGTGTTTGTTTAAATAACGCCGGCCCGCTCCCTCCTGAATTTAACGAGCTGTCTACTGAAAGTAGCGGAATCGTGTCGGTGCATCACTAATACGAGAATTAAAATAGCTATTTTTAGAGTTCTATACCTACACAGAGTGTTAAACATAGCTCTAAAACAGGAGCTTATGGTATCCGTGAATATGTATGGATTATGATTAAAATAGATTTTGAAGTGTGACGTTACTAAATTTTTGTATTCCTCTCACCCTTTGTCACACAATGTCACACTTCGTCAAACATATGCATCCCCTTAACGTGTGACGTATTTATGGATGGCCTCTAAAGAAAATTAACCATTCGGACACAGAAAATGGAAAATTTTATTACAGAAACGAGGGAACACAAAATGAACAAGTGACAAAAACAAAGTATAAGTGTGGTATAAGTAATATAAATTTGTTATAATTATATACTTACATTAAAATTTAATGAACCTATATATATTTAATGAACCTATATATATGTAATTTCCCACCATCGATATTGATATTTTATTTGCATCATATGAGTTTTCACACGCCTTTCTGATGTCAGTATATAATGACACGGGTGCACGTCTAGGTGCTCATTAGAAAGTTATCAATATGGGTACCTATAACTAACTAACTACGCAAAAACCATACAGAAGTATACGTATCGTATATATTAGTGCGGCAGTTCTTTTTATTTCTACTTATAACATTTAAAATTAAAGCTACTATCAAGGTCCAGAATGTCACCGTACCGACGAATCTTTACTTAATTACCAATTAGTGCAACGATCGGTGCACGCCTCACTCGAAAATTCCTTGTTCGATTTTAACGTTGTAATGAATTATTTTTTGACCGGATAGATGCCTTTGCCTTCTATGAATGCTTGAAAGAATGATAAAAAGTGGATTGATGACATTCAAATCGAATACAGCTCCTCACTCCTCAACAAAATATTTAAAAAAAAGTGAAAAATTTTTTGATTGTAATTTTTTTGTATGCACACCGCCATGATGCTTTCGCGAGCCGCCGAGCACTGGGGGCTTTTTGCCCGCCTCGCGTTATATATACAAAACAAAGGTTAAAAGGAAATAGAGAGTCGGTTTTTAGAGAATTCGGGAACAATCCCCTTTAACCACAAGGGAAGGAAGAGATGCCTGATAAAAAAACTGGACCTTTACTTTATTAAACTTTGCATTACCATCACAAAGTCGATCCCTTCAAGTTGAACCTACATTTCTAGGCCTCGATTCTCTTACGACCGACATAATTGTTTGGTATAAGTATAACCCTTACTACAATAATGTTTCCTTTGTTAAATGGGATTTAATTAACTACTTTAAGATTGTAAAGTTTGCAATACACTATCAATCGATTTTTTTTACTAAGGTTTATTTGATGAGCTTTCACATAATACATCCTCATGTTTAGTATGGAGGCTTCTTTTACTGAAAAAAAGTAAGGAATTTTTAAATCATTTAATAGATTTCGTATTAATTATAAAGAATCGGTACCCCATAAGAACTAAAGCCTTTCCGTTGACGCTGACGGAAAAACGGATATTCTCTTTTCAGATACGGTTTGTATCCGTAGTCATTGTTTTAAACCTTTTTTTTAAAATAGTTATAGTTTTACCATTGACCAATTTTACATTTAAGTAGGTATTATGTAATTTCTGTTATAAGGATTTCATGATATGGGCCCATGTTTATGTTAATTAACATCTACTTATGTAAATATTACCGAAATTAAATTAATATTAATATATTTTAATATGAAAATCATCGCATTTTTCTCTTTGTGTAAATATTAAATTAAAAGAATATTGAAATCATAGAATTTCTCTTCCATAATGCCACAACGAATGAAAATCTCATTTTCAAACTCCAAAGCGATTTTAATTCATTAGAGATTGAAATCTCGAGCTCTCTTCTTGTATTCTAAAACAAAAGCCTTTATTATTATGGACCATTACTAATTAAAGTTGCTTTGACTAGGAAAATAATTAGCTCTTTTGTTGGTAAAATTGGAACAGAATCAGTAATAAAATTATAGTCTCATTTAAAAAAAGAACGGTTCTAGAGATATAAAAAATGCACCTATATGAATTCTGTATTTAACTTGTTGTATGTATATAATATTTTCTGTGAGCCTGATAACGCTAGTTATAGATTTATTATATACTTATGTTCTATTTTTACATAACAGATTGATAGGTAGGTTCATAATACACATAGATATATGCGTTATTTAGAAAAAAATAACACCACAGAGAACATAATATCACATGTTTTAACCTAGCTACGATCCGTAGCGACGTAGCTGATATCCGTAGCGTGCGTAAGAGCTACGTCATTCATGCACCGTGCAGTGTGGTATGGCGTGGCGCCAAAGCTGAGCAAGATTACATAAAATGCTTTAATTTCAATCATGTTTTCTTTGTCGAGGTTCTAGATCTAGACTAAATAACTTATCATAATCATAATAATACACCAAGGAATTTATTGATAAACAACTTGAAGGTGAAACCCACGCATCACTGCGTAGCGAGCATAATAAACTGCATAATTATGTTTTGTTTATAGTCACAAGACACAAGACATGTTTCTAAATAACTTAGCCCCATTATTATCTGGAATTTCTTGATGAAGGTAAAATTAATTCGCAACGCATCTCAATGATACGAGTATACTGTATAATTATGATTTGTTTACGATCACAACGTTTCGGGACTCTTGTTAGTTTAGTCGAATGTCGAATTACTTAGAGAATGCAAACGTAATGGAATTGTATTTTAAACAAGGCAAAAAATTAAGTTCTGAATACGCCTACGTTGTTGATGAAACAAAGGTATTTCACCATTTCATTAAGTTCGAATTTTCAAATTTATTTGCCAGGTTGGTTAGCTTTATGACTATGAAAATTAAAAAAAAAATGAATTAAGTACTAGTTATTACCCACCCTAATTATTAATTATTGAAACGTTGTTCAATTATTTAATCAAATCAGAATTTTACGTTTCATATTTAAATTATACCAGCCTCATGGGTCAAACAAATAATAAGGGTTTTCAACGAATTAGCATTTTCGGGTCCAAATACAGAGAAGTCCAAATCTAAAACCAACTTAAAATGAAATCATGCTAATCTCATACCAGTAAATAGGTATTAAACGACTGTAACTTTTATTTCTCACAAAATCGAATGCTCTCGTAAAATCCTTTCAATTTGTTTTTGTCTTTTTATCACTCTCGTTTTAGCTTTGCAAGTTGTCTTAGCAACACGTAATGTAGGTTTTTGCGATACAATTTATGTGTTTTTAGATCATAAAGACTGGTGAAGATTACGGCTCAGGTTACGGCGAACGCCGACGGTCTAAGGCTATAAAGAGGCAATGGAATGGATAATTCGTAAAATGTTTACACTCTTACTGGCTGAGCTGAGCTGAGCTAGGCAATAATAAATAATATATTCCATTTTCGGGATGCTTCAATAAAACAATGATAAACGTTTCTTTTTAGATCAACAATAAAGCAACTCTATATATTATAATCAAGATTAAATTAAAAGAAGAGAAAAAAAACAATACCTACATAAACGGTAATACTATGTGGGTCTATTAAAAGTAAGTACCTAGGTATATTATATGCAAATAATAGATACTTGTTTTGTATTTTTGTTTCTAGAAATAATATAACGCTATCTTCGTCGCAACTTGATATTTACACATGTCTAAAAAAACAATAGAGGTCGATTCTGAATGTGTTGTCTGTCATACGATACGGGTAGTTCAACAACCCACAAAACTATTGATCAAGAATTGAAATAAGTTACACTATGACAGAATAAAAGCCCACGTACACTACAGTGGCGGCCTAGGACGGCGTAACAGATTTGTCTATGGTCTCGTGCGGCCTAGACTGTATTACCAAAGAACAAGAGCTCTTATGCAATACAGAAAAACCGGAAGACCGCCACACAAGTAATTTAGCCTACCAATATACTTAATAAATTCTATTTTTATTCTTTTCATTTCATTTAAATTTGATTGTATTTTATTTCTTTTTAATTAAGTAGTTAATGTATATAATGTTTTTATTATTATTTTTACTAATATTTAAATTTTAACTCACCTTATTTAATTGAATTTTAATTATTTTACATTATTTCACAATTTATTATTCGCATGATTTATAACCGCTTTATTCATTTACTGCTGATAGCTGAAACACAGGTTTTTACCTAGCTTGGCATCAGCATTAACTTTGTTTATTTTTAATTGTTCTCATCATTAATTGTAGTTTTATTATAATATGTAAAACAGATATTTGAATAAATAATTATTATTATTATTATTATTATTATTATTATTATTATTATTATGTACCTAAATCTTTTCAGCCCGAATACTCAGATAAAAATCGTAAGGTTTTTCTTCTCTTGCCATAGCAAGCTAAAAAACAACCGTTTAGCCAAAATAAATTCAAACCACCCACCATACCATAGCTCGGCCCTGGCAGTATAGTGGGTTAGTTATAGATATAAAGTACTAATTAATCGAGGCTATCTTCTGATGATCTCAGCTTGAGACATAGATAATACTTTTGGTTGGACAAAGGACTCCCCATCTGATCGCCCCAAGAATAAAACTTTTTATCAAAAAATAAAACCGCCGAAAAAAAAACTGAAAAGCATAAAATAATAATCGAATTACTAAGTTCTTAAAGTAATGTAGGGTATATACCAAGTAATTTTAAGTCGGCGCGCCACACAAGCAAATTCCATAATTACGTAAAGATTGATGCGCGGCAGCGCACGAATTTTTGTTATTTCTTTAAATTTAAGGTACCTAATTTAATGATCTTTGTACAAGGAATCTGTGGCGCCGACTCAAAATTACTTGGTATATACCCTACATTACTTTAAGAACTTAGTAATTCGATTATTATTTTATGCTTTTCAGTTTTTTTTTCGGCGGTTTTATTTTTTGATAAAAAGTTTTATTTTATGCTTTTCAGTTCTTTCAGGGTTTTATTATTTTCTTCTCCCACAAGGTGGTCAGTGGTCACACCGCATAAGGTGATCAGACGACATGGTTGACAGGGACGACAAGACCGGTCGGTATGGCGATTTGTGGGGGAGGCCTATGTCCAGCAGTGGACGTCTTTCGGCTGATTTTATTTCATTTCAAAAGATATTGTAAGTAGATATCAAAATGTATAGTGTTACACGTAAAATGCAACTTGTGAGTTGATAAATCCACCCGCCGACCAAAAAGTCACCCCTATTTTCCCACCCTTAGGGTGGGAATTTTATTTCCAAATTTTTATGGGACCAACTTCAAGGTATGCCCTGTCGATTAAAAAAAGAATTATCAAAATTGAACTACTCTGTAAAAAGTTATGCGTGATCATACATTAAAAAAAAAAAAAAAAAAAAAAAATATATACGTGTCGAATTGAGTACCTCCTCCTTTTTTTTTCGTCGGTCAAAAAAAAAAGTATATTGAGGACAGGTTTGCCATATCCACTACGCTTGGAAGGCGCATTGGCGGTCGCTGTTTGACTCCACAAGTTTTTCAACGAAGGGGTTTCTCTTAGTCGCCTTTTACGACATCCAATGGAAGAAAATGGGATAGAAACGATCGACTCTTAATTGTCTTGTTAGCGGCTTCGTTAACCATTGCTTTACACCCAACAAAGGCAATTTCTGTTGCACGCCCAAACAGCAATGGTTATCGAAGTCGCTAACAAGACAATTACGAGTCGATCGTTTTTAATTAAGAAATTACCCCCAGATATATAACAAACGGTGCACTAAACAAAGAAAATATTGAAGTTATTTTATAGATTATTTTATTTTTTATTTAGAAGTGTGTAAATAATGCGAGCTTGTGCGCTTCTAGTGTACTAATAAGCGTTTCTATAGCAACAGGTTATAAGATTATCGCATTATACGTTTTAACTAAACCTTCTTTTTTTAACTCGTTTTTATATGACTAAGCGTGAACTAGAGGGACAAAAATCTAGGCCTTTGAAAACTGGTGTCAGATTAGTTTTCAAGTAACCAAACTTTAATGTGTATTTTTTTATTTACTTATTTAATCTTTTTTTTTTAACGAGATATTAAAAAAAAACTAAACTGATCAGTAATAAGTTTAATTGTTATAATAATACGAAAAAATCAAAATAAATCCTGTAAACTACATTTCAAAGGAAAAAAAAACTTAACAATAAACACCAACGTAATCACTCCACCGTAAAGTAAAATAAATGAAAACGAGAATATGATATGCAATATCTTGCTGGGCTTATAGGAACCTAATCCACGGACGAAATCCGGCGAGCAATCATTAGGGCTTTATAAGCTGGAGTGGAGTGTTTACGTAGACGCATCACGTGGACTTACCGGTCCGAGGCTGTCGAAGCCGTGGCTCTGGGCGAGCGAGTGGGCCTCTTCACGAGCTACCGACCTCTTGAACCGCACCAGGAAGGAGTTGGTAAAGACTTCGCGCGAGGCGCTAGCGGCCAACAGCACCGTTGCCGCGGCCCAGCATGTCACCCACATGTTCGCTCGGAGGCCGGCTGTGGCTGACTGTGGCCCTAACTCATTTGACGTCACCACTATCGACCGACAAAGCGCGCATGCGCTGCTAAACCCCAAACAAACTTGCCAAAATCACCCCTAGAGCCTCGATATTGGGCAGGCTTTTCCACAAGCCAAAAATAAGAATGGGCCACAGATGTTGAAAACAAAAGCCTATGGAAAGTACCTAACAATACACGCGCAACATGTTTTTTTTTTTCTTAACTTTATATCAGACGCCTTCATATGAGAACGTTTATTTGGTTGTGAATCCTCAAATATCTCAATACCCACGTCACGTGACGCAAGAACCTATAAATAAGGCTTTCTTATTTCATCTCGGATGATTAATGCCGCGACGCCCCCGGTGTTTATGATCTGAAAAGTCACATCATATTATCTTTATCTTTTGGTGTGGGCATGGTGTGGGATATTGAATTGTATAGGAACATACTCATCAGTAGTCTCTCCGCGTTCAGTCGGTGACGCTCCATTTAGCTTTTTAATTCTGACCTTGGCTGCCACCTCCACGGCACAGTAGCCAGCACATCAACCTTTGTATTTTGTTCCACGATAGTCTGTATGAGGTGGATTTGCTGACTTTACATCATAATTAATCTTATATAATTAAAAAAAAGCCTTTTATGTAACAACTACACGTAGATTATTTTTTCTGTCTGTATGGTACGCTCATATTTGACCATTTTTTGCGCAATAGTTTCAGCATCACCAAGTTATGTGAAGCTCAAGAACCTGATTCCTCACAGTAATAACAGTATTAAGTAAGTACCGACGTTACGCCAGTCAGTAATCGTTATACTGAATTAATGGAATGGAATGGAAACGGCCTTTTGTTAAGTGGAGGAGGCTTTTCTGTTAAAATAACAGTATATAGCTATATACCCACTTCCTACTTTAACTTCACATAAAATTATCTCATTTTACGACCCTTCCTGCGCGTGTTAGATAATGATACATTTTAATATATTTACTAGATAAATATACCATAAGGAATAAATAATATAGGTATATACCAATATTTGTGTGAAAAGAATGACATACTAGGGTATTGATGGGTTATTTCCTTATTTAGAGGAAAGACATATTTGTTGATTAATCTTTGTGTGATAATGAGATATCCATATGTGAAGAGAATGTCGTAGATGATAATGTCTTCTATGTGGTAGATGACGGTTTATGTCAATAATATCCTTACGTAATGTAATAAAAAGAGTAACACTATGGTATTGATAGTCATGTCATCGTAATGCAAAGTGAATGACGTTCCTTATGTTATTTATGTAAATAACATCCTAATGTAATATAAAGAATAATAACACTGGTGATTAGTCTCCTTTTTAGAAACCATTTAATACGTGTCATCATTTGGATAACCAACCTCCTTTTGTGATATATAATAATTTATATATTTATGATTAAGGTATGTACAGGTAGTTTGATGTGAAATAACTTATTACACATCAAACTACTTAATAACAAAAGTCAATAATAGGAATTGTATACCTTATTTACGTATATTTTATTGATGTTATTTAATAATGTTACAAATATATTTTTTATTAGCTTAAGTTCATTATTAAATAATTTTATTTAAAGTTTTAAACTACCCTACAAAAATTGTAAAGCGTCATCGTACGATCTCTGACGTCACGCCACCTGCGGACGGTCCGGCCCTATAAATAGCGGTCGGGCGGGTCGAGCAGTCGGTCTGGTGCTGATGCTCGGACTGAGCGGAGCTAGACTTTAGAGATCGATTCTATCGATTAAGATAAGTATTTATTTATACTTAATTCCTGACAGTTTTATTTTCGTATTTTATATTCGAATTGAATTGTCATTATTTAAGTATACCACTTACAAGTAACTACTGATATAATTAGAATGGAGTAATGTATAATATGGTATTAAAAAAAGAGAGAGATAAATTATAAAGTAGAGTTTGTTACCCCTTTCTTCTCTACGCTGTAAAATCATTGCGAAAGGGAGTAGAATCATTTTTAATTTGTTTGATTAATAAAGTAACGTACAGCTTCAACTAAATTTTTGTTTTACTTGTTTAATATTCCTATTTAGTAAATACATAAAATATAAATCAACAAAATTAAGTAATAACATTGTTTTTATATTTATCTTCCTATATATACATATATTATATATGGTTAGTTTCTAACACGCGCGAGTGAGTGCGCTAATATTTGACTATTCGACCCGGCGAACTTCGTACCGCCTGACCTATTACTATCTTGTGTACGTATTTTACATAATATAAACCTTTGTCTTAAATTACTCCATCTATTAAAAAAACCGCATCAAAACTCGTTGCCTAATTTTAAAGATTTAAGCATATAACCAAGCGCATAGCCAAGCGGATAAGCTCGTTGAAGTGGCAATGGGCAGGTCATATAGCCCGCAGAACAGATGGCCGCTGGGGCCGAAAAGTTCTCGAGTGGAGACCACGGATCGGCAAGCGCAGCGTAGGACGTCCACCGACCAGATGGACGGATGATCTGCGCAAGGCTGCGGGTCCACGCTGGATGCAGGCCACCTGCGATCGGTACAGATGGAGAGCCTTGAGGGAGGCCTATGTCCAGCAGTGGACGTCCTACGGCTGATGAATGATGAAGCATATAAATAGCGACACACAGACGCGAGACGCGACTTTGTTTTATACTTTGTATTGATGAGGAAAGCTGGAGAACGTTAATTGTGGCAATCTGTCTCGGAGAAAAAATACTAGTGCCATTTTGTGACAGAGATTATGATGGTGACGAAGCAAATAAAGGCAACGATATGCTTTACCATATTTACGAAGTCTGTACTGTGATACAGTCCTTCACATTTAAAAATCCAAGCCAAAATATGAATGGTTTTCGAATCCCTATGTTTTGCAAAAAAATAAACAAATTATCAAACCTTCCTACGACATAACACTGCAGTGAATATGAACGATATGGTGCGTATGAGGGCTTTGTTTGTGGGCTGTATGAAAAGATACCTACCCAAGTTGCAATTGCACCTACCTTTTCTGCGACAGTGCTACAAACGTACTAGCACTAGCGCGTAGCGTGTAACACAAGCTAATTTAACGAGTTGCTGTAAACGAACCTTGACATCTTGAGGAACGAGAGCAATCACAATTTTATGATCGCTATAAATTAGGAAACCATGAAATTAAATCAAAATTCCTATCGTGGACGGAAACAATACGAAACGTAACCTTTTAAAAGTTGTGAATATTTAAAATTAGATAAATTTCATACCTATTAAAAATACTACTTTATTTCATTGAAAAAAAACCACCAAAATTTAAAATTACACCTTAGTTTTTTGATGACTATAGTTCTTGCAATGTGTGAACAACTTTTGTGAACCGTAAACGCAAAAAGTTGCCTTCTCCAAAGATTACTTACTAAATAGTTACACTTCTCTAAGAACCTCTTTTAAAAAAGGCGATAAAGGCAGTTTACGTAAACACCGTACCATGCTATTGAAAGCAATATTGGTAACATTATCAACATGCGTAAACGCTAAAATGGATGCGAAAATAAATGGAGGCTCCTTCGCCAGTATTATAGATTTCCCACACGTGGTATTCCTGCAGGGTATTTGCCACGCCAATGCGGTTGCTAACGAAAGTTCATGGTTATGTGGCTCCTCCATTATCAATCAGAGGGTACTGATAACAGCCGCTCATTGCCTGGAGGGGTGTGAGCGTGAGAATGATAACAATGATCCTGATATGATCCAAGCGGTGGCTGGAACTGATAACTACCATAAGGTAAAACTATGTTCCTATATTCGACATCAGTAAGATATTTGGTAGGTACCCTATTAAAATATACGTCACTAAACTTACTAAGTACTGCAGCTTCATAAAAAACCCCTAAATTCAAGCTATAGTTCCGTCTGGTGAAACTTTGCTAAAATAAATATTAATTCACTAATCACTCGAAGAATTTGTTGGCATAACAATTTATTGTTCGCTTATGAATTGCTTAATAAAAAAAAAATATTTTCAGCCCGGGCCAAATGGTGTTTACATGCTAACTGTTGCAAAGAATTTTAAACAACACGAAAAGTGGAATTTTAATAATCCAGTTTACGATATTGGAATAGTCGCTCTAAAGCAGGATTTGACTTTTGGAAAATACACAAAGCGAGTTATTGTACCTATCAAGTTCCCGGACGTGAAAATAGCCCGGGTTGCTGGCTGGGGTCAGGTTGATGTAAGTATAACTACTACAACATACCTTCGAACTCGAAACCAATAATGTCGGTTAGACCAAAGTTTTTGATAAAATAGTCTACTGATGTTTTGGTTAGATCGGCAAATTAGCTGACATAATAAGAATTCTACTAAGACTAAGAATACTTTGATTCAAGCGGGATCAGGGCGCCACTCTAGAAGAAAAAGTAAATGAGGCTTCTAAATTAAGGCTTTTTAACATAAAAACTTTTTATCAAAAAATTAAACCGCCGAAAAAACTGAAAAGCATTAAATAATAGGGAAACATTTTCTATTAGGCCTTAATTTACTAACTTCTTAAAGTAATTTTGGATTACCAAGAAATTTTAAGTCGGCGCCACACCACACAAGCAAATTCATTATTTACGTAAAGCGCTATGCGCAGCGACACACGTTTTTCGGTTATTTCTTTGAATTTCAGGTAGTTAAGTGATCTGTGGCACCGACTCAAAATTTCGTGGTAATCCAAAATTACTTTAAGAAGTTAGTAAATTAAGGCCTAATAGAAAATGTTTCCCTATTATTTAATGCTTTTCAGTTTTTTCGGCGGTTTAATTTTTTGATAAAATGTTTTTATTTTTTGCTTTTTAGTTTTTTTGGGCAAATATTTTTTGACCCCAGCTAATCACCCTTCACAGGGTGGTCGCACCCCACAAGGTGGCCACACAACCTGGTGAAGGTTGAGGGACTAACAGGATGAGGTTCGATCACGACCGGTCGGTGAGGCGATTTGTGAGGGAGGCCTATGTCCAGCAGTGGAGTGGACGTCTATCGGCTGAGATTATTAACATTCATATAAAAATACTCATAATTATACCTAGCAGTTTTCATGTAAATCACAACACGGCAATACAATCTGCGAGTGAACAATAAAGTCACCCCTATTTTTCCACCCTTAGGGTTGGAATTTTATTTCCAAATTTTTATGGGACCAACTTCAAGGTATACCCTGTAAAGTTATGCGTGATCATACAAAATATATATATATATATATATATATATATATATATATATATATATATATATATATATATACGCGACGAATTGAGAACCTCCTCCTTTTTGTTTTTTCGTCGGTTAAAAAAAGGGAAATACTTAAATAAGTACTTTAAAATACTAGAGACCAAGATCTAATGCACTAGGGTTCCCTTTTGATAAAAAGCATTACTTACTTTAGAAGATATAATTTTTCTTCTAGTGTGGCGCCACTGTTCGTGTAAGGACTCATATATTTTTTTTAATATTGGACTCTTAGGGCTTCGTTTAATCTTACAGAGGCTCTTATACGGCCACATTTGCAATAATCCATCTAAAGAAAAAAACAATACTTACTTACTTACTTTAAAAAATGCAAGAGGAACAAAAGGAATTCCACTTTATGCAATAAGCAGGCCTCGTGCTTGGTAGCAGAAGGGTCTAGTTTGGATCCAGGTGTAAAGTTATCGCAAGCAGGTTATACTTGAAAAATATTTGTATTGGGGCTGAATGACCCAATAACTCTGCTATTCCTTTCTTAACAGGACGAATTAGAACTTTCTGACGACCAATTGAAGTATGTAGAACAGAGAATAAGCCATCATGGCATATGCAAAACAACAAAAGAGGATCGGATATGCGCAGAGAGTGTCAATCACAGGATGGAATGGCCTTCTGTGTAAGTTAACCCATTTTAATATACCTGCATCTAGTTATGAGAGCCCAATGAGGGCTCTCTTTCATCCATATTAATAGCATCGCGGTGAACCGCGCCCGAAACACTAAGGCAACTGACAAACACCGCGGCTTTAATATGAATATAAATAAAACTCTTCCGTTACTGACTGACAGACAACGCATAGCCGAAACTACTGGGCGTAGCGGGCTGAAATTTTGCATGTAGGTTCCTTAGGGAGTGTAGGTGAGCACTAAGAAAGGATTTCCCGAAATTCCCATGGGAACGGAAAAAAACTGGATTTTTGTCTTTATGAGAAATCTGCGCGAGTGAAACCGCGGGGCAGACTCTAGTAGGTGATAATTTGCGACCATAGAAATCATTAGGACGATATTGATTGGTCTAAGATAATCAGCTAAACCATGGTAACTTCGTAGTACTGAGTTCGGTTCCCGGCGGCGAACTCTGTTATGATGAATATCGATGTTTTTTGGGTTTATGTGTGTGTATGTCTGTCTGTCTAGTATGTCTAGTATGTCTTTGTGTATGTGTTTCTGTAGTACAGGTTGTGCCAGTTTATTAAGGGGCTCTTGAGAGTGATGCGTTTATTATTATGACAGGCTCCGTAAGGTCAATGAGACGACGGACAGAAAACAAAATACAAAGTTTGAAAATGTGGTCAGTGTGATTAAGGGTTTTCATCCTTGAGCTACCTTGAGCGCCAATTCTCGGGTCCTTCAAACCATACCAAACAAACTTAGGAGTTGAATATGTTACCTTGGACTTCAACATTTTAACAGAAATTTTTCAAGGCGTTGTGTAAATTACAGTGGCGACTCCGGAAGCGGCCTGGTGACGGCAGACTTCACGATAATCGGTATAATCTCCTTCAGGTTGCCCGGATATCCTACACATACATTTTTTACTAACATCACTTATTACTACGATTGGATTGTGAGTAATAGTAAGCAACTTTATTGTTCAGGTGAATGAGTACCTTTTCTCTCTCTTTCTAAGAAGTAAAGAAGATAAGTGTTAAATTACTTTAAGATTGATGTAAAATTAATGTGAGCTTAGTTTCAAGGCAGGGAAAATTGATAGAGTCAACAATAAATTACTTAAGTATAAGTAAAATAAATAACTATAAAAATATTAAATATAGTTTTCTTCACCTATATAGGTAAATGAATATAATAGTTCCTTTACTTGGCAACAATGTGCTTTTATACTGGACTAGAGTTATAACTAGATGTAATTTTTTTATGTATAATAAATTAAATATATATGATAATTATTGCCCTATTTTTGAAATCATTTTATCTATAACTTGAAAGTAAAATAACTCTGAATTCCAAAATGCTTTTTCTTTTTAATGATATAAGTAAAACGAGAAAGGGCGAGTTCCATAAAAATTGCAAATAAAACTATTCAAAAAAATATAAATTCAATAATTTATTTAACAAAAATAAACAATCTTACTCAGATCACTTTCCACCAGACGCAGCACATTCATTTTCTAGAGAAGGCGGGTGCTCCAGAACTTTGTCTATTATACCAAAAGACTTTGCTTCTGTAGGTGACATGAAGCAGTCTCGCTCCATAGAGCTCTGTATCTTTTCTAACGGCAGCCCTGTATGCCTCACATACAGAGCATTAATTTGTGACTTCAGCTTAAGTATTTCCTCAGCTTGAATTTGAATATCAGTAGCTTGCCCTTTTACTCCTCCGGACGGCTGATGGATCATAATGCGAGAGTTGGGTAACGCGTGACGCATGCCCTGTGATCCAGCTGCAAGCAACAGTGACGCCATACTACAGGCCTGTCCGACACACCAGGTTGCGATCGGCGGAGTTATATACTGCATGGTATCGTAGATACCTAGACCAGAGGTCACATTACCACCTGGAGAGTTGATGTACAAGTGAACAGGTTTCTTACTTGATTCTGACTGCAGGAAAAGCAGCTGTGCGACAACGACAGAACTAATATCGTCATTGATTGGTCCCATGAGGCAGATAATGCGCTCACGGAGTAATCTTGAGTAGATATCGTAAGCTCTTTCTCCACGGCCGGTTTGTTCGACAACTATCGGTATCATGCCCAGGTGAGACGACGATGTTAAACTGAGACTTCTCCTTTGTAGCACGGTGGTTTTTCCAACCCTACATAGTATCCCGGTGATATTACGAGCGTAGTTCAAAGCCATTTCAAAAATGTTTGAGAATAGTTGAGGTTAAAAAACTTAGGTAATTGAAATGGTAACAAGTGTTTCTATAGACACTAAAGATTTTGTGGAAGGTACGTGGATTCGTGAGACGTTATTTGGAACCTTTTATGCAGAAGATGACGATTTATGTGTAAAAAATAATGTGAGTTGGTGGTTGATTGCTGGCTGTTTCCCTTTTTTTTCACATCACAACAAAAACAATTAGGGTAAGCAGTACTAATGTTGGCCCCCCTCCAATGATTGGCCCCTTCAATGAAAAATCTATTTATTAAGAGTTGTATTTATATACCAGAAATGAAAAAATATTTATATTTATCTTTATTTAAAACACTCTACAACGAAATTAATAGTTTTTAAATGCAACAGCTAGCAATTGATTAAAAAAATACTTTGTGTTGGACTACAACAGAGGATGTGTTTTCTTATGAAAATCGTAAGCAGTACGTAACTTTTAGAATGGTTTTACTCGTTTTCTTCTTGTTTAAATTGCAATATATGTTTCCATATATGTTTATTACACTTCAATTCAGGTTTATTTACGGTAATTCGTGAAAAACACTAAAGATTAACCTCAAAAATAGGTAGGCCAACATTAGTACCTGTGGTAAGTATGAAGTATCAGTTGATTGGCATCTATGCCAATCATTGTATTTTTTGCTTTTTAATATTATTTATATTTAAATATTAAATCAAATCTTATCAACAATTGCGTTTAAAATGCTAAATCTTTTTATTTAATAAAATCAGAGGAAATAGATTTTGGCAGGGCCAATCATTGTACTTTTGTGTGATTGGCCATGCCAATCATTATACTTTTCCCTATGCCAATCATTGTACTAAATTTGTAGTTAAATAATTCACCAATTTGATTATGTTCTTTTTATTTTATCTTGTTTATTTAGTATTCTTATTTCCGAGAGATAATAGTGCGATTTTAGGTATATGAAAGGTACCTTTCATTTTTGAGCTCAAAAAAATATTGTCTGGGCATCATTATTCAATAATTTAATGGATCAGTATAGTCATTGGCCTAGGAAAGTATAAAGATTGGCCATGCCAATGCCCAAAAAGTACAATGATTGTCATGCCAATCATTGTACTAGGGTATGCCAATTTTTGTACATACCCTGCCAATGACTGTACTTTTCGCTACATTTTTATATTTTTATTGATAAAGTTGTTTATAAGGTAGCAAATAACGATTCCTGTGGTTTAATCTTATTCTCAGATAAATGAGCTACCATCCTACATTAACAGTTTTTCAATTTTGAACCTTATTTGACACATAGAAATGTTCAAAGTCAAAACTTTTCTTAAGGGGCCAATCATTGTACTGCTTACCCTATTATATGACAGAAAGAACAGTCAGTCACTTCTCAATCAATTTATATAGTCGTGTCAATCAATCAAAAATGTATAAAGTAATTTCACACTTTCACACACATAAAATATCTTAATTGGAGTTGGTCTAGAGTTGGTGTTGGTGATGTGGACTGAGTATGCGTGTGCGTGCGTGCACCTGGGTTCGATTCTCGGCGGGGCGAACATTGTTAAGATGAGTATCGACGTTTGTGTTCGATCTGGGTGTAATGTTTGTTTATGTTTATGTTTTGGGCACCCTAGATACAGGTTCTTCCTAGTAAGGGCCAAGGGGCTCTGAGTGTAATGCGTTATTTATTATTAAATCCGGCAAAGACCGACAACAAGTGAGAAATAAAATATTTTAATATTAGCTTTTAGGTATATATGTAAGTAACCATGGTGTGGAAATTATTGGATCGCTAGGGCCACCAGCCCCAGCCCATAAGAAGACCGCGTAAAAAGAAATTCCTTTAGTTCCTCTTTAGTTCATTTATTTGTCTTTGACTTTGCTACGTCTACAACAGAAACAGAACTTGAATACCTACACCTACATACAACTACCAAATGTGGCCTTAAGAGCCTCAGAAGCAGAAGTGAAGATTGTTGGGAGAGGGTTCAGAAAAAGATAGCACCGGCTGCAGGCCAGTAGTTAAATCTCTTGATCTCTGACTTTTTGTTTCTTCAGGCATACCCACAAAATACAAATCTATACTACAACCCATCCCACCTAAGCCGGCGGCCAGGTGGTAGATATGTATTTGCGGGCGGGATTATTTGAAAACTCATCATTGTGCAACAAGAACACTATTTAACTTTTCTGAGAACTTCTTAGCAATAAATAAGTTTAAAATATATATTTTTTAAGTAATTTTAATGTTTTTACAATTCGTCTGCTTAGTGCATTATATGTAAGCATAATTTTTATTGATGGATCACAATTAAAAGCTCATAATCTTATTAATTTTATATGTAGCTTAGGTTCTTAAAATAATTATAATCATTTTAGTATAGTAATAATTTTAAACATACTACTTAACATAATTGTTTACATTAAATTAAAACCAACTAAGTACCATATATTGTTAAAGATTTCATAGGACTGCGTGCATGGGTTGACAGAATAGGGTTTAAAGTAGTTTTTCAAGAAATCTGGCAATACCATAAGTGTGTTGTGTATGTGTCGTAGTAAGATTTGATAATTAGGTTTTTTCGTTAAAATATCCTTTGACACTACTGAGAACCAATCAGAATAAGAGTTTGCCAGCAAGCAATAATTTAGCCAATCAGAGTTAAGGAAGGTTTCAAAGTTTTCAATTATACTAGGTTTTTTTGCAAAAAAAACTGCTTTATGTCAGGATGATTGAAAAAAAAGTAATGCTTATATCAAATAATCCGGGTTTTCGCAAAATCCCTAGGTTTTTTGCAAAAAACCTAATTATCAAATCTTACTACGACATATGTAAAGGTAATAATAGTTGTTCTCTGAAAAAAAATTGCAATCTGCAATATTAAATTAAACAGCCATTGCCTATTTAAAGTGCACCTTTCACTATTTCTGCTTTCGTCTCAATTTCATAAGTGCTTCTTGACGCTTCTTTTCAATCAGCTGTCTCAAAGAATCATTTTGTGAATTGTGTGGATTTGAAACTTGGACAATATTTTTCTGAATTCCTGCAGTTGATACTGCCGAAACACTCTGTGGATTGCTGTTTGGAACTTTAAGACTAGAAACATTCTTTGAATTATTATTTGTTACTCTAGGTTGGAAGCAAGGTTTCTTGGGAGCAGACACAGGTTCTGGCTGGAGCTGTGTGCAGGTGAAGGGCAGCAGTCGTTTAGCTAACAGCTTCTCTCGTGCCTGATGATGCTTTTTACGAATCTCATCTGGGGTGCATCTTATAGGAGAATCGCCAGGATCTGAAATTAATATTAATTTTATTTATCTTTAAATATAGGTTTTTTGGCCTACTTATTATAAAAACAAAGTTTCTTCCTGCGTGTGTCCCGATGTATGCTTATATCTTTAAAACTATGCAACGGATTTTGACACATTTTTTTTTTATTGAAGAAGTGATTCAAGAGGAAGGTTTATAATACATGCACAAATTACTAAGTACAAAGTTTGTCGGGTCAATTAGTTTTTTTATAAATTAGGCAATAAGTATACAAGCAAGCTGTCACATCACACTATGTGAACAAAATAGGTTTTTGGCATTAGTATTGTTAGTAACTATAAGGTAATCTGTGGAATGGTGCTAAAAGGTATGGTGCTAAAAACTTCCAAGGATCTAAAAGCCATTGGCTCAAAACTATAAAACTAATACACACCTGCTGCATTGGCATTTTGCTCAAATGGCATAGAACTATGCCTGCCAAAGATCATGCCACTTGTTGACGGTCTGGCTGCATCAATGGTAGGTGACTCTGGCATAGAGTTATGGCGCCCAAAGAGATTCCTAGAAGAAGGGCTACTCTCATGAACCTTCAGGTCCTGGAGTACCCAGCCAGAAGTGGCATCAGTTTTCTTATTAGCTCGCACTGGAGTGTTCTTTACAGGCACTTGTGTAAGTCTCTCTAAGGCACTTTCATTTAAATTTCCAACAAAATTATCAAAAGAATCATTATTCAAGCAAGGAGAGTTTTTATTAATCTTATTGAATGCAGGAGAATCCATTTTTATGTTGTTTAGTATAGAATCCATTGAATCTTGAAATTCTGTGCGGTCACATTTTAAGATTTTTTCTTCTACTATCTGACTAGCTTTCAGTAAGCATTCATTCATAGAGTCATCTGATTCTAGGGCAGTATCATTCTCAGTCTTGCCAAACTTTGAACTAAGAAGGTTTTTTCTCAAACATCTGTTTTTGGTTCTCAATCCACTTTTAGGTGAATTTGAGTTTGAGGAGCTGTTGAAGATGTCTTCATCAGTCTCAGAATTATTGTTTGGAGAGCTGTTTTTATTGGGTTTCTTTTCAATTAACTTGTGCAGGTTCTGGTTAAGCTCCAAGAGTTCTTGAAACAGTTCCGTGTTCTTCTGAGTGGATCTCAGAGCTCTGTGATTTGGGAGTGGCCTCTCTACTGGTATTTGTTGCACTATTTTCTTGGCCCTCCTGCTCAGTGGGGTTGAGTTCTTGACGCGTGATTTGGAGATGTTGTCAGACTTGGGCGTGTAGTAATTCCACACGACGTCGGTGTCGCCGTCGGCACCATCCTGTGTGCAAAGGAATGGCACGGGGCTGGTCGCATCTGAGTCGCCAAGGGAATCACTATCTCTTGATGGAGAATTGACCTCATGTTCAGGTGTAGAGCACGATAGAACTAAAATGCAGAAGATTAGCCAATCGTTAATCGTATTAATTTTCAAATAGCAAAGTCAATTCGTGCGAAATTAAAATGATTTTGTTTACCTTTATTTTTTAGGTTTCTTCCCTTGGATGTTGCAACCATGTTTTTTCTAGATAGCGATATATTTTTCCTATTCATGAAACTTGATAGTATTAGACGAAATATAAATTCAAAATCAGGATTTAATTGAAGAATTGATAAATTAAATAGTTTTGTTGTTGTTTTTTTCCCACGTCGATAACCTATTTATTTATTTAGTTTGTTTGATTGATTGAATAGCATTCAATCGGGCTTTATTTATTTTTTAATTTATAATCCAGCGACTAGCGACTTTTCGCCATAGTATCCGAATAATTTGCCCTGTACCCCGATTCTCATATTTTTTCGGGACGTTACGGCCTCGTAACGATCGCAGATCGTCCTACTTTTATCCAAGGTGGGGAAACGCTACGCTACAAAGGAGATGAAACAAAATAAAAATGACAACGCCTGCTTAGTCTAACGTATCCGTAAAATGGCGGATTGCACTAGTGATGTCCAATGTGGGTTGCCTAGAAGAAATCGCTTTTAGAGATAAGGGTCGCTCATTGCATGCAAATTTAATGATAAATACCTTAAGACTACTAATAACAAACGGACAGACTACTTTTAAATTGAGTTTTGATTAGGATTAATAATATAATGTTTAACTTAACTTAACTTAACATACTACTACATACTTACTTACTATTAGATATATTTGTTTAACCACTGTTTAATTAATGAATATCTTACACCTTACACACATTCTGATTTTACAATGAGGAAGAATGGGTCCCCTAATACAGGTTTATATACCTAAATGGAGACTCAGTGATTGTTATATTGTGTACAATTAATTGAAATAAACATTTATTATTATTTATTATATATGATCAAACGAACTTCTCAAGTGAAGTTCGATCAATATTATATGAGTGGTTTCATTTGAAGATATAAATCATTTCACTAGGTAGTCCTTTCACCTACAAGGCAACATTCGCACGTTCTTACAAATAACTATTAGTCGATCGATTTAATCGATATCGATTACTCGATTAATTTGAAATTTACCCATGCTCCCATCCCTACCACTCTACGCGCCCATCACTAGCAGCGTCCGCCAAGCCTGTCATTCTTTTTAGAGATAGTTTTCTGGCATAAATTACGTCGTTTATTGACTTTTTTGACAAAACTCGGGATTTGGGTAGGGAGGGTGATTTATATCTTCAAATGAAACCACTCATATAATATTGATCGAACTTCACTTGAGAAGTTCGTTTGATCATATATTATATTTCGTGGTTTCATTTTCGATATAAATCATTTCACTAGGTAGATGTTTAGAGACATTGTTTTGTCTATATTTTTTCATGATAATGAAACAATATTAATTAAAAAGATGTAATTTTTGCTAGTTTAAATAAAACTCTTAGTATAGGTACCTACAAATCTTATTAAATAATTACTCATCTTATTAGTTAAAAACACTATATTTTAACATATAAAAGTAATCATTATAGTTAGTTTAAAGAGTACTTCAAATTTTAACATTGCGTAGTTACTTAGGTAAGTACTTGGTAGGTAGGTACTCAGCTACATTAATTTATAACATACTAATATACTGTATATTTTTTGATGAACTAATTTGGTCAGAGATTTGATAAAAAATTGATAATCAATCATCATAGGTCATTGATAAATTTAGCAAACTTGTTAGAGGTAGAGGTCCAGGCGGCCGTCTTTTGATCTGATCAAGATTGACGCCGGTAGCATGAGCAGCCGATGTGGCGGCGGCGTGTCGCGTGCTGCTGTGTGTGCCGTACACCGCAAGGATCTGCCTGATCCACATGCTTATTGAATTGACTATGCTGTTGTGTTCCTGTGAGGACGTTACGCTTCACAGTTGTTAAGAGGTGATTGGCTTATTTAGGTCTGATTTATTTAGTTAAGGTTATATAACCGTCTTATATTTAGACGGATTCACCGTAAGATAAAGTAAAACTAACAATGGTTGATAGCTTTTGATTGCATTTAGCGCCTATAGTTTTGATAAAATTTACATTTACTTTATGATTCTAATGCCATTGCTATTTTTATTTATAATAATCTGTTATTTAGAGAAAGACTTTCAACCATGTGTGCTGTAGGCTGTAGATAATGTTAGTAAAGCTACTTTTGTCTAGGATAAGTTCATTCTTGTTTGGTATAAATTTTTAGAGATTTTTGAGAACCAATTGTGGATACTTACCAAGTACCTGTGTACTTTGGTGGATTGGGTATTAGTTTATAACACCTTTAAGGAAGGTGCTGATGCAATCATCCGAAGAAATATTTCTGCCTAAAAGCAGAGATAAAGCGGTGGCTCTTATGATGATGCCCTGTGAATCCTGTGATGCGTCTTTTTCGAAGACATCGGAGGGAAAAGTAATTACACTAAAAACAGAACATTCGAAAGAATCTAATTTAATCATAGTATTGAAAAACATTATATTGATATTATTGTTGAATAGTAATATTAGAAAGTGAGGCTAGTATAAGATGCTGATGAGATGCTGTTGAGGGGATAATGAGACCTGGCATTGCCTGCTCGAGCATACTGCGGCACTCAGGGTAAGCGTGAGTAGGAGAGGGTGACGGTCCCTGTTAGTAGACAACATAGGTTTTCGTCACGCCCTCGAGTGATTATTACGAAATAACTATATCAATCAATGGAGGATAATAGGCAGGTATAGAAGTACTAGAAGGGAATACTAGAATACTGGTCGTTTCGTCCTCAGTAATTTTTTGTAGGCCGTTAAGAAAAACGGAAAATGAAGGATCGGCATAGAAAAAATATGCATGCCCCCTTTGTAGCATCTGGGTCTTGTTTCAAAGAAAAGTATTTCTTAAGTTTTGCGCTAGAATGTTTGAAAAGCATCTTTAAATTAAATCTTCGATCTGCCTCTAAATTATATTTCGTGTAATATAGGATGCTAAATGCTAATAGCTAGCTTCTCGAACCAAGGCCAAATATATCTGGTAAGTTAATTGAAATTAGGAAATTGTATGCAACTTCGTGTGGTAATGTAGCTGATAGCTAATATGTTATCTACCCAAAACAAAAATTAACAATTTTTTTAAGTTTCGGGGCATCTAAGGCTTAGTATATTGCTAATAATACGACATATAATTACTATAGTAAGTTTGAGTTACGACTTTACGACTCGAGTCCGTGTTAACTTATGACTCATATTTTTGTGTTTAATGAAATTTTAAGAGCTTTTAATATTATTATCTCATTAATTCAGGTCCTGTAAAATAATTATCATAGTATTCTCTGAATAGAAGGTAGGTAGAAGGTACATACCTGTACCTTTGCCTTTCAAGTATTTTTGGATTCAACCAGCCTTTTGTAATGCTGCGCTAGCGAACATTAGGATGCCAATCATTTGTGAAAATTTTCTGATTGTAACTGGTGGTAGTTGAGAACACTTCAGAACCAATTCTATTATTTTATTACGTTTATGGCTTGTAAGTGATAAAGTCATATTTAAGTCATCTACTTACTTAAATCCTGAAAATTTGTAATTATTTTGTGGCTATAAGCTACTATTTTCATAGTTTATAAAAAAGACCAAGCACTCGAGTGATTTGAGTGTAAACCTAACTTAATTTAAATATTCCATGTAACTACGGTCTATGTAAAGGATATCGTCACATACAAAAATTTACCAATTTTTGACCAAATGAACGCAAGTGACCTACGACCCCTTCTTTAATCTTAGTAAAAGTTCTAGGCGCTATCGTGAGCCAATAAGATAAGGCATTGGGTTGAAATCATAGGTGTATAACAAGATTCTGTGTGTTCACATCCTTAAACAGGAAACGTGGGTAAGTACTTACGATAGTTTTAAGCGACAGAAATAATAAGTTACGAGACATTTTAGGTCAATAGATGCCATGTAATAATAGCTTGCATGCTGTTCTGCCATTTCGAAATGAAGTTTAGTTACTTACAAATTTATTACAGTTTTAGGTTAAAATGAAATCTCTCACCTCCATTTGAATTGGTGTCAAAAAGGTTTTAGATACGATTTCTAGCAAATTATTAGTTGCGATTGACATTTCTAGTTGTTACTGTGCTAACCATGTTACAACAGGAACATATTATTGCTCAAGTGGAAAATTAGAAAAAGATTTAATTATTCTGTTACAAATCCAAATAAAGGATACCTTTATTGTTTGTGATATACAATACAACCAACACATTTTAAAAATATTGTACTGAATTCTGCCAGAATGGTGGTTGAGCACGTGGCCTGATGGGTCGTTCTCTAAACGTGCGACTGCGTCGGTATTGGGTCGTTGTAATTTGGAGCTTGACGAGTGGTATCTTCGTACTCTGGCCCTGGCACGCCCCCCCCCTTGTTTTTCGCAAAGCGAGGAGGGCCTGAGTTTTCCTGAAACTGCGGCCAAGCTGTGCCCGTGGAGCTCGTAGAGGCGGCTGTGTTGTGTAAGCAACAGTATTTCTGGGAAGACTACTGTCTTTCTGATTTGAAGGCATTGCTATTCAATTTTGAAGCTTAATTTAATTTTCTCTAAAATTTGGCACCAAACAGTGCTTTATCTCGTTTTCTGTACTGAAAGATATTCAAAAACGTCTTGGTAGACCTGGTGCGGTCTTTTAAATGCGAGCTTGTGTCTCCGAGCTATAAAGGTTGCATGAACTACGGGAGCCCTCGCTTAGAATCTTGATTGCCTCTATTTTATATCTTGAGTTAGGAGAATGGCCATGGCCCTACTCCCCGATGTGTTGTGAAGTCAGTCCAAGTTGAGATGAGAGTATTTTAGTATTTAGCTTTGAAGCTTGAACCAATATGTAGTTGCTAGGTATAGTATATTGCTGAAGGATTTTTTCCTTGACTTCTCTAGCCATTTGAGAGAGATTATCGTAGATTCAATCACACAACTTTAGTTCATCATCCAGGGCTTCGCCCAGGGTTAATAAAATTTATGGGTCCAGTTCCGGAAATTTAAACTTTGCCTCAGGGTCCGAGTTCAATTGGTTGGTGTAACCGCTACTAGTTCCAATAAGGAAGTTATTGCTGGTGCTTGGACCTGTTTTTGGTGACGGTATTGAAAGTGATCACTGTTGGGGCAGTGGTGGCAATTGGCACTTGGTATGTCGCCATCATGATTTTTGGTGATTCAGTCTCATTTAGACCTGATCATGGGTTGTAGGGAATAGTTTCGGCTAGAAATATATCCTCATATTCGAATGATATTTGCTCTGGGCACATTCCTTAAATTGTAAAGGCGTTTCGCCTACTGGAATAAGAAGAAAAAAGAAAATTATGCTTTTTATATTTTTATACTTACATAAAAAATTATGATTATTTTTGCATTTTGCCGCGTTCCTATTGGAATCTATGGCAGTATGGTAGCCTGGTTCATATTTGAATCTATGGCTTTGCAAAAAAAATTATTTTAATGATAAAAACCTGAGATAAAAACTGATGTACAGTTTTAAATTTTGCCGCGTTCCTATTGGAATCTATGGCAGTATGGCAGCCTGGTTCTTGTTCGAATCTATGGCTTTGCAAAAATATTTCTTTTACACTTTTTAAATGTAAGTTTATGCAGAATTTCAATTCGAAATTTCTGTCTAAATATTTTTTTTTTTTTTTTGAAGGTAGGTAAGCAGATGAACTTACCGTAACATTAGGCATTGTCTCTCGATTTATAGTATGAGGATAATGAAATCCATCAAAGTTTAAGTAACTCACTTAATTTTTTGTTAAATATTCGTAGGATCTTTTCGGTATCTTGAAAAATTATTTTTTTGCGAACAAGATCCGAACGCGTGCTTTCGTTGCCTCGCACGGAAAAAGAATGACAGGCTTGGCGGACGCTGCTAGTGATGGGCGCGTAGAGTGGTAGGGATGGGAGCATGGGTAAATTTCAAATTAATCGAGTAATCGATATCGATTAAATCGATCGACTAATAGTTATTTGTAAGAACGTGCGAATGTTGCCTTGTAGGTGAAAGGACTACCTAGTGAAATGATTTATATCGAAAATGAAACCACGAAATATAATTATATTATTATTAAGACGATATACGACAAATAAATGGAACGAGCAAATGAACAGAGTCTATCTGTTTGATATAGCATACTGAGGGCAAGGGACAGTCATATATCAGTCGCCCACATCGGTAACTACATTTCATTGGAAAAAGTAGTAAATATTGAATATCTTTTTAATTATTACTTTTAAATCAAATCTGAATTACCAGAATTTAATTTTGTTTATTATCATTATTCCTAGGTAGTTTTAAAAAAAACTAGGAAGTCATTTCGAAGAACTAGCTATTCCCGTTTTTTGGAAAGGTTATCTTTGACGAAATAATGTATCGAGGTTTTTTGATACCACTAGTGTTTCTCAATTATAAAAAACTTTAATATATCCTCAAAAAAGGTTATATTGAAATTCCAGATCTTTACCTCCTATAGATTAAGAGAATTACTTGATTTAAAAAATCTTCAAAACTCATATAGCGTCTTAAGTTGTATACACCGTAAATTGGGGTGACAAGGGATGGCGGGGACAAGGGACGTAAAACCAGATTTTGTCTAAACCTTTGTGGTATAAATGTATGGCTGTTGATTCGTAGTACGATTTTTTAATTTAAATTTTAGAAGTATTTCGTACTCATTCCCTGGCAAAACCCAAGTATCTGAACCCCGAAAATATAAAAAAAAATTAAGTCAAAATCGGAAGTAAAAACAGGTAAGTTTTGTTTGTGTTTTAACTTTGATTTTAAAACAAAATATATTGTGTTTCCGAGCTTAAAAAGTTTGTTTAGTTGAATTTTAGTTAAAAACAAGATCCAAACATTAAACAGATAAGTAATAATTACCCAAATTCATCGAAAATTCACATTTTAAAAATATGAATCACATTTTAGATATTTTTGGGGTGAGAAGGGATGTCTAAGTGGGTGAGTCAAAGCAGAAACGGGGTGAGTTGGGATGTGAGTGGGGTAAGTTGTTACGCGAATGAGGTTACTAGGGACACTACAGGGGTGTGTTGGGAAAATTCTTTTAGGGTTAGCAATTTTAAATGAACTTGTAAATATAAGGAATCAAACATATGGATAAAGGTACAGTCAAGGACTAGGAGGCCGTAACAGATTTGTCTATGGTTTCGTCAGGCCTAGACTGTATTACCAAAGAACAAGAGCTATTTTGCAATACAGAAAAACCGGAAGTGTTACGCCGACCGTGTCCGTGACTGTACGTACCAATTTACGTTTTTGCTAATTATTTTTCATTCGTTTAAAATGCATCTAAATATTTTTGTTTTATTTACAGGATGCCAAGGGTATATACAGCAAATCCGGGAACAAAAAACTTGAAAAAAATATGACTTAAATATTAAAAATAAACAAATTGTCTGTTTTATTATTTGTTACTTTAATTTTTAACAAAGTCGCTTTAAAACTATGCAACGGAATTTGATGCAGATTTTAATTAGATAGAGTGATTCATAAGGAAGGATCTTATTATGTATAAGAACATAGTAATAGTTAAGGTGATACGAAGTTCGCTGGGTCGACTAGTAGGGATTAAAATCTAAAAGTGACAACCCTAACAAATTTCCCTTGTCGCCCCTTCTATGTCCCTTCTCACCCCGATTACGGGGTGAGAAGGGATCACACATATTTTTGAGATTATTGCTGAGGATTATTGCTTTAAATACTATAAGAAATCCTAAAATAATTTTTAAAATATAAAATATTAGCTGCCGGAACTAAATCTATGCATTGTAAATGAGGTCTTTGCTTGAAAAAAAGTAAATATAATCGATTGTAAAGTCACAAATCGTCCCTTCTCACCCCAATTTACCAGTACCTAAAGTACTTTTATATCTTACTTGTTTAAACAAAAGTGTTTTTTATCTTTATTTTTAGTAGCAGATTAAAGAAATTCAATATCAATGTATGTACAGTAGCGGTCTCAGTAAACGTAACACTTTAGACTACTTTCTCGTGGGCTTTAATACCAAAAAACCAGACCTATTTTTCAATACAGAAGGACCAGAAGTGAGCTGGGCTGAACGAGTCCGTGACTGTACAATTTAGTTCTGTTGCGGGAGTAAATACGAATTATATTACTCGTCATTCGACTACATAATTACTCATCTTATGCGTATACTAGTCCTAAAAGTAAGCAGGACTACAAAAAAATAAAAAAAGGAAAAATAAAATAGTTAGGTACGTATTATCATCAATCAATACATGGTGTGAAGCAGGGTCGCTTCCCGCGTCTGTCTCTATGTATGCTTGTACTAGAGGCTGGCCCGCGGTAACACCCGCGCAGATTTCTCCTATACAATCCCATTTTCTCCCGTTCCCGTGGGAATTTCGGGAAATCCCTTCTTAGTGCTCACTTACACTCCCTAAGAAACCTACATGCCAAATTTCAGCCCGCTACGCCCAGTAGTTTCGGCTCTGCGTTGTCTGTCAGTCAGTCAGTCAGTCAGTCAGTAACGGAAGAGTTTTATATATATTGATTTTTGAAGCTATGCAACGTATTTTGATGCGGTTTGTTTTTGAAGATAGAGCGATTCAAGAGGAAGGTTTGTAATACATGCACAACATAGGAATGGGTAGGGCGGTACGAGGTTCTCCGGGTCGACTATTTGTATTATAACTAGCTTTTGCCCGCAGCTTCGCACGCGCTTTTCATTAAAAACGTTAATTACTGGTTGATACTACTCAGGATTTCGTGACATCATTTTTGATCGCACCCATACTCAAGTTGACATACTCAAGGAAATCAATTTTACATACTTAATAATAAGTCCGGTAATCCCCGTTCCCATGGGAATTAGTTAATTCCTTTCTTTCAACACCCTTTCCTCCACTGAGGAACTTGTACACAAATTTCACGTCGAAGCACTCAAGGAAGTCGATTTTTCATTCTCACAAAAAGTCCCGTTATTCCCGTTCCCGTGGGAATTTTGTAAATTACTTTCTTTCAACATTCCTAAATTTACTGAGGAACCTGTTCACAAAATTTCACGTCGATACACTCAAGGATGTCGATTTGTTCTTACTTAAACAGTCCTTTAATTCCCGTTACCGTGTGAAATTTGTAAATTCCTTTCTTTCAACACTTCTTTATTCACTAAGGAACCTGTTGTACACCAAATTTAACGTTTATACACTCAATAATGTTGATACATATTTCATACTAACTAAAAAGTCCCGTAATTCCTGTTCCTGAGGGAATTTCGGGAAATCCTTTATTAGCGGATGCCTACGTTAATGACTGGTTGACTTACTACTCAGAGTTTTGGTGACATCATTTCTAGTCGCATCCATACCCCCTTAAAATATCTACCTATTTACAGTAGTAATACCATTTTGTATATTTCAGTTCCCGTGGCAACTCCAGAAATTCCTTTCAACACTCCACCATTCAGACACTGTAACTTATATTCCTAACATTTCTATTAGGTGGTTGGGTAAAATATTATCTCGATAGTTGCATTATGTACTCCTACTCGATTAAAAAAAGGTAAAGATTTTCAGGCGCTTTATGTTTTTGGGAATGTTCCGTTAACATGTGAATTTAGGTAAATCTTTTCTTAATATAACTCTGAATCTATCTTATTCTTCTTTCTAGCTTTTGTAGTTTTAAAGTTACAAAAAAATTATAGATGCCCATTCCCGTATTTTTTTTAGAAATCCATTATTAACACCCTTACACCCACTGAAGAACCCGTTTTCCTATTTTCGTCGAAATAAAGACATATATAAGAGTCCCGTTTTAGGTTCCCGTGGGAATTTAGTACTTATATGTACACTTTCTTACAACACCACAGAGACACTTTTAGACCAAATTTCACGTTTCAAGGAAATCGATTTTTCATACCAAATAATAATTAGACCTGTATTCCCCGTTCCCATGGGAATTTAGTTAATTCCTTTCTGTCAAAACCCTTTCATACACTGAGGAACCTGTACACTAATTTCACGGAAGTCGATTTTTCAGTATCACAAAAAAAGTCCCGTTATTTCCGTTCGTGTAGGAATTTTGTAAATTCCTTTCTTTTAACACTCTTTCATTCACTGAGGAACCTGTACACCAAATTTCACTTCGATACTCTAAATATAATGTCGATTTTTCATACTAACTAAAATGTCTCGTAATTCCCGTTCCTGAAGGAATTTAGGGAAATCCTGTTTTTCAACACTCCTTCATTCACTGAGGAGCCTGTACACCAAATTTCACGTCGATACACTCAATAATGTCGATTTTTCATACTAAATAAAAAGTCCCGTAAATCCCGTTCCTGAGGGAATTTCGGGAAATCCTTTCTTAGCGGACACCTACGCCATAACATCTACCTGCATGCCAAATTTCAGCTTAATCCGTTCAGTAGTTTGGGCTGTGCGTTGATAGATCACTATGTCAGTCAGTCAGTCAGTCAGTCACCTTTGAATTTTATATATATAGATTTATTTAGGTACAGTCACGGACTAGGAGGCCGTAACAGATTTGTCTATGGTTTCGTCAGCCCTAGACTGTATTGCCAAAGAATAAGAGCTATTTTGCAATACTGAAAAACCGGAAGTGTTACGCCGATCGTGTCCGCCACTGTACAATAAGAACATTGATAAATTTTTAAAAAGAACAATAAATAATTAATTTGGAAGTAACAGGTTTTCGATTCATACGATCTTAATTTACGTTTTTTAAATTGCAATTTTTCCTTTTTTGTTTCAGTCACCATTTTCATTGATTTGGTTTGATTTTGGTATTTTTATATATTTTGGTAAATTTGGTATAAGCCTACGTCCAGCAGTGGACGCCTTTCGGCTGAGATTATGATAATTATTAACTCACTAACTCTGAAATATCACACCAGACGAGAGTCGCCTAAGCAAGACTCGTCGGTGTGGCGATGTGTGGGAAATGCCTAAGTCCAGCAGTGGACGCATTTCGGCTGAGATGATGATGATTATAATGATGAAATCACTAAATCAATGCTGCCATTTATTTGCAATGTTAATTTTTTATCAATAATACGACGTTTTCTAAAGAAAAAGTTAATAAAAAGGTACTTTTGCAAAACGACCTGTCGGTCAAATGATTTGACGTTTAGTTGTCGAAATCCTTTTGAAACGACATTAATTTTATTACGATAATACCGATTTACAAAACAACGACGTCTGAACGATTTAGTGTATACGGTTCGACGGTTCTACGATAGGAGCCAGGCCATGCCGGATGGGAATACCGATTTAGTCGATCGCTACGGCCTTGCTCCGGCACCGTCGGTAAAAAATACGGGAATCAGGCTACTGGCTACTGGTTAACTCTAAAAAATTGGGTTTAGCTCTTCAGCTATTTTTTTTTTCAGTTTTAGAGCTAATTTTTTTTATCAAAAAATAAAACCGCCGAAAAAAAAATTAAAAGCATAAAATAATAATCCAATTACCTACTTAAGTTCTTAAAGTAATGTTGGGATCCCAAGTAATTTTAAGTCGGCGCGCCACACAAGCAAATTCTATATTTACGTAAAGATTGATGCGTGGCAGCGCACGAATTTTGGTTATTTCTTTAAATTTAAGGTAACTAATTTAGTGATCTTTGTACGAGGAATCTGTGGCGCCGCCTCAAAATTACTTGGGATACCCTACATTACTTTAAGAACTTTCGATTAATATTTTATGCTTCTCAGTTTTTTTTTTCGGCGGTTTTATTTTTTGATAAAAAGTTTTATTTTATGCTTTTCAGTTCTTTTAGGGTTTTATTATTTTCTTTTCCCACAAGGTGGTCAGTGGTCACACTGCATAAGGTGATCAGACGACATGATCGACAGGGACGACAAGACCATTCGGAATGGCGATTTGTGGGGGAGGCCTATATCCAGCAGAAAGTCACCCCTATTTTCCTACCCTTAGAGTGGGAATTTTATTTCCAAAAATTTTATCGGACCACTTCAAGGTATGCCCTGTCGATTAAAAAAATAATTATCAAAATTGTACTACTCTGTAAAAAGTTATGCGTGATCATACATTAAAAAAATATATATATACCGGGTGTTTCTGACAAGGCGTTAATAAATCAAAGGAAAGATTCAACTCACCATACCTAACAACTTTCCCAAAGCAACATGGGTCGATATCTTAAAACAAAAATCAGCAGACCCGTACATTGACCCCGCCAGCTGATCGAACAGCTGTTATTTTTTTATAGATTTCGACCTATGTTGCTTTGTGAAAATTGTTAGTTATGGTGCGCTAAAGCCCTCCTTTGATTTATTACCGCCTTGTCAGAAACACCCGGTATATGTGTCGAATTGAGTACCTCCTCCTTTTTTTTCATCGGTCAAAAAATAGTACTATTTTTACCTCGTGTATAGTTACTTAGTCAGTGTCAAGTGTCAATTAAGTTCGCGTCGCTTTAGTCAGCCGTAGTCTTTATATTTTTCACCACGTGAATAGTTCATAATCATCACAGTACTATAGCGCATAATATGTTTTAAAATCTCTAAAATACTTGTTTTTCTCTAATAGCCAAAATGTACTAAAATGGTGTTGAGCTCTTTTTTCGGAAAAAATCTAGCTCTCTTTTAAAATTCGAGTTGGCAACACTAGTATTGATTGATTCATTCCATTCAACGTAACTCATTCTCAAATATCTCATTCTTCATCAATCAAACAAAATCTAGTTTCTTGTTTGGTGAATCAAAAAACCATTAAAAAGTTAATAAAAAAATTGTTTTATTTTATTCCTACTTTTGTGCGAGGTTTTTCATTCTATCTGTGTAAATTCATCTTCAACTTATAAATCCTGCGTACAATATCTTTGCAAAAGCAACGATTTATTCCGTAAATTTGGAGGTAGCGCGATTTGATTTCAATCCTCTGCTCTCGGACTTCGGCCGGCCCGCTTGTCTTGCCTGCCGTTCGGGCTACGGTGCCCCCCGCCCGCCACGCCACCACTACTCAAGTTCGCGCCGCACCGACAGCAGCACACCGCGCCTCCGCTCCGCAAGCAAGCGCGAGCCAGTATATTTCTATCCGCCGTGCTGCCCTCACGTTTCACGAGGATGCGCCTTGTGTGAATTATTGTGAACTACGAACCAAATAATTTGTGCAAAATGTTGGCCGACGGCGAGATCGTCGGCGACGGGTCGTGGAACCTGACCATCTACGTGACGGATATGAACGTGGAACGAACCATGGTCGTCAAGGGTGACATGCATATCGGCGGGGTTATGCTGAAACTAACAGAGAGCTTTGGTATGTCTTTTTTTTGTGTAGTTTTAGATTTACAGCTTGTAATTCCACTAGAATTTGGACTTAGTAAACCCTAATAAAATAGAATGATCAATGGATTAAAAGCTAATATAATTTCAAATCTCAAGACCAAGTTTATTTATTGACTAGAGGCTGCCCCGCGGTTTTTCCCAAGCCAGATTTCTCATAAACACAAAAATCCCGTTTTTGTCCCGTTCCCGTGGGAATTTCGGGAAATCCGTTCTTAGTGCTCACCTACACTGCCCAAGGAACCCACGTGCCAATTTTCAGCGTTCTACACCCAGTAGTTTTGGCTCTGCGTTGTTGGCAGTCAGTCAGTCAGTAACGGAAGGGTTTTATAATATTGATGTACAAATGAATTTTGCAAGACCTATAAGTTGGTTAGACCTATGCCTCAATGTTGCTTTTACATTTATTGGGAAATAAAATCAAATCAATTGCATTAAATTAACAAACTTAATAAACTTTTGTTGAAAAGAAAAATCTCTATTTCAACTCTGCTTGGCCATGTTTGTGCTAGAAATTCCAGCATTGGTTTTTAACTTTGTGAATCATGACTAGGAGTGGGAGTTAGCAATTGCAATTAGTGCAATTAATCAATTCAAAAGACATTTGGTTTTTAAATTGTTACTTCTTGGTTTTAACTATACATCCTTCATTAACAATGTAGTTAAACACAATTTTATATTGTGAAGTAGCTTTGCAACTTTGTAGCTTTGCTTTGCTTTATAGCTTGCAATTAATTATTTTTTGTATCATCATAAAGCATAGTCTCAAAGTAGTCAATTCAATACCAATTCTATGCATGTATCTGACCAACATGATACTGACAGAATCCTATAGCCTGTTGTAAAATATAATTTTAAAATATTTTTTAGAGTTAATCTAATGGATGGTACTCAATGTAATGTTTGTTAATAAAAGTTAAAATAAAGAACAACCTCAATACATAACCAAACTTATTTTAAACAATAAATAAAATATTTTTTTCTAAATACTTTTATACAAAACCATCAGAAAATTAAAATATTGCTATCACAAACAACAATTAATATCAAAGTGGAGTCTATAAATCAATATAAATTTCTGTGACCAATCAATCTTGAAAAGCTGCTAGGCAGGTTGGGTGCCATTTTATGAAATAAGAAATTCATACTGCGGCCATAACTGCCCTAAGTTTCTCAACCTGTCCTATTAGCATTATATTAATATTCATTAGTTTTTACCAGCATACATAGTGCAATTACCTCTGCTTGCTTTGTTACCAAATTTCTGGTTAAAACAACAATTTTACATATTTGTTAAAAATAAATTTAGACTCATTTAAATTTTGTTAATTATTATTTTTTAAATAATTTTATTGCTATGCTAATTGCAATTTATACAGCTAAGTGAATCTTCACATCAAATTAATCTTATCATGTCAATTGATAACATTGAAAATCAAATCCCATTTAGCACAAATATTCTTAAAATCAGAGATGGATTGTGGAGTAAGAAAGAGATGCAAGATGCGCGTACGCAGGCACGCGGCCTTCGCTGCCGATAAGAGCCAGGGGCCAGTTTTTGCGTACGCCTTGGTCGATCCTTGTTAATAAGAAGGAGAATATAAAAATAGGTCCTTGAACCCCATCCTAACTGTTTAATAAAATGTTATTTTAACAGTTTATTTTTTACATAATTAATTGTTATTTTAATTTTACTTAATAGTTATTTTATATTGACTCTACGATTGTAATTGTAACTGTTTATTATAGGTACTAAAAATAAATTTAAAGATTGAATATCACCTAAGTACACCACAGATTAGATACACTTAAAATATGTTTTAGAAAAAAAAATATTTACTTAAATCATAATACGAGATTATCACCTACGCAGTTTACCTTTCAAAATGTTGCTCTACAAATTCGCCCACATAATTACAAAACATATATATAAGAATAAGTTAAAATTATATTATTTGCTTGTTAGAGTTTTTCAATCTAAATTAACTAGGTAGGTACATAAGATGTTATTTATTTAAAGACTTGAAATCGAAACACGCAATGTAACAAGTACATTATTACACAGTTCAACTTCAATTATTCCATAAATGGATATCATTGTACAATGAGATGGTTATTAAATGAATCACATGGCCAGCCGCGTGACATCTATCATATGGCTACTCATTCTAGGATACAATAAAGCAAGAGATGAACTAACTCTCTCGAAACTACATCGTAGCTCAAAAAACTCAAAACCGTTTTCTGCTAATATCTGAAAAACAAAAACAACCTACCCAACCCCTTTCAACTGGATTAACTTAAATGATTGATTTGCCTTACGTATAAAAATTTAATAAGTTTTATATTTTACTTGAATCGGCTATCACATTACTACCCGTTCAAAGATAATGGAGTTATTGCCAGGCGACAGCTAACAATAATGCAGTTTAATTAAATAATTATTATTTACTACAAATTCCGGATTGTCAAAGTAGTTATGGAGAGGTTCTCTCACTTCCGTACTAATATTGAAATCAATGAACATCTATGACAATCCTATTTTTCACCTCTTTTTAAAATCAATCAAATCATATTTTAATCAAATAAAATCACTCACTACTTACACACACAAACAAGGATTTTTTTAGTAAGTACATAAACATAAACGAACTCCAAAAACCTTATAACACAATGGGCTAAACAAAAAAGGTCACGCGCCTTGCCTCAAGATAAAAGCAGGTAATTAATTTGCGTCTAAAGAAAGAGCCACGGTAATGACTGTAGTAATGAGTATTAAAGAGTCCCTACATAGTCACGCTGAAGACAAGTCAAGCAGTGGACATGTCAAAGAAGCCGACAATATACCGGAAACTAAACGTTATAAAGCATAGCATTCTAGACCTCTTGATCGTAGAATCTAGATGGAATTCAATTTGCAGTGATTGTGAACAGAGTTGAAATAAATAAGCCGATTCAAATTTTAGGAAACAGAGCTTATGAACAATTATTGTTTCCTAATTCTAATTATTTCCTATTAAAGGTAACGTGGATAAAGCAATAACTTTAAAAAAAATATCAAATTAAACAGTTTACTTTAAACAATATCTCCGTTGTTAATTAACATGGTAAAGTGAAAAGCTTTACGTTGAACCTGATCGTTGGAGATAATTTGGAGGATTCCGTCACCGAACCTGACCTTTAAGGGGCTAAAATTGGGAAAACGGCGAGAGGAGTGTTCGTATATACGACTTTAATAACACTTAAAAATAATACAGAAAGCTATTTTTTTTTTCGTAGCTTCTCAAAAGACTGAACTACAATTATAGTAGGTTTTCAAATAAAAAAAACTAAAGGGTTTCTTATAAAAAAATCGTAAAGTTCATCAAAAACTGCAAAAACAGCTTTTGCTGTTAACGATTGTTTACTAGTTTAAAAGTAAGTTGAAGCAAAACAAAAATTGTATCATAAACTAGAAAGTCTGTTCAACTTTTATATTGTAATTACAAAAATATACATGTCCATTTTCATCTAGTTTTAATTGCTAAAACTTTACTAAAATTTCGGCGGAAATTCTCCATACTAAATTGTATGGAGGGATACAACGGCCGAGCGGCCGATTCGATAAGCAGAAACGGGCGCCAGTACGCCTCCGGTCTTGAGGCGGAGCGTACGTCAGTCGTGCTTTGGCGCGCTATTACAAGACTATTTATTATTGTTTGCGCGAGGTTTGCGCAGTGAATGAGAATTCTTTTTTAGTTTGGAAAAAGTAAGTACATTTTATTATTATTATATTAATAAATTTGAGCAATAGTAGACGTAAGTTTCTGTGATTTTTTAATATCAAATAAGTATCCCTACAAATTTATATTCTGAGGGGAAAAAGAAAGCACTTATTTTCACTCATTTTAAAAACGATATCTACATAGTACAGCTATTAAAAATATATTTTTATATTGGGTTGTTTTCTATATCTTTCTTTTTTTAATGCAAAGCAATAAACTTTTCATTATTTTTATTTATTTTACGATTTGATATGTAGGGGTCATTGACCTTAGTAGGATTACCCACACGTCACAGTGTGTATGTACCTATCAGGAAAAATAAAAACGTAGTGCTTCTATTACTCTATCGTACACCTATATAGTAATTAGTTTTTTCGCTACCTACTTTACACAATGAAACTACAATAGGTATGGACGTAGGTAGGCAATGTTTGGTTGCATAAGGGTTTCGTATGAAAAACAACTTTTAGGGGATATCTCTCAAACAAGAACAAATTTAGGTGTAAGGTACTATAAACTATAGTAATAATAACTTATTAAGCAATATGCAAGCCCGACCTGACATACGCGATCCTTTATCGTTGCTCGAAATTCAACACCTCGAAAAAGGTTTTTGCACATATTTATAAAAATAATATATTGAACTTCAATTTATTTGAAAATGATGAACCTAAAAATTAATAAAAAGTTACTTTCTTTAAAAAAATTAGAGGTGGATTTAACAGAGTTCTAAATATCAATGTTATTTATTTTATTATAAAATTATATAAATAACTGCTTGCCAGTTGTGTTAAAAAAACAACCCAGTAAGATTAAAGTTAAGCTCGGAAAGTAACTTTTTATTCTATTTATAAAAAATGCAAGAATAGGTAAAAGGAAATGAACGTCTTTCTATGCTGCAAAAAAAGTTAAATATCCAAGAATGTTCTATGTAATGTTGGTTTGTCTAATAAATAAAATAAATAAGACGCCACCGCTACAAAGGTAATTTTTATTAAAATAACCAACTTAAAATATTAATTTACACGATTATTATTATCTATACCTACTGAAGATTCTTATGTATGGATTATGTTACTTTCTTGGCCAGGAATGGGCAAATTAAATAACAACAACGTTAAATCTTAGACAGGAAAATACATAAAACAGTTTATATGGGAAAATTACATTTTTATTTTTCTTTCAACCCCTCCATTTTTTCTATCTTTTCTCACCTTTTGAACCTTATGTGAACTACGACAAACATTTTGAAACTCAAATCAGCTAAACATTCTAAGTCGTTCTCAAGTTTAAGCGAGATAAACAAACCACGATTGATTTTTAAATATAAACTAGTCGACTCGGCGAACTTCGTACCGCCTAACCTATTACAATGTTATGCGTGTATTATACATTATAAACTTTCCTCTTGGACAGATGCGGGAAGCAACTTTTTTTTATACTATGTACTAGAGGCTGCCCCGCGGTTTCACCCGCGCAGATTTCTCATAAACACAAAATTCCTGTTTGTTCCCGTTCCCGTGGGAATTTCGGGAAATCCCTTCTTAGTGCTCACCTACACTCCCTAGGGAACCTACATGCAAAATTTCAGCACGCTACGCCCAGTAGTTTCGGCTCTGCGTTGTCTGTCAGTCAGTCAGTCAGTCAGTCAGTCAGTAACGGAAGAGTTTTATATATATTGATTGAAGATGGTCTGTTATTTTGACCATCAAACTCTATCTATAGTCTTTTTTTTATCCAATTTTTTTTTTTATTACAACAAGAAACCTTTTTGGCGGGAAACGTTTTTCATAGTCAAAGAAGTCTAAAGAAAATCAATCAATGTGGCAGACAGACGTTTGTTTTATTGAAAGGTTTAATATACCTAAATTTTTGAATAATATAATGTACCTATTTAAAATTAATTCGAACAATAAATGTTCGTTATATTGAAATAGGTATTTTAATCTGTATGTGTGTATGTACTATGTATGTTTGTCCGCGATTCTTTCACGTTTGGCTGAACCAATATTGATGCCGTTTTCAGAGTAGTATTTGCTACGTTCAGGACCGGGTTTAAGTGTTTAAACAAACTTTGAAAAAAGGCAGTTCTCAGTGTATGTATGTGTCAGTTTATTGAGCCGTGTGCCTTTAAAAAGAAAAAAGTATCATATTGTCACTCGTTAGCATTAATTGCGAGACTCTTAATGTCATACCTACGTAATTACATTTATTTTTATCACAAACAGTAAATTATTGCAAGTAATTCTTTTATATTAATTATTAGCAACGAGTTTTCAGATGCAAGTTCCATATCTCCTTTTCAAAGATTCAGCTATCTTCTAACATAATAATGACAGGTATAAAGATAAACATACAACCAGTACTTAGGGACACGTAAAAAGTATCGATACTTTGCGGTATCGAGTACATTTCCATTCCTATCCTTACTTTGTACTCAATACTGTGCTTACGATACTTTTAATCAATGAGTACATACATTTTGGCAGGTATGGCATCATATCGAATGAACTGAAATGAATTCCCATATAAAACTAGCGACAATAAAGGTTCTGCAAATGATCAAATTTGTTTGACAAACACGTTTTCATATAATATTGTGACAAACTTCAAACACATCTTTTTTATATTACCCCACGATTAATTTTTTTGACATACGTAAAATTTTACAAAAAAAAATAAGTTAAACGGACACTTACACGGCTTCCGGCTATTTTTCATCGTTAAAGGAAAGCCAACTTGTTTTATTTTTTGAAGAACTTTCTTTTATTGTATTAAACTTGTGTGCCTAGCCTAAGTAAGAACTGGCCCTAAGAAAAGTGCTTCGGGGTATCGATACTTTTGTTTCTTGTTTTTTTTTTAACAACTTTTCCAATTATTGTATTAAATTTGTGTGCCTACCAAACGTAAGAAAAGTAAGTACTATAGGACCTCAGAGAAGTACACGATAGATACATTGAAGAATTGATACTTTTGTTTTGATACTACTCATTATGAGTACAGTATCGATACTTTCTATTCTTTACCATATATTATATGAAATAGTTTTAGGTTTTGTAACAGTTTTTTTAGCGTATTTATTGCTAGTGCTACCTGCACATAACACAAATAAATTTCGTGGATAATTTAATGAGTGGCTTTCAATTTGACATATAAAAAAAATAAGTTTTATTACACCGCTATGGTATGGCGCTTTGCAAAAGTCAACAGGTCAAGTTGAAATGAATCATTAAAAGAAAAAAAGAAAATTGAAACTCGTCACGCGTCAGTCAGATAGTTATTTTTGTTTTAAACTTTTTAAGTTAATTTGAACTGATTTGAATTACTATCCTATGTCTTTTACTTTAGACAACGCAATCTACGGGCGTATTATGAGACTTATTTTTGCTTTTTAATGACACAATGAAAACCCCTCATTAATTCATATTTGTTTTTTACAGAAATCAGAATCTTCCATCCCCCCGCTGATAAGAATTTATCACACCTTTATGAGGCATACTGCAGTTTATAATGTAAAACTGGAGTAGACGAGTGGAGTCGTCATGTCATTACGATAAATTTGAAATCTTTTGTAATTTAGGGGATATTGTTATTATATTTTATTGTAGTTAAAATTTTAAATTAATAAAATATTTACGTGTGAGTATTTACTTAAATGAAATATATTTACCTATGTTGAGAAATTCAGTCCTTTAACAAATAAAAAAAAACCTAAAAGCTGAATATATTAAAATCACTCTCAAAGCCTAAAAATCAAGTAAAATCGACAATTTTTTATTTGTGGCAATAATTGTTTTCTATCTTATACCAGTTGTAATTAATTAAAAATATACAAAAAAAAATATAATATTGAAATGCGACTTTAATTTTTACCTTTAATGTAATCAAAAAGTCATAACCAACTTTTTGTATTTTTGCAGTGTTGAACTCTGACCGACGATCTTTTTTAACCGACTTCATTAGTTAAAATAAACATACTTTACCTTTTATTCAGTAAATAATAAGTAGGTAAGATATTTAGTTAGATAGTTAAAGTTCTAAACAATTTTTTTAATGTTTCTAATAAAGTATGTTTAAGTACTCAACAATAAACAATTTGTACTAAAATAAAACCTATTAGGCAGTAAAAAAATTATATAACATCGATAAATCATATTATTTCGTAATCACAATTCAATAAACCCATAAATCATAGTAACGATACACCCAAGTTAATTCGCGCGAAAAATCAGATTTAAATATTGCGCCAAGAAATGTTCGCAACTCGGCCGCGTAACATTTAGCGCTAGGGTCGCGCGAAATCGGCGTTCAAATAAAAGAGGCCTCAGCCTTAAGCAAGCTTGGTCCTCAACAGTTCCTTTTTCAGATATTTACGCAACCTTCGCTAACCAAATTTAGTCTCCACACTTAAGATTTAACATGGACTTAACACCAATATCGATAAGATATTTAAAATATTTACGTAATATCTGCTGAATGATAGTGTGTGTAATTCTTTTGCCTTGTTCTTATTATTTCTTATCTACAAAACTGATAGTACAGTGGCGGACTAGGAGACCGTAACAAATTTGTCTATGGTTTCGTCAGCCCTAGACTGTATTACCAGAAAACAAGAGCTATTTTGCAATACAGAAAAACCGGAAGTGTTACGCCGACCGTGTCCGCCACTGTACGTGAAACCTTTACAGTTTGCTACCGCTACTGCACTCATACTACACCAAAACAACGTCTGAATAAATAAAAAAGAAGTTGCTTCTGCAGTTCTATTCAATTCTTAAAACAAATGCATACCGATATGTATTCGTTTTATTGAAGCCGCCATATTGTCTTTTGTTTCCGGCGCTACATCTCTGCATGCGCCAGAGTGTAGATAACGTTATCATCCGCTCATTGTCATAGCACTTCAGCTCTTCGGAGGGCATTGACTCTCGAGTATTTTTAGGACAGTGAAGATGGAAGTTATTACTTGCATCTAATCTGTCAATAAATCTTTCGGAGAGTTTTCTGTTGCTATTAGTATTTAATTGATTTGTATCCTGCGGTTATTGACTTTCTCTCATTTAACTTTAACCCTCTCTTTATTATCCCAGTAAACCTTTTTATTCCACGGCCTTTTGAAATCGCGCACCGTCGTTGTGACCAAGTAAGACTTAACGAGGTTCAATAGTGAAGTTTAAAATGCAAATTGAAGTTCATTTCTGGTATCAACTCCTGTTTAAAACTAAAAAGGCGATAAATATTTATCTGATCTCGCCGTTTAGTTAGCAAAATAGGAAATATACAAGCTATTGTTCTGATAAAATTGGAATACAATCAAATTAATTCTTATCTAGCAGTAAATTACAGTTAACGTGTCTATCCTAATTGGGTAAATTCCATTAAATATATAATTTTATCGTTAAAAGCATTTGCTATCAGATCTAGGATAAAAGTATCTCATGTCATGTTATTTTAGCCACCCTACCGCATTAAACCCTACACTCTAGTTAGATTCGAGCAACGTGGGCGTTCTAGCAAATGAAGCGCATTGTCAGTGATATGCGACACTCATAAACAAACTGATAAATCCGCAGATAAGAGGACTGGATTACACGAAATTTTCTAATAATATAATAACTTTAACAAAGCTAGAAGAGACAAAATTGTACTTATGCAAAATATTACACTTAGTTTAGAATTTACACAGAGTTAAAAAAGACATCAAGATGACCTATGGTAATATAAACAGACGGAGAAACTCTTATTAGAATTGCAAACAAGTAACTTCGTCTCAGTTTACACAAGATAGATTCAACACAACACCTGCCAGCTTTCCTAAGCATTCTGTGGAATCAAGATGCTGTTGATCCGAGTAGAGAAGAGACGTCGCCTGATAAGGGTACCGCCGGACTTTAACGGTCGCGCGCATTCCATCTCGACGTCAACGACGACTAATTGTCCAGTTCGCACGCACACTAACATGTCCATTGGAAACCTCTACTCGGCAGTTTTAGTAGGAAATTCCACCAATACAAAAGGCTTATTGCGCAAGTGCGGTGTCTTCTCGGTTTCTAGTTTTCAACATTACAAAGTATAATTCGTCGTCTTCTTGATTGTCGGCTTAATGCTATAGGTGTGCCTTCAACATGTCCAAGAACAGAACACGGCTCTGCAAATTTAAATCTATGTCCTTATAAAGATTTGTCCCAAATATTCTAGGCGATTTGTTATGATTGTCACGTTTGATTCTCTCTTAAGGAGAACTAAGAATTTCGTCATACAGTAATGTAATGTATGTATTCGCTTGCAAATTCATAAGAGACAACTCCCCAATTATACAGAGACTAATAGGTGTGTGAGCATTGTTGTATAATTTCGTCATTAGTGTTTTGAATTAAATGGATAAATTGTCCTATTTAAGCTGTTGAAGTCTCGACAGACATTGAGTCTATCTAGAATCTAGACCACTCATTCAATTCAGCTCGGTTGCCTATTGATTAGTGTCGTCGACACAAGTCATTGGTAATAAACATTGGAACCATTGATCCTAATAATGGGCTACGTCTCGGAGTCCGTAGTTAGCTTCATGCTCCAATGCTTATAGCGGGACTAATTTCTTATAATCACTTACATTTGTAAATAGATTATGGTATGGTACGAGTGTTTATATTAACCACCGCTTTGAAACGGTAGGTTCTTTCGTAATATAGTAAGTCCATACACAATGTATTGAAATGTAGAGGTATACAATAATATGTGACATTATCGGAACGGAAAGGAACACGCGGCTCATTGTTTTCAATAATTGTTATGCGGAGCTGACACGCGCTCCGGTAGTTTATCTTCAATTGAATGACACATGAACGAAATTATGTATGCTTCGAACATTCACTAGGAACAAAGAAAGTCTTTCACAAATTAAAGGTAGCTTTAATGGTCAAGTATTCGCAAAGAATGAAGAGTTGTGAAATTAAAGAAGGAATGGCCGGACGTAAGGCACACCATGAGTCAGAAGAATACGGATGGCTAACCGCATGCATGAGTCGAATTTCTGAACCGGTTTACATCAAAGTGACGTTACAGACCATGGTCCTATCTCGAGACTTTCATTGTCATAAAGCCTTTGAAGCTAGTTCACTTTTTATTTGACTAGTGCCATCATTAAATTATCTGAAAATGGCATCTAGGTGTAAAGTTAACTTCTTGCTACTCTCAAGAGAAAACTCTTCATATAGACAAGTTTTTAATGATCATTGCTATTCGAAACACTCAAACAAATAAGCTTAGTGAAAAGAGATGACACGGGAATGTGAATAAGTAAATACGAAGTCTTTTAACATTTTAAATCAATACAAGATAAAAAGTAGGTTTACCATTGTTGGAAATGTTTGCTGCATAAGTTGCATATATGGAGCTCAATCTTGCGGGGCCCAACTAGATTAGAAATAAAGCGTTTAGTAATAGTAGTTATTAAATATTTAAATATTTCTGAATGAAACCCACACTTTTATCATCATCGCCTTCAAGGATAGGATTTTAGTTTCGTTTTTTATGCACTGAGGCACTGACATTGTTACTACTACTGACTGTGACAAATTCCTTTCAGAGGCTAAAAAAAATACATGTTATTTTGCTCTTAACAATAAGTGCCTAAAGTTCGAATAGCGTTACATAATCGTTTTCTTTTGTTTGACCATTTATATAACACTCAATAAATGTTTGATTTTGATATTGTAAATTGAAATTTTACATTATCCGTGAGATTTGATTTGAGATCTACGCTCGCTTCCAACTCAAGTCGCTATTTATAATTGTATGACTTCACTCGGTTGCCTTGCTAGCTAGCTACCTCTACGTAATCCGCATAGGTATCTTATGTTTTACTTTACACTTTCAACATCTGTTTCATTGTTGTCACGGTCAACAAACGAGAATGCTCTTGTCTTGCGTATCTGATCAATGTATTTTGACCCATAGCTACTAGCAGCATCGATTGGATTTTATCTTTAAAGTCTTGCTACTTGGAGACCTATTTTATCAAACACATCATTAGTTTAATAACAAACAAGCATTAACATCTGCATGACCTTTGCAATTTATTCTACTCTTCATAAACGCGTACTTGCTACGTAGGTCACGAAACCGACGTAATTTTTATTTTTAGGTCAGGGTCTGAGAGATGTCGTTTTGTTTACACACCCATTAGCGGCCATTAGGCCCGATTGCTTGTTTTGTTACTGTTATCTTCCTTTATAATAGTTTATATCATAACACTTGTTACTTAATTGTTATCTATTGAGCATTTATATTTTGGAAGTCGTCTGTGATTCGAGTTTTAAGTGCCTACACGAGTGTTGAAGTTGTTTATAAAAATAGTAAGCCTTCCATCCGTTCTACTTTTCAAGGTTCTTCTTTTTTCGTTCGCGCGCCGCCTTGCTTCCTGTCTGGAGGAAATTAACGGAGAATTTTGTACACTCGTTTTTTAAGATTCAATAATTTCAAGCATTTCACGGACATACGGACGGTAATAGGTGGGTCAAGGTCTGATTGGTTTTCACAACGTTCCCATTTATCTGGTATCGGTATTTTAAGTGTACACAAGATTATGTTGTTAAGTTAGATTATGTTATGTATCCCTCGCAAACTTGCAATTGTGCCTTGCTGCATTTGACCCGTATTCGCCCTTAGGTACATTTTCAAATTAATTGTTCAGTCTTAGGTTTCTGGTTTTTCAAATATTAAAATGATAAGTAGTAATAAAAATTTGAGGTTTTGATAAGTAAAAAAAAAGCACAGGAACCACAAAATTTTAAACATTTTTCTTTTCTTTTCAGGTAAGTTTCGTTGAGCCATTGTTGTTATTGATTGCTCAAACAAGAGGTAAGAATATTGTAAGCCCGGTGGCGATTTGCCAATGAACAACATGAATTGCATAATTTTGGGACGGTTTAGCATGTTGACACGACACGCAATCCGTGACAAAATACTAATCGGAATTCGTGACGTTTGTAACGCAAATGTATTTTTACGGTTCTAATTCAATATAGTTTTATAACAGGAAATAGATTCAACTTTTTCTGTCCAACGCCTATTTTTTTATTTATCTTTTCTCTTAATTTTAATGTGGTCTATGAAAATCTCTGTATCATGTTTAAATCTAATCGTGTGAGGCCTCCAGGGTGTTCGGAAGATGATATATTGGTTTCGATTTAAATCCAATGTACGGCTATCTTCTTGGATAACGGTACCTGTGTGCGCATCAAGAGTCATTGTTAATGCCACATTTAGACTGCTCCGATCTGTGAATAAAGCAATAAAAATAATTGTGTCCACCGAAAAGACCGATATGGTCGAAGAGGTCACTCACTTAATGAGTATTTACATCGCTTAAGAATGCGATGACAATTTAAGATAAAGCTTGACGTTAACAGTTTCTTTTGACAGTTTTTTTTAGATGTGATATGTATTCCTGTTTAAAATATAATAATAATATTAATAGTTTATTCAATTTCAATACACAATTTTTAACATTCGTGGAGTCTCCTTTTAAGTAAAAATATATCTGTATCAGGAAACTCCTCTCTTCCTCAATGACAATTTGTGGTGTAGGCACGCAATGACAAATATTATAGGTGAGCGTTATTGATTATTTATAGTGTCTTTTAAAAGGATCAATTGTTTTGCAGTGTTTTTAATGCAGTGAACTGAAAATGTTAGTACTCCCTTTGAAGTTTTAATTCTAACACCAGCGTGACGTCCCCCATTGCTAATTCAGTCCCATCGTAAACTCGGTTTTACAATACCCTTTCTTATATTGTTTTAGTACGACCGGATTCACTGCTGAGCGAAATACGCTCTAGCGAAATCGTAACGTTGCGCAAACATTGCTCCAGATGCCGAAATGTAAAAGTCCAGTGAAATATTTACGACTTACTGTAAATTTATTTGTGGAGCGTTTACTGGAATTGAAAACTTTGCATATGGTATAGTAACAGCCTATAGCGCAAGGCTGATTTAAAAAAAAAAACAATGAAGGGCCAAGTTTTTAAACACACAGCTTTATATGCAAAATATTTAGCACGCGCGCGGTCGATATTATAAAATTATTTATGAGAACAGGTAGTAATGGTTTCAGAAGGCCGACCGAATTTATTTTGAGGCGTGCGCTGCGAGCATTCAAATGTATTTCACATAAAGTTGACTGTAAAACGAAACCGCATGTTTTAAAGGGCACTATCAGCACAAAGGGACGCTTTCAAAGTCCTGCCCTCAGCCAGGCCGTTGATCGATCTCGCCCGCCCTTTGTCCGTTCATAATGGTGTTTATTCGAAAAATAAATGAGTACGAAATGAAACATTCAAGCGTCAATCACTTTGCAATGTAGACTGCATACTACGTCGTTCGTTGGAATTATAACAGAGGTCCAGTCAGCTCATGTCACCAAATAATAATTTTGGTCAAACTATTTATGAATGGACGTTATCACCATCTTCATATCTGTCTGATATTATCGAAGACAGATTTTCACTCACCATAGACAGTTCACAATGAATGTTTCATCGCCACCGATGTTTCTGTCGTTAGTGTAACAGTTTCGCATCAACATTCCTGTGCTCTCGTTTAATATTGGCAGTAAATTGTGAAATTATGGCACCGCAAGCTATATTTTCGAGGTGCTTGCCCTGATTATGGGCGTCGGTTTCGGTCAGTCCTCGGCGTTTAGAAATAGCTTGCCTGACTTAGGTACTCGTCGACTGGCGTCTCAGTAACGCCCGGTAAGACTATCTCAGTCAACACAGTGTTGCAAAGTATTTAGATCAGAAACTATGAAGATTTTTGTTAACCAATAACTTGAATTACTTAGATGAATTGAATCAAATACATTATAATAATCTTGCAAGCGTATGATTTCACATCATTGATAACTCGAAATATATGTTTAAGATAATCTTAGACAAGCAACTGCTAATAGCATTAGATCAAATAAAAAGAAATCTCTAGTCATGACAGGCATGATGAAACGAGAGAGGGTTCCCTTAATGAAAGCGAATGAGATTAACCTAATGACAAAAGGGTACCCGCATGATAGTGTTCGTGGTTTACTCAAATCAATCAACTGTTCTTGTTAGATTTGAGTTTTTCCATATAAAAGAGGTATTATGATGTATGTAGAAGGTTTATTATTAAACTAGAGGCTAGAGGCCCCGCGGTATTTCCCGCGCAGATTTCTCATAAACAGAAAAATCCCGTTTTTTTCCGTTCCCGTGGGAATTTCGGGAAATCCTTTCTTAGTGCTCACCTACACTCCCTAAGGAACCTACATGCCAAATTTCAGCTTTGTACGCCCAGTAGTTTCGGCTCTGCGTTGTCTGTCAGTCAGTCAGTCAGTCAGTCAGTCAGTCAGTAACGGAAGAGTTTTATATATATTGATTGATTAATCTTCCTTGTGCATTAACTGTGACGCATTATTCCAGCTTCCTTATAGCCTATAGATATTATATACAAGACATTCTTGACTCTATTATATGTTTAAACATAGACATAGAGTTTCTTCGAAAACGAAAGTTGTATAACCGGTAATGTGTTCCAGACTCGCTAAATAGTGTCTCTGGGAACCCGGTTTGGTAGCAAGCTACATTAATATTTGAAAGGTTCCCACGCGATCCAATGGTGGAGGCAGGCAAGTGGCTTGATAAATATTTGTCCGTGGAACATCGCCCCCGACCTTGTATGATGATGAAGGATATAACGATTAAAACAAGTGTCACGCATGCGTAACACTTTAATATAGAGTAGTACCTTTTGAAGATGTATTGCAGCTTTCGACTTTGGAATCTGTATTTTTGGTGGTGTTGCTATAAAAAGTTTTGATACCAATTCTTATAGATACACCCGAACTGAAGTATCCTCACTTTTGGTCAAAGAATTCCATTAATCTCGTCATGGCAGGACCGCAGACGCCTGCCGCGAATGCATGCTTGGTGCTGCTGCGGCGCGGCGGCGCCGGGCGCTGCGTCTTGTGTAAAAATAGACGGTCGGTTATTTATACTGGCGCGTATCCGTTCTCGGCGCACGCGCACTGTTGAAAGAGTAGGGGGCTGGAGAATTGAAGTCCTTGTTATTTCACACATGGTTAATGCCGTACATGTTTTTTCCCTAGCTTCCTCTAAAGTATTGTCTTTACAATCGGCGCCCTAGACGATTACAGCCGATAACGATAGTGTGAAAAACTCGTCAGTACATGCCGAGGTTTGTCAGTTTTTCGGGTTCGCATCAAAGGGAATAGTCGTGCGTTTCGTGGAGTTGGCCACACTATCCCCCAACACTCATTTGCCGGTGGACAGTTAAGCGTGACCAGTAGCAGCAACATAATCAGAAATGGACTAATGAAGATCATACATAATAGTGTGAAATTACGGATGGCGTTTACAGAATATCACGGTCGCAATGATCAGCGATAGTGAAGAGGCGACAAAAAACACTGTTAGAATTATTAAACCGCCATGATTCAGTAACTTAATTGTTATTTTTGCCTGTAGGCCAAAACAGGCCAGTTATTATTTGGTTTTTTTTAGAGCTAGACAATCAAAAAAGGCTTTTAAATAAAGCAAGCCGGTCATCAATCATCACGTAGTATCGCGATAGGAAACTTACTCAGCGCAGCGCCCCGCCATAATCGAAAGAAATTGCTTTACCAAATCATACCTTTAGAAAAATTCAACATTATTAAATGATTAACCCTGTTATTCATAAAAAGTTATAGAGCATTTTAGTTATTTGACATATGTAAATTTAGACTGGATGTCACGTATTTACCATACAACAAACCAATGAAGTAGACCTCCAGTAAAGCTACTAAAATGTACTGTATCTTTATGAATAAGACGGTTAGTTTATAAAAGATAAAATAAGCTAACGGGAACCGTCAAGTTAAATGTACTTTCCAAAAGGGATATAACGATAACAAAAAATCGTTATGAAGTAAATTTACTAATTCTATAAGCTTTTCGAAGAGAAAATCAAAGCAAATAATATTGCACTGCCAAGATGATGTAATCTGTAGGTGACGCGATTGTCGTATTAATAAAATCTGCACAAGAAACTATAAGGACCACATTTATTTTGTAAGTTGATGACATTGGAATTAATGAATCGCTCGTTTTGGTCGCGTTGAAGGTAATTTGGAACAATTAAAACGTTTTATTTACATTTTTTCCGGCTGCTGCAGTGAGTGATTCCATGACAGTGATCATGATTTTAATCCTCTCCTTTTTTTTAGTTGCTTCAGTCCAGTTCGAAAATATCAGTTAATTTATATCATGTCAAATTTGTAAATACTGTCGTTAAGTCCCGTTATCGTCGTCATCCCGTTCATACACGCAATCAGTGTCCATGGCTTCCACAAATAAATTCGTAAACTGGGTCACGGTCCTGTGAGTAAACTTTGACGCATGTATTATTATTTTCTTTTTGACACGCACCATACGAAGTATTAACACAGTTTGTATGTTTAATTAAATTCCCGGACCCTTTCAATTTCGCAGACTCAATTTTTGCATGAATCTTTTTGAAGCGTCTCTACATTCGTACAGGAAAGCTTCGTTTTCTCTTCTTTAATCTGCTTTTATTAGATTTTGAGATATTTCTTAGATTTATGTATTCTTTTGACCGCTTTTAACACCAGAAAACTAAAGTTGGCTTAAATGTTCACTTCGCTCCGAGGATAATCTAGTAATTGTTGTTCGTATTCTAGTAAACAATGTCTTTCAAATTGTGCGTATGTATCAGAAATTTTGACGTGTAGTAAATTTAAATAATAAGTATCTGAATGTAAATCTGATAGTTTTCGTAACTGAACGAAAACTATTGACGCAAATTAGCGTTTATAATTCGTTACAAAATGGACAGAATGTTGTTTCCACGTAGGTTGGAGATTGTATTAAAATTATTGCTTTAACCAAGTAAGGCTTTGTGGTCGATTATGTCCTAGTAGATTTCAAACAAATTACCATTAAAATGTGGTGATTGTTCGCTATAGGTAATTTGCTTTTAGCAAGACTTCTTAGTTGCGTTCTCAATATTTAATGGGACATGACAAAATTATTTTACCGCTGCTCCTAAATTCTATTGTGATGTGAGACTGTTTTATTATTACATTCGTTACGTCAGACTTCATTTTCACAGCGACAACTGTCGATTCCATGCTCTACTTGTTGGCATCACACACAACACAATGCAAATGTGTAGTTTTGTTTCATTACTTTTTATTGTTTATTAGTCATTTTGTTTTATGCCTGTGTATCATCCTGCCAATGTTCTCAGTTGTTATTTCTATTGGACTGAAAATTCCTTAAAGCACGAAGGCTTTCTCCACGAGGCGACGGATGAGACGTAGACAAAAGGCTTTCTTTTAAAATATTCATTTCTGGTTAAGTGTTCAGTTAGAAAAGCCGTGGTAAATGGTAAATTATGAACGCATTGCGTGAGTCGTCTCGTATTGTACAAGTATTGTACACACAAACTCCGCCATAGACATAAGAAATATGTTTCTTACACCGAGAAAATTCCTTTTTCGTGATTCCGACATTACTGCCGCGGCGAGGCGTGTGAATATTTCTGAGAGGTTTCCAGAAAATTATGTTTTTTGTGAATCTTAACATTTTATGTAAGCACTTCTTATTGAACACTCGCGAAATATTCCCTAGAAACTGCCATAGATGCACTTATCCGTCATTAAAATAGATAGTGTCCGTAATCCGTATGGATATCGGCTTTCTCTGCATCATGTTTTTCCGTGGGAACAGAACCGAGTTGCACAGGAAATTATAGGCTGACCAAAGAGGATTGTTTATAGACACTAGAGGAGATGAATCGATCAACTGGTTCGACGAGAGTAGACATCGACGAATGACTACAACATCTTAATTGTAGCTATTCATCTAACTGCTTCGACACTTTACTGGGTAGTGGGGAAAGTTCCCCACAATGTGGTCCCTCATGGGGACAAACAGACCTTTTTTATGTGGTCATTTTGAATCACAAATTAAAAACTCTTTTTTAGGGTTTATTTTGTAGAGTAAGCATGAAACTTGAGAAAGAAAATAATAGCTATGCTGTATAGGGTATATTATCATTTGTCATAAGTTTGGAATATGTTTTCGATTTTCGAATAGCCGATTTAGTTTTTTGTCAGAATGAAAGGCTTGCCCAATTGAACTTTTTCCCTTAAGAAACTAATCCATAGCATCAATAATAATAGCTATTTAAAATTCTGAGGCCAAACGACACCTTCAACGCCTTCAACATAGGTATAGGGCTTGCAATCGAATATTCGAATTATTCGAATAATTTACTCAATCGAATATTCGAAAATTAAAAACGATTATTCGAATATTCGTTTTTACCTAAAATTCCATATTTTGTACCACTAATTTTAAAGTTTACGTGCTTGGCGAGACGTCATCACTTGTTTAGACTTAAAAAATGCAATCAAAAAAATCTTGTTAACATCTGAGGCAGGATATTCCATCTATCTGGTCTTACAGTCAAAGATCTGGTACATTTGCTTTTTATTTTATTGCAATATACTGACAAGGTAGTAATGGTTTGTGGCCAGAATATCTTTAGTATCCTTCTCAGGCATTTTTTTATGAATACCTGGAGCTTATTGGTCAGTTCTTTTCTCACAAACCATGTCTCACACCCATATAGCAACACTGATTTTACATTGGTCTCGAAGCTCCGAAGCTTGGTTTATCAAGCTCAGGTTTATCAACTTGTCCGGTATAACTTTACTGCGAAGTACTCGCCAAATGCTGGACCACCTAATCCTGTCGAACGCCTTCTTGAATTCCACTATTAGTTCGCACTGCATCTCGTTGCATTCTTCCAGAATTATTCGCTGCAGGTTCAGTTGGTCCGTGCAAGATCTTACAGGACGAAATCCAGACTGCTCTTCTCTCAACTTCACGTCCACCACCCCTGCTATCCCGTTCAGCATGATTTTGGCCAGGATTTTAGTGCAGGCCGAGAGCAAGTTTATGCCCCGCCAGTTAGGGCATTGCGAAAGATCCCCCTTTGGAATTTTAAGGATTATTCCTTCTGTCCAGTCGTTAGGGACTACTTCGGTTTCCCATATAGCTGTCAACAAGGGCAGAAGGACATCGGCTTATACATCTGCGTTGGCCTTTAGGGCATCTATGGGGATAACGTCGTTGCCAGGACTATCTTATTATCGAGGAACTCGTAGACAAATTAAAATTTAAGTTGGCCAAGATTATAATTGTATTGACCGTTCCCTTGAGAAAAAGTTATAAATTAATTAAAGGGACAATTATAATAAAAAACCTAATTTTCCTTAACCTTTTACTTCTTTTTCTATTATTCGAATAATATTCGAATAATTCGAATAGTAGCCCGAAAAAAACCGAATATTCGAATACCAAATTTTTTAATACCAAATGTGTCAAAGTTCCCACCCGGTGAACGTTGCGGGGAATTTCGAATCACATCCCACTTTACCCAGTGTTTTAAACATTTCACTGCACATCTCACAAGTTGCCTCGCTGTGAAAATTACAGTTCACTTATCTTGTAGGTAGCGAGTGGCCAGTCGTAAATTTCTAGAGACTGATAGTTGAGTCCAAGAATGCAAAGTAATATGAAAAGTCAGTCTGCATTTTATACGTATGTTGTTATCCGGCGCCTGCGTTGCACGCTTAATTAATTTGCGCAAGCGCAGGGAATTGTAATAGAAGCTGTCTGAGCACCCGGTGGCCATTCTGGATTTGCTATTAAATGAATGACGTCAGTTCTCGCAAGTTTATTAATTGTGATGTCTACGCATATGAGCGCATATGGCGGTAGCTTTACTCATTTACATATTGCTATTAATGATTATCAATATATCGTCATTACGGCTGTTATTTATGGTTAGGATGCGATTTATTCATATGCATTGAATATTGCCTTGCCATATCATCAAAATGCCACTCGCACTTATTTTGAAACAGCACAGCACAGTGCTTTGTATTGTAACATAACAACGAGCCAGTCAGGGGTTAACGACTTGATTGGCGAGGATGGCGTCCGCAGGCGTTTTAAGTGGATGATAACGATTCTCTAAATTCCTCTTGCATGTGCTACTCTGCCTGCAAACTTGGCTGGCGGTTCGTGTCTTAAACTTTGCAAAATGCAATTAATGTTCTATCCTATCAGAGTAAAGTCGAGCATTCGCTTGTTTGCAACTAGATAAAATGCCTTTAATGCCTTATCACCTTATCAGACACTTGGTAACTTTCTATTGATGCTGCGCTCAGCTTCTTATCTGCCTGCGAAACATTTACTTAACCGAGATTTTGTTCGCTACGTCATTAAAGAAGCATGTGAAGATCTACTAGGGACCGTCGTTGTCGGCTTGTCGGATACTTACTTATCCCTAATCTCCGCTATGGTGAACCATAAAAGGTCGAAACAATTCATCTTCCTCTCAACGGTCTTGAGAGATTTCACAGACTTCCTCTTAAATGTTCTGTCACATCTTAAATTTGAATTTATTTAGCTGTCTCTCGTTAATTACTGATGAAAGAATCGAACAGTAATTGCTTCAGATTCGTTAATTGTCGGTGCTCCGGTTTCAAATCCAGTCAGACGTTCTAATATGAAAATTTATTATACACAGCTGCTTAAGTAGCAATGCAAACAAACATCGAGGAGTTTTGCTATTGATTACAAGGAAGAACTGGGTCGGTCTTAGGTAACGTATAAGTTGCCTTAATAAAAGCCGAAATACGTTTTCGTTCATTTTAAATTAATAAAGAATCCATTATCCTTGTCGTACTTTTAATCACAGTAGTAAGTAGCTGCTGATTATATCTTTGCTATTTCCCTATAGAAATAAAACAGTTGTTCTTATTGTATGACAAAGATTTGTTACAAAAATATTGTTGGCTTATATAAATCATGAAGTTAAGTTTAATTACCAAACATGTCAGCTGTTTCAGTTTCAGATGCGTTTCATTATAAAACAAGACGGATCAATTTGTTCGTTTTCCTAGAATATACCAAAAATCTGTTGATAAATGTGTAGGCCAAAAGCACAAGGTTAAGCGAGTTGTTCATTGTACACTTACCCATTCGAAACAACTCCCAAATGTTCACCTTATATTTTTCTAGCAAGCCCTTCAAGCAAATTATAGCACCGCACTTTCACTATTCGCCCACAGGTCTCTCGGGAGTGGTTGATGGCGAAAGCAATATGCTAATCTTCATCTCCTGACGTTAATTCAAGATACGCACTTGCGTAACCAGTCTGAACTGAAGTGACATTACGTAATTATTTTTTTTCTCTTACAGGTAGAGGTGAGATTTGGTTTCTTTTAAAGATCTGAAGTATCAAAGGTATCGAATGCTTGAGTGTTGTCTTGTGACGTTGTGTGTAAAGTTTGCTCGTTTTTTGTTAGAACTAATTTGTACACGTTGATGTTGTTGTACATTTTACAATTAAAACAATTAACTTTTTTTTTATTTTTCGTTCAAATCTAACATGTAGCGTATAAATTCATAAATAAAATTTATTGTTATATTTAGGGTACTATATCAAACAAAATTTGAATAGGCGTAAATTAATGATATGGGCAATTAAAACAACCGACCATCCCAGTGTCTGTTTTGTGTAACAGGTTATTTTCAAACTTTGAATAGCATTTTAATTTTTAAACTAGTGGTTTTAATTCAATTTCCGCATCCCACATGTTTTATAACATAATAATATCTGGAGGCATGTAGGCTGTACACAACTAACTACACAAATTGATTATATAATCGATTTTCTATTAAAGATCAATGTTTTTGATAACATCTATCAAAGTAGAGGTGTTGAATCGATATTTTTCCGATAAACTCTCTTAGTAAATTGATAATGACTGTATAATTTTTGACCTTAGAGCAATTATTATGAATTAAATGGAATGCATAGAGACTATATTAAAGGGTTAAACAATCATATCTTTATTGTAGAACATTTCCTTGCCGCTGTCGCTTTGAAGCTCTTTAGATAGATCTACATGTTTAACTTTAGCTGTGTTTGTGTCTGTACAAAGTCTAGTTCCTTCGATAACTCTAACTTTTCTAACATATCTGCATCGGTTTTGATATCAACTAAACTACTCATAACTAACAAAAATATTATTAAATCAAATGCCTATGTTTTTGTCTGACCTCATGTTAACATGTCTGTTTGAGGGTCGCGCTTCATTTGATTTACACTCCCCATGGTGTAATAGCAGCACGCGAACCTCTCATAATGATACTCATCCTGTTATTTCAGAGCGGCATCCTGCCATTAGTAAAAAGTCGCAGAGATAATTAGTTTTACTGTTTCGACATGTGACTGGCACGGTGGTTTTGTACTGGCACGTGTGACAATAATCATTCATTTATTATGAGGCCTTGCTTAGCGAACTATTTCGATTTCTGACTAAATGTGTTTATTTCATACGGATGACAGTGACGTATTATAATTAAAAGAGGCAGGAAAACTAACAACAACAACACAAATTATTAAGTAGTCATACCACTTGTTTTTTTTCATATTTGTTTATTACCTCATTTAAATTAATTCGAATGTTGCGTCAATGAATTAAAATAGACTATTCGGTAGGTTCTCAAATGTTGTGACTATTCAATGTTTAATGAATTTTTTTGGTAATGATATTCAAATTTTTGAAAACCATAAACACCAGATAAGGTCTTAAAACATACCAATAAATAAAACAGAAACACGTTGATTTTTTATGAATTCCATACACGCCCTCTTATATCAATAATAGCTATTTTTTTTTGTTTCCTTTCGCTAATTTCACCCGTACACATACTGTTTCATGTAACGCAATATGTTTCATCACTGGTCTTCATCAGCACAATTTGGCACACGTGTAATTGGCCCGCTTCTGTTCTGAGTTTAAACCGGATCCTGGAGCCGATGAAATGGGCCGACTCGATCGATACTGATTAACCGTAACCTGATCGATTTTGATCTCAAACAGCCCAGTTCATAAAGTTGTCGCGTTCGCGCAAGAGAGAAACAGTCTCGCCAAGTGCAACCTTCGCTATTTTTTTGAAAGCTCATGGGATATTGAGCTTTATGTACTGCGCAGCACAGCTTAAAATTTATAGGTTCCTTCGGTAAACGGTGCGATTGTATCGCACGCACTGCACCACATGAGATCACAAATTGAAGCGAAAACAGTCGAGATAAGATACGTATTCATGTGCCTTGCATAGATGCATGTTCATGATAACTCTAATTTATTTATACCCCGATTGCCGTTCGATTGTTACGTTTTATTGCTGTCAGTCTTCGATTTGTCGTTCTCGTCAACCCTATCTTTATTTTTATTGCGTAGGCCGAGATGGTTTTGTGGAACAGCATTGTTTGTACGGTCAGTGTTGTGTTTTTCATTAATAAATTAGTTTGTATGAATTAATAACCCACGTGCAAAATTCCGCAGTCTACGCCTACATAGCATTTGAATTAGTGAATGAAAATATTTGTCGTCGCATTTCGGCTGTGATCTGCTGCATTAATTTCGTTATTATCAAGCAGCACGTTTACCGCGAACAGTGCTGTCTTCGAATAGTCAATTTATTTATCGACTTATTAATAGTGCCTATGCGTCCTACATTCCTTGTCTTTGATCTCTGTAGATCCACACTTGGCTTCACGCACAAATTGAAAGGAATTCTTAATGATATCATCGTTTCTTGATGCAGCTGCTATTACAATAACCATAAACATTTATAAGCGGTTAGAGCTAGGTAGGATTGAAATCTAATTCATATAAAATCCAAATACCGCTCACTTCACTCATCAATGCTCTGCCGAAAACTGCTGAAGATGAAGTTTGGACAGTAGCTTCATGTCGTGACGTAGATGCACTTAATAGGACGCATTAAACAAACAAATTGTGCGCAACTCCTAAACCGCAGATTTAAAGAACTTTAAATTTTTGCCATATTTTCTTATTTCTTTAAGAATATCTTCTTACATCATAATTGGTTAATTTCTTTAATAATTTGAAAGTACTATACTTATTGACATTGAACTTAGCTCCTAAAATTCCAGAAAACAAAATTATTCTTATTTTGCGTAATGAAAGAGCGCGTGCGAAGTAGCGGAAAAAATATATTAAACTATATATTAAAATTTCCAAGAAATATTAGTATAGAACTTGTTTTTATGTTATCTAATAAAATACCATTTATGGTATGGTTTGAATTATTGGTTCTGCTTGTACTGGCTCAATTTGCATTATAGAATTATCGTAGAAAAAACAGAATAATATTATTAACTCATTAAACTACTTAGTTTAAATAGAAGTAATAACTAAATAAAAAACCTCAATTTATTGTTGAAAAACCGGTTAACCTTAAAAAACTACAAAAAAATCACATTATTTAATTTGTGATAAAAATAGTATGCGATGCATTAGCAATAACTACGAACTCATTGAGGCACCCACGTGCTGGGCGAATTCATCAATCAATCGCCGGCTTACCGAATATTAGTTTCATGCAGGCTAAAATATCTAAAAAAAAACATGATACAATGAAAACAAGGAAGATTTACCTACTCGTTTATAGATTCAATAGATTCGTCCAATAAACCCTAAGCTAAATATTTGCTGAGTAAGTTACCAAATCAGTCAGGGCAGCATTCCTCGAATGGCCGCAAGAATGTCGTTTATCAGATGATGAGGCAGATTTCTTAAATGTCACAACATGAAACATAGTGCGTGGAGTACTATTAATCAAACCATAATTTAGTTAATGCGATCAGTATAGCTAGCACGATAAGCACGAATTAACCGCGACTGTGTCTGTGTTTAATAAATGATTATTACTTGTAGAGTTATATGAAACTGTATGTATACCCAAACTTATTTAAACTGTATGCAGCTAAATTAAAATTTAATTTTGTTGATGTTCATTAAATTAGAACAGACAGTAAATCTCGCACGAAAAATTTAAAGCAGTTTGCAGCGATTCGTATAAATTCGTCCGCAATTCGTGCTAGCGAGTCAGAATTGTAATCACATTTTTTTCTGAGAAAGCATTAATGTAATGATACTTCATTAGACTTCTTACTAACGCTTTAACTTGCAATAACGCGTAGTTACTAAAGGATGTTATCTAACCATTGAATTGCCAGATCTTTGTCTCTGATTGCCTAAGAGCGATCAGGTGGTGAGGTGACGCCTCCGCGACGGAAGCTGTGGGCGGACACCAATGAGCCCACGCTAGGTCGCCTTGTGTCACCTACTAGCAACCCATCAAATAAGGAGAGCTGCTTGCCTGCCTGCCTGAACAGATAGCAATAGTCTACAATAATAACGGTCCCATTTATACCTTGAGACCAATAAAGGAGGCCTTACGCGACGCAGCGAAGTGTTTATGATTATTGGCGAAAATACAAAACAGATTCACGGCATCCGTTTGGTCGGTCTGAGACTGTTATTTATTGGCTCGCTCGTAAAGTATGATACTAAAAATTGTAATGATGATGGTTTTCTCGGTAAAAAATATTCAACCGGCACACTTTTGATGATGGAAACTGTGATCATTGTCGGAGAGATTATAAATCACGGCAGCCACCAGGTTTGGCGGGCCTACACGTGTTTTCCCTTGAGACTTTTTTCTATTAATATGCTTTGGGTAAACCCTGGCCCATAAACTATGCTATCAAACTAACAGTAGCGTTTCAGACAACAAACAAAAGAAATAGCAATTGACATTGAATTCTTTTAAAGAGAAATAAAGTTCAAAATAAAACTCAACCTATAGTACATTTACTTCTTTCTGGTTCCGGAAATTATGGACAGCGCATGATGATAATCTGAAAGCAGATCTTACTTTGTGTATGTTCGGTCATAGAGATCAAACAGTTGCACCGCAGGGAGCTACTGGGACCACTGTTATTCTTAATTGATGAGACCACCTTGAGTAAACACAATTGACATTATCAATTTTTTTACCATTCTACTAAACAGTATTTTAAGGGCTTTTGATTTCATTAATGTAATTTTGCGCAAGTTCCTTTGACAAATGTTAAGTTGGCTTACGAAAACACGGTTCAAACAATTGCTGCAAAATTTTCTTACGGAATGAAATAAACATTATTACAATATATATATATTTTTTTTTTTTTTTTTATTTTTTTTTTAAGGCGGGGAAACTCCTAACGAGTACCCTGCAGCCCCGGGGGGAGCCGCAGGGTTATGTGGGGTTCGCACCCACTAAAACCCCGCCGGTGTCCTTCTCGGCTGATAGCAGGAGGGTCGCGGGTAAGCCTGTGGAATTCTCCGCGACCCCCCCCAGCATTGGCTGTGTAGCCACTTCACGGGGGGACAGGGATATACTTACATAACCTTTAACACTTTGATGTTAAATTCCTGAATGGCCACCACGAGGACAACTAAAGCAAAAGAGTAAAAGTAAAACATGGTGTTCTTGTTGACCGTTTCATTAACTAGCCGCTGCTGCTTAGAAAAAATTACAATCGTGAGACATAACTGGGCTTAATTACTTTGTATAATTTATGTTTGACAAACAGTTTTACTTTACATATTTGAGCTAGATTTTATTGTTCTAGCAATGTGATTTTCTAACAGAATTGGCCTAGATCGATGCCTAATCGTCCGTAGCTTCCTGTTGCCCTAGGTCTGAAATAGGACATGCAGTATCGGGTCGTGGCATCGCATGACATAAATAACTTCAAATGCTCTCTTACCTACTTAACCAATTGCACGTTATTCAGAGGTCGTTCGGGTTTAATCGAATAATCTCACGTACATTGAGGACTGTCTTTGTTTGTAAGTAGGACTGTACTCTTGTTAACGACTTTATCAGTTACTACTTATAGGCTTTTTGCTTGTTTTTTTTTTAATATTTATATGTATCGGAGAACTCGCAATGTATACGTTATCAGCTTTAAAAGGTTCAATTAATTATGAATTCCAAACATTTTCTGATTGATGCCCCTATATGTCTATATAATGTGAGACAACTCTGCAAATTATACTTTATGACCACTTTATTTTAAGCATATATAAAGAGTAGACGGAAACCAGTCCACTTCGTTTCATACGTAAGGTAGTAATTTATAACGTTTCCATTAGATGCCATTAGTTCATCACAGTGTTTCAAAATGCCATTAAGGTCTAGTTCATGTTTTTCAAAAGCAAGCAGTTGCCGTTGGCTACTTTCGATTAAGATATTTAGTATAATTTCGTTTAAACTATCGCCTCATTTATCTTATCTTTCGGCACCTATATTTCATAGTATTCTGTCACATTAGCTTCGCTTGTAAAATTTATTGCCTTCTTTTTATGAAACGTTATTTTAAGATTTTTATATTTGTGACAAATGTCTTTGATTTTTTTCGCTTTCGCGTTTTCTCCTTCTTTAACTGTAGCTCTCTAATTTATATTTAGATACCTAAGTACTTAATGTTGAAGTCATTTAGCCACGCACTGCCCTACCTTCGTATTTTGATTCCTAGCCAGCACACCTCGGCGTCACACCTGTCAACACATTAGGCCGTCGCGACTTGACGTAGTCGTCTGCCTGATAGAGTTTCTGTCTGCGGCCCAAAATATCGCCTGCCCTATATAAAACCGACAAGAGTGGCAAACAAGCGACCATTAGTCCAGCCTTTGATGTGATATTGAAAGAAACCAACAAACAATCTGGATTGTTACGAAATGGCTGTGATGTGAATGACGTTCGGAATTTGTTTTTTTTTTTGAAAGATTAGCAAAAGCTTTTTTATTAGCAGGTACTTATACAAAAAGTCTTAATCCTTGTTTAAATTATCTTGCGAGATATTTTCTATTTTTTTGTTATTTCTACTTCTAGATTATTTCTTCAACAAAACATAGTACTGCGTCTCGAAAAGATCATATCTTGTTGCAGTATATTATTTATTCCTTTCATAAGCCGACAAGCCATAGAACGTGTCAAACAAAATGAAAGAATTCACATTCATTGCTCGCGTGGAGGTCTAAATCCTACTCTTATACCATTTAAGTGTCGGTCAGGCGCCTTAGCATTGACCACAATCCACCTTTTATGGCGACGTTCAGCCGGTGGAACAGATAATTGATCAAGTCGTAAGGCTTTGTGTAAATTTGAATTGGATCTTTTGTAGCTTGATTGAGATATTAGTATTTGAAAGATAAAGTTGCTGCATTGACTGGATTAAAAACCAGAACATGCACATCGCCACTTTCCATATTTAGGATGTGTCTTGGCAGAGCCTTTTCAAAGCTTATGTAATCGAAATTATTCCAGTCACAAACTCAATCTTGATTACCATATATAGACATTACTTCAGTAGCTACAATTTTATAGTGGCCATTTCTCTTTTACTATTGAAAACAAGAAATCAAAACGAGCACAGCAGAACGTGATCCGTGTGGCAATACTCTGAAAGGCCCGCTGATTCCATTGGCGTCGATCGGTCCTTGCCTGTGACATATATGGGCAGCTGTGCGGGAGTCGAACGCTATCAGTTTTGCTACTTTGTTTGTTAGGCCATTGTATGTTTAATGAGCTAGCTCTGAATATTTAGATTTGTTTGTTCTAAGGACAGGTTTCTTAGCCACTTGATGCTACCAAATAATGTGTCTCATCTAACGATAAAACTGAATCTTTCGTATTTACTTTGACGTTTAAATCAAATACCATTAATGTTTATCGTTTACGTAAAAAGCTGATAACATACATACTGATGTAATTGTAAACATAATAATAATAAAAAATCGACCTTCAAACATTTTAAAGATGAGGCAGGTTTATTAACGTTTACTGAGTCACCGTCTGATTTACTCGAGTGTACTCGTGATTCGTTAATATATTAAACTTAAATTTTGTTGGCTTCCTTCAAAAGTGGATTCGTTATTAAATCCAGTGACTGACTGAATGATTTTGCTGACGTCTGCACAGGGTTTTGTTTTGGTTTTTCCTTAAAATAAGTTTTTTATAAATATGTTTTGTTTAAAATATTAGGTAGGTAGGGTTTTCTATTTATGTACATTTTTGTGCTGGGTCTAAAGGTAGTTTATTTTACTTAGTAGTGAATGAATACCAATAATCAAATTCAATAAATTAATAAAGTTAGATTAAATTTCTCAAGATCGTTTCTATTTTTTAGTAGTATCAAAAAATTTAACCTAAAGAATACCATCATACGCGTTACCAGTAATTTACAAGAAAGCCACTTTACGTTGAAAGTAAAAATAAAACGACCCCATCAAGTTTCATGATTGTTGACGAAATCGTGGCAAGCACCACTTTACTTTACGACTGTGACTGTTGTAATTTGCTCTACTATATTTTGTAGCCCGCTATTATAAAGAAGCATTATTAATTATTTAGCTTAAGTTACGTTAAATTTAATAAAATAAGCTATATTAAGCTTGAGCGTGAGTCATTGCCATGGGTTGTACAAATTGTACTTCTAGCAAAAACCCCGTACGCATTTCGTGATAGTAAGCGATGATTCACTATTTAACTGCAAAAGCAAAGGTCTTTAGAAGTTGGCTTTTTTTCTCTATAACTCCTTATGACGTCACATTCCAGGGTTACTGATCGCTTTCTTGTTTTGTTTCCTTTTTATGCGACTGCGCCAAGCCGGATGGGCTGATGTTGTTTTGGTTCACGTTTTCCCTAATGGCTGCTAATGTTCTAATGTGACTTTGAAGTGATTCTATTTTCCTCTTAGATAAAATAGGTAATGTACACTTGGAGGTTTAGTAACACACATTGGTAATAAGTATCACGCACATAACATTTGTAATGCAAACACGTCTATTTCGTAAAAATATATTTAACAAAAAGGTAAAGATAATTATTTTGTTACATGAAATAAATTATATTAGATATTACTTTCATTAGTCTCTGCCGTGGTATCCAATACAAAAGCAATAATATGTTGTACGATCTTTAATTTAATCTAGATTTAGATTTCAAATAGTAAACACGTAAAGAATAGAGGATCCATCAAATGATCTAACAAAATATTCTTGTTCTCCGCAGACTTCAAAAAGGACTGGTCCGACCACGCTCTCTGGTGGCCACAAAGGAACAGATGGCTTGCTAGACCCAAGCACACCTTGGACCAGTACGGAGTCCACGCGGACGCCGTCCTGCACTTCACACCCATGCACAAGCCCCTCAGGGTCCAGCTTCCTGACCTCCGATACGTGGACTGCAGGATAGATTTCTCCATAAACACTTTCAGTGCTGTCATTCAGCTTTGCAAAAGTCTTGGTGAGTTTTTACTTATATAGTATCGTATTTATAGATAGCATACCCTAGATGATAATGAACTATAGGAACAGATGGTCGCTGAGACCCTGAGGCCGAAAAAGTTTTCGAATGGTGACCCGAAAACGCAGAGTAGACTGACCCTTTACCATGTGGTCTGATGTCCTGGTAAATAATGTACAAGTGCTCTGTATTGTATGCGTTTTTTTTTATTTACTCTAATCTGTTTGTGTCTGCTAAATAGTATTTCAACTAACGTCTATCCCATACCATCTTCCAGGAATCCGACATCCAGAGGAGCTCTCTCTGCGCTACCCTCTCGAGCCGTCACACCTGAAGCAGAACTACCAAAACTTGAAGGAAGCTAAAAGTATACGTGCTAAACAAGCTCCGGATACGAACACATTTATAGCGGCAACTCGTGGATCGTCAAATAGTCTGGACAGGCCGAACGGAGGCTGTCCAGCCACGCCGCCGCCGCCTCGCTCCCTGTCTGCTACCCCGGTTGCGTCGCAACAGGTTTGTTTTGTTACTTGTAGCCTTTTGTTATGTAAACCCTCAATGCATAATCCATCCTGAAAAAAGTTACGACCTATCGGGCCTTCTCATGGTTTTTTCCTTGTTTTCACGGCGTGCGTTGCGTACTGACAAACGGTACCTACTGTGCTGTAAACATTTTTAAATCGTAATGAATTAGAAGAGAGTGAGAACACGGGCCCTGGTGTAAGTTTTGTGTATTTTAAAGCTTAAAATATCGGCCAAGAATTCTTCATTTAATTGAATACTATCTTGTCTGAGGCTATAGACCAGATCAAAATTTTAAGTGATCATAATCATTGACAAAACACTGAGAAAGAAGTTAAGGACATTCGGTGGTAACTTTAAAGGTAAACGGTGCTGCTAATAAAATGCACAGTTTAGAAATAGCAGAATTTTCAATGGAACAACAGTTTGAAATCTACTAATAATGTAATAAACATAGTGATAAACATCATGCGTAGGCGCAACTCCTGGCGTGTCGAAGAATAATTTACGGAAACTTAGCCTAGCGAATTTTACTGCTGCGTCGAGAACCTTTGACACTGTAGTTCGATTGCGAAAAACCATTTAACGGAAATGCTGCCTTGACGCTAATTCGCCTTCAGCCCACGTCCACCTACTTAGGCTTGCCCCATGCTGTGATACTGTGCGCGATCTGGCATAATACAAGTCCCACTTTGCTTTATTGCATATTCATGCTTCATGTAATCATGTATCATCCGATCTTGATCAGTCCTTGCATCTTTGTATATTCTTCTCAGTCTAAAAGACGTCCACCGCTGAACATATGGGCATCCCTCCAGATTTCACAAAGACAAACGTTAGTTCGTGGTTTGCCACAATCGCTCCGCTTGGCAGACGGGTTTGCGATCTAGATTTTCAACGAAAGACGGAGGGGTGACACGGCTAAAATAATTTCAGTTGCTAAATTCTTATAATACCTCCTACTGTTTGTCTTATTTTTCTTTATAACGTTCTAGAATGGTACCCTGAGACGCTACGGCGGACATATCTACAGCACACAGAGCGATGGCTCAAGCGACGGCGGCTACTGCGGCACTCCGCCGCGAGCGGCCTCGCTCGATGCGCTCGACTCGCTCGCTGATCTGTCTCTAGCCGACTCCCCGATGGACCCCGGGAGTCAGTCGAGGGAATCTCTTCTAACACCAAAGTCGCTCATGGAACGAGCTAGGATGAATGTTGGGTAAGAAGGGTCTTAGTGAGCGTGACTAAAAGTTTTCTGTTTATTTAAGTTTCGGAAATATAACAGAGATGAAGCTGCTATGGGTCCACCGGTACCAGCTAAATTTCCCAAGAGATCTCTATTAGAAAAAGAGTCTGGGAACTGCTGGACTAGACTCATTATCATCATCACAACCGAAAACGTCCACTGTTGGACGTAGGTTTGCCCCACAGATTGTTGATTGTGAGGGGGTTTTGTCGTAATCTCCACGCTGAGCAGGCGGGTTGGTGTAGCTACATGGTTCTTTGAGCTTTTCATCGAAGGACGCTGATGCCCGTCCTTTGAGTGTTCCCTTACTCGCTATTTACAACACCCATGATATGACATGGATTGTTAAACGGATGGATGATTCTAGATCACCACCACACGGCATATTCTAAGCCTAACCACAGTATAATAAATAGTACAACATACAGTATGGGCACTTCCTGCCTCCCTCAGTATTGCGGCTACCCGCGCTCGATTACCTATGGTTACCTCAGTACAAGTAGCACGTCTTGTTATCTCACTCACACTAGCATGATACGCGTGCACGTACACGAGTTTCGGCTGTGGGCGAAGCAACGTGATTTTTTCTATGAAGTGTCCAAGGTGTGACCTAACAATATATACAATTCGTATTCCAGGTGGCTAGATTCCTCCCTATCCATAATGGAACAAGGAATTAGGGAATGGGACACTTTACAGCTGCGCTTCAAGCTGTACTCGTTCTACTCGCTGAGTGCTCGAGCTCAGGACGCGCCGCGGCTTAACCAGCTGTACCAGCAGGCGCGCTGGCAGATCCTAAACCAGGAGCTGCACTGCACCGAGGAGGAGATGATGCTGTTCGCAGCCTTGCAGGTATTATTCACAACTAAAATTTGTCCGTCATAGCTGAGGCTCGATAGATGGGCAGCTAATGGAACTGCCGTACCTGGCTAAGTTATTAAAAAACAACAGTTATAATTTCCCATACAAACTGTTCTATCCATTTTCCTGTCAAAGATTTGACGTTGTTTTTTAAGTCGCCCAATCTGAGTGGGCAAACTGTCAGTCCATACAGCCAAGTTTTTAATGGGTAGGCACTAGGTACATGGTGTAAACTTATAATCTAAGGCGATACGGAGCTTGCCGGGTCAGCTAGTACCTAAATAAAAACTATGCATTGAACTGAAGTAAATAATTTGTACTGTAGCCAAAGAAAAATCTCAACAACAACCCCCTCTCGTTCCAGTTACAAATCGAGCTTCAAACTCTAGCGGGCGGCAGTTCGGAGTCAGTAGACTCCCCCGCCCCCGCGCCGGGCACGCCCTCCCCCGCCGCCCCGGAGGACGAGATCGACGCGGCTCTAAGCGAACTTCAAGCGCAGTTGGAGGGCGGGCCGCCGCCGCGCGCTGATATTACCGCCGTGCCCGAGCTGGCTTCTTACTTGAAGTATTTGAGGTGAGTGTTTTGTAGTCGGAGTCTGTAGACTAGAGTCTAGGCCCCTGTCCCTGGAGCCCCGGAAAACGAGATCGACGCTGCTCGAAGCCTGACATTCACAGTCGTGAATGTGTCAAAATGTAACTTAAAAATTGTTCTCCGCTCCAAATTTATATACATATGCGAGGTCCGACTTCGTGACAGTGAAACATATGCTCGATGGAGTATAAGACAGCTCGAGCCAGAATAATCAGTACTCAGAAACAACTTGTCTGAGTATTATACTCGATCACGTAGCCTCCAAACACTTAAGCGAACTTCAAGCGCAGTTAGAGGGCGGCGCGCCGCCGCGCGATGACTGCACTGCCGAGCCCAACCTGGCTTTCTACTTAAAGTATTTGAGGTTAGTTTGGGACATACATACGAACACTGAGATTAATTCTGTATTGGACTAAATTGTTATTATAGAGTGCGCGCTAAATAAGTCACGCGTGGTAAATGTATGAACCATTTATCAGTCAGCCATTTGTTTTGAAGCACGGGTGAAGTACGTATACAGTGGCGCCACCAGTCACGCACAGACTTATCTGGCGCTCACTAAATATCTTCAGTCAGGCTTTTCCGTTTCTGACTGACGAACTGATTGAGTGAATATGAATCTGTCAGGCCAACTGGCAGACAACTTGAGAACAAATCTAATCTGTATAATTTCAAAAGTATTCTTTTAATATAGTTTTATACAGTATTCATATATATTTGATATAGATTATAGTATTGTTATTCATAGTATGTTTTATTTATATTAATCATGAATCATATTTCTTCCATCTCGCGCGGTGCCGCTGCAGCAAGTGTCGCAACGATTTCTGTTCGATCGCGTAAGAACCAACTACATATTGTTTCGGCCCTAATAAAATGGATCTTAGACTTAAAATACGAAAGCGAATTTAAGCCTTTTGTACAATATACCTATAAATATAAATATATTTCAAAATATAAATACTTGGGCATTAGTTATATTGCATCTGACAAAGATTCATTTTCTTGTTCGCGCTCGTTTTCTGAGTCTAAGAGACATTTGTAATCCAAATTATCCCGCATTGTAGTGAAAATTTGTAGTCGTGCACTAAAATGGACGGCTGGCGCCTTTGCCGACTTTTGTCGCATTTATTTGATTTTAATTAAAATAATAATTAAATGTGACAAATAACCCGTTGGTCGGTTGAACCTATGCTAAACCTGCAGCCTGCAGCGTCGTTTATAAATGCTGCAACATTGTACTGAAAATCACGGATATCTGAACAGTAAAATTTTTGTATTTTCCATGTTGCAACTTTTAAATAGAAACGGCCACACGCATCCATTCTTTAACATGTTGTGTATTTATAAAACTAATATCTGTTTATTTTTCTAGTGTATTCAGTATTCACCTGTATTATTTGTGATTATTAACTTTATGTACATAGCTGCTACCTCACACTCGCGACGCACACATTATTTATTTATATTACTTTAGTTTGTTCTTCTAAATTGATTATTTAAGAAAAAACAGTACCCTCCTATTGCCTGAAAAGTGTGTAAAAACCATTGACACTATTTATAACTTCGGCATTTAATTGGTTAATGTTAAATTCACTTCATGAAACATATTATTTGGTATGTACTCGTAAGAGTCTTGAATACTATTAAATGAAAATAGCATTTAAATAGGTAGCCGTTTATTTATGTTGACAATTTTTTAGAAATAGAGGTAACTACTGTGGGTTCCTTAGGCTTTATTTAGGGGCACGCGGCGCGTCACGCGGGGCGTCGAGCGGGGTGGTGCGGCGCGTCACGCGTTTTTGCGTTATAATAGGTTATAGGCCTCATTTAGGGGCAAGCGGGGCGTTGCGTTAGAGAGACATGCGGGGCATGCTGCGATTAAATGCGGAGACGCTTTGACACAGTCAAAGCGGCCGCCGACGGGGTAAACGATCTCATAAATTGCTATACGTTTGATTTTATTAAATCGCAACACGCCCCGCATGACGTCTCACGTGCGCCTAAATGAGGCCTTGAAATAGAAGACGCGGAGTGCACCCTCTGCCATTTTAAAAACTGAAATCGTCATATTTTCACTAGATGGCGCTGTATTTCCTACATCGCGCTATCGTTGGCTTGCGAGCTGATCATATAAAGAAACAGTACCACCAACTTTTTGTATGCACTATGGCGGTACGAAGTTAGTCGGGTTTAATTCCCGCTAATATTATAAAGAGGAAAGTTTATATGTAGTTTTTGGAATTGTTGTGGTCTGGTCTACAAAACCCAACAATCTTTAATGCAATGAATGGGAGGGAGGGAGCTAGCTAAGCTCCCGACGGAAAAGGGAATATAATAATAATTCTCCAACAGAAACTTTTACTATAACTTTATTTCAAATCACACTAGGTATAAGGTGTACACTTTTTATATACCGATATACAGTTGGGCATAGATTCGCCCCTTAACGTGGTTCAGTCTGGAATGCTCGTGCGCCCGAGTGTTGCCCGCTTAAATAGGTAACGTCGGCGCTGCCAACGCAACAGTGCTACCAACACAACAGTGTTGCCAACACGTCAGCGCTGCCAACACAGTGTTGCTGTTGTACAAAAACTTAAATAATCAGAATAACAATTTCGGAAATCATGACATTCGGCCATACGACAAACGTGCAGACTCCCGGCGCACGTTATTTACACATTTAACTTATACAATACAATAGGATAAAACAAGCAAACAAAACCTGCATTACACAGGTATTTTATAATTTTAAATCATTAGCGAATACACAAAATCATTAATTCTATGAATTAAAACTAATCTTATGACACTAATTATAGTAAAATTCAGATTCTTAAATACTGACAACTTGTCCGCTCTACAATACAAATCATGACATTCTGTATTTGTTTCATTACCTACGTTTACCGAATATAGAAATTATTGTTTATTTACGTTTACCAATTGGCAAACAATTTATGTAAATACACACACATATCTTCTATTATGTAAAAAGAAGATAAAAACAAAATGTATTATAACATTTGAGTATTCATTTAAAAATTAAAAATAATTTTTATAACATAAATTGGAATAAGTACAAGAGGACAACAATCATAAATATACATAATACCTTGATAAACCACTTACTTTTAATTATTGTTATCCATATTTCTATGATTATTCTTAACAATTATGTAATCAATTTTTATTTTATTTTTTTAAACTACATTAAACAAATAAATTTTACTTTAACAATGTGGTCGTAAAATCTAAAAAATGTACACGTGATGAGTTACAACAAGAATATTTAATATACTTAATTATTATCACCAACATACATTATCTATACATATATTTACTATTTTATTTTATACATTGATTTTTATGATATACATAAATTATTATTTATATTTTAATATATACAATTATTTAGATTACTTTGATTTTGGACTACCTATACAATATTTTAGATACTAACCGTCTTATTCATAAAGATACAGTAGATTTTAAGTAGCGTTACTGGAGGTCTACTTCTCTGGTTTGTTGTATGGTAAATACGTGACATCCAGTCTAAATTGACATACGTCAAATAACTAAAATGCTCTTTAACTTTTTATGAATAAGAGGGTAAGTCTTAATCACTCTCGTTATCGTCACTAGAACTACTTGTATCAGATTTATGCAGTTCTAGGGTTTTTATGTGTATCCAGGGTCTTATCCTACCAGGAGAGATAATTGTAGTATAGGGCTTCCCTCTTTTATTGAACCCCGGTATATCGGCTATCCTATAACGGACATTTTGCAATACCTCTGTAACCTTGTAAGGGCCGCCAAACTTAGCCAGTAGTTTCGTGCTTTTCCCCTGATTATCAAAAGTATTGCCAGAGATTTTAACCAGATCTCCTACACTGTATTTTGCTGCAGGAGCTCTGTTACGATCATGTCTATCTTTTTGTTTTCTCTGGTCCCTTAAAATATTTTGTTCAACATCTGTCCTTACAATGTGTTAAGGCTCCCAAGAGAGGAGATTATACATCGTTTAGATTGTATATTCCCGTCGGTAAAATCAAAGTAGTCAAAGATTTAAAGTTGTGGCCTACCGACGTCGAGATCAGAAAGTATAAAATCGTTGTTCCAAAAAAACTCTACAAAACCACACACAAAATAACACATTTCATGTACAACAAATCCATAACATTATTGCACCAAAATGTACGTTCTATAACAGGAAAAACGGCACTTCTAGAGATGGTTTTAGCAGAACGAGTAGTTCATGTACTGGTAGTCACGGAAAATTAGTGCAAAAAGAATGAAATCCAACGTGTTGGGATCGAAGGGTATTGCCTAGCGAATTACTACTGTCGCACGCGCATCGCTTACGGCGGAACTGCACTTTATGTGAAGGACGGTGTTTTGTTTAGAGAACGGGCTGACCTTCAACGCTTATCAGTCGAGTATCACTGCGAAATGTGTGCAAACATGGAGACTTATGACATTTCTATCTGTTATAGAACTATTACTAAATCGACTTTTTAACGAAAATAAAAGATATATTATAGTAGGTGATATAAATGTAGATTTTCTCACAGCTAGCACTAATAAAGGATTAATTTCAGATCTATTAAGCAGCTTTAACTCAAAAATATTGTCGGATTTCCGACCCGAGTGGCCGACGGCTCCAGCACCACCTTGAAGTGGGGTGGTAAGCCGTGAGGTAAGCCGCGAGGATCCCTGCGTGACGGGTATGCCGCTCGATATACCGATAAGTGATCACAGTGCTCAGGTGATCACATTGGAATGCTCACAACCGCGAAGCAACAACAAAGACTTGAAAATAAATCAAAACTTTATTGAACAGGCGTTATTTTTCAGCTGATTCAATTTATTATTTTTATTCTGACTTTGCAAATTATAATTGGAATCCGATTTTATACGATAATTATGACATTGAAATAAAATTTGTTAAATTGTTTTCTATATTGACATATTATTTAAATATACATTTTCCTATAAAATAGACATTAGTTAAAAAAATTTACTAGTGCGCCATGGATGAGTGATGAACTGGGCCCTTAGTCGCATTGCGCAAAACGTAACTATCAAATAAAAGTAGAGTAGAAACAGTACGTTAATCGCAAGAAAATACACATTTGGTAGTCTCGTAATCAATTTTGCTATAACTATAGCAGTAGTATCGCAACAGATTGGAATTGACCAAAAAAAGGGTAGTCTGCTCCATAATAAGATAATGTTATGATTACGTTCGACTGAGATTATATGTCAATAATGATTGATATTAAGTGACAGTTGCACTACGCCCGTTCCAATTTCGTCTAATAAAACAGGATTTACTATTTAGGTAAAAAAAAACACAGATTATTCTATAGCTTGCTATTCATATTCTATTGCTATACTATAATGATCGATCAAAGTTACGAGACTCGCAATTTTTGACACTAGTAGAATAATAAAAGAATAGAAGTATAATCGTAAGTTTAAGAGACTAGAGTCCCTGGTGACCTTTCAACAAAAATTTGATGATTTTTGCCAACTTAAACATCAGTTTTGCACAAAACGACATGATTGCGAGCTGTGTTCGGCAGTATTCTGAACTTATTAAGACACTCAGTAGGCACGCTAGAAAAACCTTTATAGACGAAAAGAATAGCTAGTGCTAAATATCCGTCTAAAGAGATCTGGGGTAATTAATGATGAGATCTCGCAAAAGACTAGATCAAACACAATTCATCTCGTTGATAAAGGCCAAGATGTTCCTACTAATAAGATTGCGCAGCGGTTTAATGAATATTTCCTAAATTGCACATCCACTCTTAATATCCAAGTAAACAAGGAAGGTGCATTTAGGTTCTTAAAAAGGAATGCACATGAAGAATTTATATTACCCACAATTACCCGTGATAGTCTTGATAAGGTATTAAAGAAAGAAAAAAAAAGTTGCTTCGATCACCAAACGCATTAGATTTGTATGACATCTCAATTAATGTATTATTATCGATATGGCCAGTAATAGCTCATATCCTTGTTATTTTGATAAATGAAATGTTTTGTACTGGGAAATACCCGGATGTTCTTAAAAGTACGCGTGTGTGCCCTATAGGAAAAGGCGAAAAAACTGAAACTGGTAGCCACAGACCTATAACAATTGTACCAAACATTTCTAACTAATAGAGTCAATAGTGTCAGCCTCTCTTATGCAACAAGGAACTCTCTGAAAGGAACGAATTACTACCACGGCATCAGTATGCTTATAGGAAAGATAGATCAACAACCACTGCCGCACACCATGTGGTGGACTCTATAATATCTAACATAGATAGTAAATATAAAACGGCAGGTTTATTTTGCGACCTCGCAAAAGCTTTTGATATTGTCCAGCACGATCTTCTACTTGAAAAGCTACGGGCATATGGCGTGCAAAGTAAGGCCTCCCAATTTAAAGAATCATTCCTTTGCAATCGCAACCAAACAGTAGAAGTCGTCACTCACGGGCGAAGATTAAGGTCAAATACGGGAAATATTACAATAGAAATTCCACAAGGGCTCTCTCTTGGAAATACCCTATTTCTGGTCTTTGTAAATGATATAGAACAGGCCGTTACTGATGGAACAGTTGCTTTGTTTGCAGATGACACAACGGTTATAATGAGTGCTCCTTCGTACGAAGAATTAAATGATAAGATCAATAAAACATTTACACAACTGGATAAATGGTATTCAACAAATGGTTTAATCCTTAATCCTTCAAAATCTAATCTTATCATCCTTAGCACTAGAGTTACAAGACCACCGCCACCATGCCTGATTAGCCCTATCCCTCTAGCCCAAACGTGCAAGTTCCTAGGTCTCATACAAGACTCTAATTTAAATTGGAAACAACATATTTATATACTGTGCGATAAATTAGGAAGTGCCGCATATGCGCTACGAAAATTAAAACCGCTCGTTTCCAGTTCAGTGCTTAGGCAAGCTTACTTTGCGCACTTTCATTCCATATTGTCCTATGGTGTCATATTATGGGGTAATTCGACAGACTCAAATCGTGCATTTATAATGCAAAAACGCGCCATTAGAACTTTAGAGGGTATACCTAGTCGCGAATCATGTAGATCGCTTTTTAAAAAGTATCGAGTAATGACCCTTTACTCAGTATATCTTTACGAGATTATTACTTATGTCAGAAAAAATATAGGTACATTCCGACGACGTGAGTGCGGCGGGCGGGCGCTGCGGGGAGCGGGGAGCCTGGCCGCAGTGCCTCGTCGCACGGTGTTTGCTACACACAACCCGCGCGTCATCGGGCCACACTATTATGAGCATCTGCCTACTGAGCTGAAGGCGGAATTCAATGAAGAAGCGTTTTGTCGCCGACTGAAAATATTTTGTTGGAACATGACTATTATTGTATAGATGACTTTTTAAACTATAAATTTGTTTGACATTTGACATTATTTGTGTAATGTAAGTACTCGACGGTTACAATATGTAATTTAAGTATATTGAAATTATTTTTAGTATTTGACATTTTATATACAATTATACATTTAAAAATTTGACATTGTTTACACAGTACTTAAATCATTAACTAACTAGGTATTTATTTTTTTATAATTTTTGTTCAATATTTTGACGATCTCATTATACTTTGACATTTTATAATACAACTTTGTATTTAATATGAATATGATAGTGTGAAATAAATGAATCTAATCTAATTTAAACTACTCTGCCAGTTAAAAGAACCTAAACAGAGTAAATATAAACCACTTACATAGCGAGTAAACACATAAAAGTAAACATTATAATCTAGGGGGTAAACATAACTCATAATATAAAGAATTAAAGACTCCTACTAACGGATGAACACTACCCGCTTTCGCCTATGAGGATACATAACTCACATAGCAGTAAACATAACTCACATAGCAGTAAACATAACCTACTATCTGTCCAACCCACTATATATATTTAAGCTTAACTTACTAAGGCGTAAACTTAACCAATTAATCTTGTAAATAAACATAACTCGTAAAGGGCAAACATAACCCACTATCTATAGGTAAACAACTAATATAGGGCTAAACATAACCCACCATCTAGAGAGTTAACTCAGGTAGGGGTAAACTCAACCCATTATTCAAGTGAGTAAACATAACTCATGTAGGGGTAAACATAACCCACTATCTAGAGATAAAACTCATAAAAGGGGTAAACATAACCCTCCATCTAGGTAGTAAACATAACTCACGTAGGGGTAAACATAACCCCTTTAATCTAGTGAGTAAACATAACTCACGTAGGGGTAAACATAACCCATTAATCTAGTGAGTAAACATAACTCACGTAGGGGTAAACATAACCCATTAATCTAGTGAGTAAACATAACTCACGTAGGGGTAAACATAACCCCTTTAATCTAGTGAGTAAACATAACTCACGTAGGGGTAAACATAACCCATTAATCTAGTGAGTAAACATAACTCACGTAGGGGTAAACATAACCCCTTTAATCTAGTGAGTAAACATAACTCACGTAGGGGTAAACATAACCCATTAATCTAGTGAGTAAACATAACTCACGTAGGGGTAAACATAACCCATTAATCTAGTGAGTAAACATAACTCACGTAAGGGTAAACATAACCCCTTTAATCTAGTGAGTAAACATAACTCACGTAGGGGTAAACATAACCCATTAATCTAGTGAGTAAACATAACTCACGTAGGGGAAAACATATATCAAAAATAAGTAAATTTAACCCACTTTCTAGGGAGTGGGTAATCATAACTCAGAAATGGGTAAACATGACTCACTTATCCTAGCAAGTGAACATAAACCGTATTGCATTTTTATTTTAACTTACCTTTCAAATTTAAAATAATTGGCAAAATAATATAAGTAAGAATTTAAATTGTTAAATAAAAACAAGACAAACGTCAAAAAGTTTAATTGGAGACAAAGAGTACAATGGGCACCCTTATCACACCAAGCAATTTCTTCTAGACAACCCACAGTGTAAGTATAGATATAAATAGGGTAGGTTTATCTAAATTATGTGTGTGATATTCATGAATTGCCAAATTCATTAGAAAATAACTTTTAAAATTAAATAATAAGAAAACACAAATGGGGGTAATCTGTAAAATCTTAGTTACCAGTGCGAGAAATTAATTCAAAAATCACTGCCGAAGGGTAGCCTCGACCAAGAGATAATGTAAACAATGTCTCACACTTTGCTAACGAGAATATGTCACATTATCAGAGAGTTGCTCTGACCAAACGTAAAATAATTCTCGCCGCTGGTAATGAATTAAGTCTGCGAAATTAATGTGCACATCACTACCGGAGAGTAGCCCCGATCAAGTGACTGTACGCAAAAATTCACAAACTCCACTGACAAAAAAATCTCACTCAATCAGAGAGTTGCCCTGATCAAATGCAAAAAATATTTCTTGGTTGTGGTTAAACTTTGGTGGATAGGAAAGCGAGGAAATGTGTTCTCGAGTGTGACAAAGTCCATACTATCGCTACCAGAGAGTAGCCCCGGTCAAGCGAATGCACAATACCTGACACACATGATTTAAATACATTGCACTATCAGAGAGTAGCCCTGATCAAATGCAATTACTTTTTCACATTAGGGCGTTACCAAGGAAAAGAAAAAAAAATTAAGTGCTCACAATGATCGACAACTTTCGGAGCATAGCCCCGACCTTTCAGGATGCATGTACCTTACTAACTTTACATAACATCTGTATTAAATAAAATATTATGTACATGTTTGCAATGAATAAATGAATTGAATTGAATTGACCTACATAATGCTTCAATTAAAACACACGGAAATATCCTCGATCAATTAAATTCACTAAATATCACACACAAAAATATAAAATTGATAAATTGAGCAAATAAGAAAGCGGTTTTTTTTTTTTTTTTTATAATATTACATACCTTCATAGGTTCTCCCTCTTCTGAAGTATAATAATAATTCTCCAACAGAAACTTTTACTATAACTTTATTTCAAATCACACTAGGTATAAGGTGTACACTTTTTATATACCGATATACAGTTGGGCATAGATTCGCCCCTTAACGTGGTTCAGTCTGGAATGCTCGTGCGCCCGAGTGTTGCCCGCTTAAATAGGTAACGTCGGCGCTGCCAACGCAACAGTGCTACCAACACAACAGTGTTGCCAACACGTCAGCGCTGCCAACACAGTGTTGCTGTTGTACAAAAACTTAAATAATCAGAATAACAATTTCGGAAATCATGACAGGAAGAGAAGAGGCGTGTTAACTAGGTGTTAAGTTTAACGTGTGTATCTGTCTGTATGTGGCATCGTAGTCGTAGACACAAACGAATGAACCGATTTTCGTGTCATAGATAGATTGATTACTTTAGCCCGAATGTTCTTAGCCATGTTTCATGAAAATCTGTTCAGCCGTTTGAATATTATTCAGCGCTTTTCTAGTTGATGAGGGGATCTAAATAGCTTCCTTATGTCCTATCGATTCGAAATTGTTGCTTTAATGATATTGAAAGTATATGGTAAGGTAACCATGACCTGATCAGCCGTTTGAAGATGATCAGCTGATAAACAGTGGATCTAACTACCTTCCATATGTCCTATCGATTTTAAATTTTGCTTTGTGTTACTTCAATGATATTGAAAGTTTATGAAGCTGATGAGCTCTAGTTCTAGTTTAGTTAATGAGGGTATTTGACCTGGTCAGGGGGTTTTTGAATTTTAAATTTTGTTTATTAAAATATTTTGTGCTTTATACTATAGTCTCAAGTATCGCGACGTTCTAGATTATCGCGATGTAGTTAATGATGTGGCCAGCCAAGCACTTCGTCTTGGATAGAACACGAACTTATTGTGACAACGCGAACACGAATGTTCGCCCATGTGTATGGCCGTAGCATACTGCATAATAATAATTAAGGCCAGGCATGACAAATTTCCACCATAGGTCTTCGTCCAGTGTGACGACAATGTCTTAATAGCTACAGATCTTATTTTTATTTATGCTTAACCCATTCAGCGCCACGGGCGCAACGTATGCGTCCGTTAAAAACATATCCCCAGGCGCCGAGGACGCCGGCTGGCGCTCGCACTATTTTCAATAAAAACCATACTAAATAGGATATTACAATATTATTTGTACTGAAAAAAGACACTCAAGGATTTGATTAAAAGGATCTTATTCATGCTTTATACTTTTTTCATACATTTATTATATAAAAATAGCCATTGAAGTTCAACTTGAGATAAATGTAATTCTATTTACTCAAATATTTTTATTTAAATGCAGAATTTAATAATTTTAATAGAACTATACGTTGTAATTTTTTGAAATTTTTATGTTGTGATTTAGTATATTTTGGGACAGGGCACATACGTTGCGCCCGATGGCGCTCGAGGAAGTGTATTTTTCGGTTCGCGCGTGCTACTTTGTCCAAGTGCAAGGGAAAATGTGATTTGTAAGCAAGCAGTTAACGCCGCTTTTAGGATTGAAGTGGTAAACGGTTTCGACTTTTTGTAATTATAAAGGTGACCGTAAATTTGAACAAGCGTCATATCACCAATTTTGTATTCAATGAAATAAAGATAAGGCGGTAATTTATCGGTGCTTTTAAGTTCAAACGAAACATTTTTTGTTTTATTTTATTTAATGTGTCGGTTAATTATAAAGAAACATTTCAAAAATATTCCGAAAATCACACAATACATAATCTTTGCAGCTGTGCGTTTCATTGTTTTTAACATAAGATTAGGATATTTTTGAGTGGTCGCCGCTCGCTATTCTTTTGTCTTTCGAAAATAAAAGTGCACAGCGTCGGTTCATTGCCTATTGTTTTCAAAAATAAAGAAATGTGTCGACATTTTTTTTTGGTTTTAGCAGATTAATCCTTCTTAGAAAAAGTGTACACGTAAATATTGCCTCCGAGAGCATACCTACTTATAAAAAAAAATTTGGTTTAGGTTAGTTTTAGGTAGTAAATGCAACGGCAGGTTAGCCTTGGTCTAATCGTTAGGTACTGCGGCGTATCTCATCTCTTGTTTGTATTGGTGTAAAATTTGTGACCTGGTTGTAAATCCCGATACTCCGATTTGAATCAAATGACCTAGCTATGGATACTAGCACTACGAACTACGAACCCTACTTAGACTGATCTGACAATGAACACAGGCACTACGATTGATATGGGAAATGAAACTGGTACTCTGAACCCTCATTTGAAGATTGATCTGGCTATAAAAACAGACAAATTAAGTTCTTTGAATCCCTTTTCAGAACATGTAATCAACAGATATGTTATCGCAATAAACTGTAAGTACTTTCTAGTACATAAGAAACTAGTACCTAGTACTTAAATGGACATCATTTTAAGTGTGTAAACTACAGAATTCAATTTTTATTTATTTATCAGGATAACGTTTCCTGTTTACAACTGTTTGCCATATTAAATCTAGACTATGTGTTCAGTCCATATTTGCTATTTGAATCACTAGATCTTAATTCAGAGAATCCTATAAATCCTTTTACATACTTCTTAAATTTGGTATGTAAATTGGATTTTGCTATAAACAGATATGGACGATGAGTTTTCTGAAAATGAATTTGCGGGCTTAGTGGTTGAAACTGGTAATTTATAGGAACCTGAATCTGGAATGATTCATCAGATTTGAATGAATGTAATTAAGAGGAAATTTTATAGAAGAATCATTAAATAGCGAACAGCAAAATAATATTTTTATTATTTATTTTTTTTTGCTGAAGAATTATAATAGAGATGTTGACCTCGAAACGCCAGAGTGGAGTCATGAGCATCCACATATCAGGTCAAATGTAAACATTTTCACTGAGCGTGTTGGACTTGATACTAGATACTAGATTTTTTCTTTACTTAGTTAACTGTTTTTTTTTTTAACTAAAAAAAACATAAATGCTTCGAACCTGTTTCTTACTTCCACATATTTCGACAAATTGCACTTTGCTTTGACTTAAAAGCCAGGGGATCTATTGCCGTTCAAAATGAAAATTAGAATGTGAATCATTTTGACATAAAATATGTATAAGTGTGTGTATATAGGTGAATCATTTTGTCTACCTACACAAGAGTTTCAGCTGTAAACCCGCACGCAATGTATACTTATCACATGTCAAAAAAATTCTCATTCTTATTTTCATTGTGAAAGGCAATAGCCTAACTTCTCCAAACCGTCCATAAGTCTAGATCTCGATGTCCGCGCCATTATCCTTGTATCATTTACCCACCATCAAACCTTCTTTAGGCAGTGGTGCGACCGCCGACGATAAACGAGAAACGAGTAGAACTAGAAACTATAAACGAGTTGACGATCAGTGGAAGGCGACTGTGTAGTTTAGATAGTTTTTTCGCCGGGCAACGAGCGATTTCTCGCGCCACTCGCCCGTTGTCGCTGCGGTCAGTGCGAGCGAGCATCGCTGAACGAGCTCTTTTTTTTAAAAGCTAGTCGTAGCCGGCGGCAGTGTGAACAGTCAGAGAGCAACTATTAATACATGCATTACTTTCCTTTACACAGAATGTTTTTATGTATTGTTCCTGTCTTGAGCGAGAAAATCGCTGAGAGTTAGTCGTTATCTTGCCTACAGAGTCGGACTCTGCCTTAATTATGCTTCGAAAAATTTCTGGTTTTCACCATTCAGCGTTGACAAATATCGACATAATCGTAAGATTATAATATTAATATAATAACAAATTAATCATTTTTATTCCAGAACTTGGTGGCGTGTTCGAAACGGCAATAACTATTTTATTTTTATGTCCTCAGAGACAACATTTTGTGAAATATTAATGACTTATCCTAATCATGATATAGGTCCTGACTACCTGACTAGACCTTTAATAAATTGTAAGATCATTAAGTTGCAAAACAATTAAATATAATATTCGAAACCTCTTTTTCTGATAAAATACACCAAACCTTTTTTAGTTCTTAAAATAAAAAATAAATTGGCAGCTACATTTAAAAACTGTTACTTTAGTCAGTCAATAAATAAACTAAAGTATAGCATTTGGTTGTTGAATAAGAAATTTTCTGCGTAAACACGTCCATTTTTTCTGCCAAAATCGGTAGCTTTTTAGGTGATTTTTACAGCTCGCGCAGCGCCAGGGGACGCCGCACTGTCGGCCTTGCGCGGCGAACGAAATCTTTGTATGGTGGCGTGGCGCGTTGTGTTTTTTGAAATCGCGGTGGAGGTGGAAGAGTTAAAATTGGTTATTTAACACACCTTTTCGCAAAAAAAGAATCAAACAAAATTAGACGAAGTTTTCTTCTCGATAGAATAAATCGGACATAAGGAAGTTAGTCGTGCGCACATAAACTGTGCAGTTTGTATGCGTTCGAGGGTAGGTAAACAATTGACGGGTAGCCATACCCATCTGTCTGTCTCTTCGTCCGTCTGTCAAAGGCTTAACAGCTTAGCTTAAAAAATCTATGAAATGGTTGTACCAGATACCTAGTCTATGATTCCTAAATAATACTAACAAATGGGAGAAACATGAAGTTACGGAAATTTAGAAATAAATCGAAAATAATATTTTATTCCTGGTTGTAACTAGTATACTCGTCGAAATTACGGTAAATTAGTTTATCAATAAAATATGTATCAATATGTCAATGGTTTTCGTACACTAACTTTACACCAATGTATAGTATACAGTGCCACCACCTTCTCTGTTCAGTTAATTGCGTCAGAATATTAAAAGAGTTTTGCAAATGGCAGATGACAAGGCCATTTCATTAAGGCATTCCAATACGGTTTCGATTTCGCCTACCTGCCCCCGTTACAAAAAAAAACCAACCCTAGCTCTAAAATCATAATAAAAAATCAACAGGCCAAAACGTTTCACGCTAAAAGCGTACAAGCGAGGCTGGGTTTCGTGCCGCGACGGGGTGCTCCGCATCCACTCGTCGCGCGAAGCGGCCGCGCGCGGTGACCCGCCGTCATGTAGCGTGGAGCTGCGCGGCGCGGAAGTGACGCCCGACGCACACCCGGCGTCCGGACGGTACGGGATCAAGTTGGAGATTCCTGCCGAGGATGCCATGCACGAGATGTGGCTGCGATGCGAGAATGTGAGTTTTTTTTTTAAGTTTTTCTTACGATAATTAGATGGTTTTATGTTCTCGTTTCAATTTAGAAAGTTAAATATTAGTTTCGTATTAATTTCGGAAAGGCATAACAAGTGGAAATATTTTTATCTAAAAGAGACTTCCTAAATCTATTCTTTTTTCGTTATTGTATTTTTATAATGCAAGTTCAGTGCTTATTTTATTTTGAATTTTTTAAAACAATAATTTGTTGTAGACATAATCTAAAGTGTTTAATAAAATGTGATGTAAAATATCAATCACCAGAATAATTGATGCCATTTAAACTTTCTCTTTCGTAATTCAATTAATATTATACTGCTACCTGTGTTTTAAAATGGCTCTGTAGCATAGAAAATGCATTCACATTAGGTACTTGATGCTATAAGGTATAAGGGTTAGTTCAAAACATTTTAACTATTCTGTATAGATCCAAATTTAAAACCAAACAAACCTAATAAACAATAACTGGCAGGAGGAGCAATACGCCGAGTGGGTGGCGGCGTGTCGTCTGGGCGCGCGCGGGCGCTCGCTGGCGGACGCATCCTTCGCGTCCGAAGCGGCCGGCGTCAAAGCTCTACTAGCGTTACAAAAACCGGTGCCGGGCGCCGCGTCCTCGGGCACCCTGCCGCGACACATACAGCCCGAGGACTATATAGCTCCACGGTTCCACAAGAAGCTGAAGGGAAAGGTAATTTCAGCTAGGAAATCAGTGTCATTATTTCTAAATAAGGATGGCAAAAGCCTGTACCAACTTGCTTGTATGGATGGAACACCCTTGTGCATTTCCCATATTTGCTAAAGCCGGTAGGTAATAGGGTAAATGAGTAATAGTGTGGCAGTTATAGTGAGAAGATGAAGTGAAACCGCATGTTTGCTCATTGAATAAAATGAAAAATTGTGTGCCCAACCCTGTTAAAATAGTACCAAGTAGCAAAAAAAAACTCTTATTTCTTACAGTTAACCCAGAGAGTTCTAGAGAGCCACGCGAACGTCAAAAACCTTTCCCTACTAGAAGCCAAGCTGCAGTACATAAAGGCGTGGCAGAGCCTGCCGGACTACGGACAGACGTTGTTCGTGGTCCGCTTCATGGGGCACCGCAAGGACGAGATCATCAGCATCGCGAACAACCGCATCATGCGGCTCGACCCTCACACCGGAGACCATATCAAGACTTGGAGATTTAGTACTATGAAGGTAAGGCTATTTGTTATTGCCTGAAATGAATGATGTGAAAGCTCTTTTAATGTTTGATACTTTTGTGTCCTATGGCTAGGTTTTATTTGATTACTAGCAGTGCCCCGGGGTTTATTAAGGAAAATAAATTAATTGCCTATCCAGGGTGTCAGCAAACTCCGTACCAAATGTTATTATCATCTCTCCAGCCGTTTAGACGTGAAGAAAAAGTTGAAACACTATAAAGTTTTATCATGATCACAAATGTAAATATTATAGGCATTTCGTTTTTACAGTACTTACATATTATGTTTTAATCATTATGAATAATGATGACTAATAAATAAAAAAAATTGTCCCCAAACAGGCTTGGAACGTGAACTGGGAGATAAAGCACATGATGGTTCAGTTCGAGGAGGGCAACATCATATTCTCGGTGCAGTCGGCGGACTGCAAGGTGGTTCACGAGTTCATCGGAGGGTACATATTCCTGTCCATGCGAGCCAAGGACGCCAACCAGACCCTCGACGAGGAGTTGTTCCACAAACTCACCGGTGGGTGGACATAAATTTGTTATTTTTCATCTTGTAGGGTAGTTGGAAAATTCAAAATCTAAACCCCAATTCGAATACGTCATTGACAGGTTAGGTTAGAAAATTGATTTTTTATTTATGGATCGATGGATAACTGTTGTATTTTAGTAGTTTGACAGTTGGTGTTAGTTTTGGGGTTTAGCATTTTTATATTTTAAGTAGTTTATTAAAATAAAATAATATATTTTGTATTGGTTTACGATTGAAATGAATTGCATTGACTAAGAGTAATTAAATAAATTAATAAGAATTGTTTATATTTTTTTAATTTTAAGTGCTTCCAAAAGTTTCTGAATGTTTGTATTTCAATGTTTTATGTCATGAAATTAATTTACGAATATAGTTTTACCTTAATTATTTTTTAAATATTGGTATGAGCGCGGGACAAGAGCTTTTTTTTCATTTAATTTTACTGAACATATATTTTAATGTCTACAATTTAATTTAATATCTATGTTTTAATAAAGTTATTTGTAAATCGATTTTAATAGCTTTGTGCCATCCATGCTACAGGTTTTACAGACAGCATGTAAACACTAACAGCATTTCTTTTTAAAACTGATTTTAGTAATTTTAACAAAATAATAATGCCCCAAATGTAATGAAACAGTTCAGTGGTGCTAATTTTAATACTAGCATGTAAAGATTAAATTAATCATTTTGTGGCCTTAATGTTTAGTGATCCGTGAAGTAAAATTAATTTTATTGTATGTGTAAATAACATTTATGTTTAAAAAATCTAAGTAACAGGAATTGTCAATAATCATAAAAATTGTGAAAATGTTAATCAGTCGAGTCGAGTCCCTGCTGACGACTAATCTAGTGATCGCATTTAATGCTGGACACACAAAATGTACTATAACTCGCGCACATAAAGAAAAAAATTATAAAAACATGACATCATCATGTGTTCTCTATCAGAATGGATATGTCTGAGCGAGATAGCATGATGTTCGACATGGTTTTATGAATATTTTCTTTATGTGCGCGGCTGACATGTACCTACTTTATTTTTAAGTGTAAACAAGATTAATCTTTAAAAAAGGTGTGTGGACCGCAGAAATGTAGCATTGTATTTAGTACGAAAAGACGAGCCACAAGTTATGAATACAGAAAATTTATGTGCCTTTTATATTTTGCGTTCAGATGTTAAGTCGTATCTAAATCGGTCTTAAAAGCGGCCTTAATAGCATTAATATAATGCAATTGTACAAATTGTATGTACCCTTCCATACCCTTGTGAATAAATGTAAAGGATAAATAACATTACCTTTGTTTTATTTCTTTAAAAAAAATAACAACTAATTAACTGGCTATTAAAAGTACATTACAGACTGCCGCGGCCTAAAAAAAGTAGACTTTTTGACCGATAATAGCATAGCTCATTTTAGCCGGGGTAATTATAGTGCTTTTCTCAAATATGCATGTAAGTATAAATAAAAATAAATTCTATAATTTTGTTCCCTTTGGGAAAGGCAAAAGTCTCCTGGAGGCCACCTTATATCGGTTATGTTGAAATATTTGCGCATTTCAATGCATGTTTGAGAAAACAACATTTAACTAATATTTATAGAGTAAACATGCCCCAGATTGCATCTTGAAACAAGCAAATTTTTCTGGAAACAATTTTGTAGTAAAATGAGCACATATTTAGATTCAGCATGAGTAGCAGCCTTACAAAGATCATGTTTACAGAGCTGATTTATATTAAAATGTTTTCATATAACATGCACTTTAACTAATTTGATTTATAAAACTGAAGATAGAGATGTTAAATTGTATAGGGCGGACAAAAGGGCGTAGAGCCATCGGGAATGGTTTTATATTAATTGTATTCAGTCTTACTTAACTCTAACAATAATAATAATGCTAACACCTCATGCATACCCTTGCGATTGAATATAAAAAGGGCAGTAACAAATAAAATTAATCAACATCTTTAAATCTAGCTAAATACTGATTAGGGTACGTCGTGACGGCGGGCTCGGTGGGCGGCGAGCTCATCACCAGGGCGCAGCAGCCCGCGGCGTCGTTGAAACTCAACGGACCATCTTTGGAAGACCAGAGAACTTTTATATTATTGTCTCTGCTATTATATTCTTCGACTGTCAACATGTCGATTTGTCCACATGTAGTTTGTGTAAAGGCTATTATTTTGTGACCTGAAACGAAAGAAAAAAATAGAGTAGGCTCAGCCACAAGGTTGTCAGACGACCTGGTAAAGTTGCGGGAGTAGGTCGCTCGAGACCGGTCAGTGTGGTGTGGCGATTTGTGGGAGAGGCCTATGTCCAGAAGCGGACGTTTTTCGGCTTTTGAGATGGACTTTTTTTCAAGTCTTGGAGTAAGTATACCTATCTATAATGTATGTGTGAATGTATACATACATACCTATATTATAAATTGTTGCAACAGGATTAGAGAAGTATGTGAACAGATCTAATTTGCTATCCTCTCCTGGCTTGAACCTGAACAGGTGGCCAAAGTAGTTCTGCGTTATATAAACAAAGTCTCCTATAGATACCATGTAGTTTGCTCTTATATTTATAGAGAGGACATGAGTCCATTCACTTGTTTCTTCATTTTCATCATATCTGTATACATCAGTTTGACTTGCTACGTAAATCTGCCCTTTGTGTATGCAAAGTGCCGGCGATTGTAAGGCATCTGGCAAGTTCTTTAGCTTCCTGTGGCTTCTATGTCCAAAGTCATAGACTATTGTTGATGATAGTACTATCCTGAAACATATAATTAATGACTAATATATAAATTAAGTAATAGAGAAATAGCAACTAAAGTGAAGATAATATGTATTGAAATCTTTGTGGAGATGGGCAGTGGATTTTTAAGGAAATACTATAATGCACCCTCAGATAGATTCTTAATATATTGACCAATAACAGCATTAGACTAACCTAAATGTACCAATACCTCCGATGATGTACAATTGGTTCTCATGAACAATCACAGCTGAATGTCTTACAGCTGGTAGCTCAACTCCGTGCCGAGTCCACTCCTGCTTTAGCGTGTCATACACTGCTATATCTTTATTAAAGTTTCCAGTGCCTCTGCCATATTCTCCGCCAACTAAAACAAGTCTGTGTGGACCCCAGGAGGTTACACTCCATCCCCAGAGGCTTTTATCACCAATCTCCAGCCATTTATCTAATCCTTTCTCTTCATTGTAAGAGTAAATAAAATGAGGTCCTCGCTCAGACTGGGGCACTTTACTTAACAAAGCACACACACAGGGCTCAAACTGAAGACGGCGACTAGTACTTCCTCTGACAAGACTTATAACCTCATTGAAAACACCTGTAGAAAACATCTCGGAGATTGTCTGCTTTTCTTCAGCTATTATTGCAGAAGATATCTCCCACCCCCTTGAGACTATCTCAATTAAACAGTCAACCACTCTGGCTGCCAAGCTGTTATTATAGTCTCTTATTAGATTTTTTATTTCAGTTAAATCTTCTTTTGTTAACACTTTTACATCCAAGCAGCCGAGGATTATGAGCAGAAGGTCCACTGACTGGGATTTCTCTATCATCCATTGTAGACCAAATTGGAATACTTTTAATTCACTATGTGTGTTTAAATATGGATGTGATAAATACCAAAATAACTTTGTTACGGAAGGAATGCAATTAGTTTTGATTTGATCAAACATGAGCAGTCCATAAGCAGCGCTATATTTTTCCAGCTTCAATAATGATGCCATCTGAGCTATGCTTATAGTTTCTAACCAATTGGAGTAAGAGAGATTCAGTTCTAACATGTATTCAATTTGTTTGACTAGTTCTGTGATCTGCAGAAAGTTGGCCGATGCTGCTAGATCCTTCATGGCAGATAGAGAATATTCAGTGAGGTCAACCAATCCTAATTCCATATATCTAACTATTACCTTCATAGAATTTGCATCGACTACCTGAAATGAGTAGGTAATTGTTTCATAAAAACAAGAGCAGTGCTGTGGGTAGTTTCACAGAACAGACAATATAATATTTTTTTAAGTGTGACTAATAAAACAACTAGTTACTCACGTCTATTTTCACTAGATCCTGTTGGTTTTCAACGTAATTACCACTGAACATCGCTCTAAAATAGTCGCTGTGCTCACAAAGGACATCTTTCCGAACTTTGAATTGGCAATCCTCTACGGACAACGTTACTTCCATATTGTATTGAGCTAAAATAAATATCGTTAATTCACCAGCAATAAAGCTATTTTAATTAATAAAACGACCTGAATAAAGCCCAATAGATTAGTAAACAAAATATTTTTTTTTTTCTGGGTGCCCTTGCCCTTGCCCTTTTTCTGGTTAGTATGTATAGGTAGGTACCTACTTACGGTTCCCTCCAAAAGAAAACTAGAGATACTACGTAGAAGAAAAGAAAGAAAAAAAAAACTTTGGGGTTTGTTTGATTGATTCATTCAATCAATTTGATTGTTGTTATTCGCCCATTCTGGGCAGGCAAAAGAAAGGAACATAGGCGATAAAGCCAAGTCTTCAGTAGTATTGTATGTAATGTAATACATAAAACATACAATTTTCTTTGGAAAAACCGTAAAAACCCAAATAATAAAATTTTAAAACCCCCTACCCAGTCAGACACCTCCAGTGTCTCCAAGTCTATCAGTCAAAATGACGGTGTTTCTATTCCAAAAATACGGTAGATGGCAAAAAATTATCTAATTTCTGAGTTGCTCCAATAATAGAGTCCCAGTTTTTCCCTTGCTGTAACATTCGTTTCTCTATAATGAAAAATGGTTTAAATTTAAAAAGAAAAGTCCGACATTATTCTTCTTGCTTTCCGCAAAAATGTGTTTGAAGCCTAGATTGAATGATTGATTCGTAGACGCAGTCGAGCGAGATTAAAATCTCCGAGGACTTTTTGGCGCGAAGCGTGAGGAAAATGTCGGGCTTTTGTTTCTTAGTTTAATAAATTAGTTTTCCGTGGCTTTTACTGTAATGTGCTAGTGTGGTGAAATTAGTGTTACTTTAGTCAAGTGAGAAATAAAGGAAGGCGCTCCCAAACAATTCTGATCGATGTCCCTCGAAAAATTTCATTTGAACATTGAAATGTGAGACCACCCCCACCCTCGCATTTCAATGGATTAGGTAGGTTAGGAACCTAGGTTATGTAAAACAAAGAATTAAACTACAGAAGACTTGATTACTAAAAAATAAACAACTGAAGACTTGGCCGTATGGACTAAGTTCCTTTGCCTACCCAGAATGGGCAACAACAAAAACAACAACAACAACAAGATCTCTGATTGATTGATATATGCTCACTTTTGTTGCAGTCAAAGTCAATTTGTTTTGTTTGTTGAATGGATGCATTGGATGGAGGTTGAAGGTTGATTTGATTTTAAATTGAAAATTAAACAAATAAAAATTTGCCCTAACTTGTTAAAACTGAAAGGGTTTTGTTGTGTCGAAGGAACTTAAATTAGATGCTAAGGTGATACAAAGATTTGTCGAACATGACTGCTGCAACAGCATCAGCAGCGACCGCTTCAATAGAAGAAGATTTGGATGAATGTGGACCTCAGCTGATAACCAAACTTGAAGTGAGTAAATTTCCCTCCTTTGCTGGTCAAACAATGTTTTTAACCTAGCTTACGTTCAGTTAGTAAAAGTAAAGTGCTATAATTTTAGGGCAATGGAATCACTTCTGGTGACATCAAAAAATTGGAGGAAGCAGGTTACCACACTGTAGAATCTGTGGCATATGCCCCTAAGAAATGGCTGATCACTATCAAAGGCATTTCTGAGGCAAAAGCAGACAAAATATTGTCAGAAGCCTCCAAGCTTGTCCCCATGGGATTCACCACAGCTACAGAGTTTCATCAGAAAAGGTAAGTTTCTTGTGTTGCATGTCAACACCAACCTCCTCATCTTACCATCGCCAACCTATTTATATTTAATTGATATCTATGCTCAACTAAGTACAGATCTGTACCCAAATGGCATTAATTCTATGAATGCTTGTATAAACTTAAACTGAAATGTTCCTGTTCTTATTGTAAAATAGTTTTTAATTTAACTTAATACAACATAAAATGTGATTCAATCCAATGAAGTTCATGTGCTGTTCTCTTCATTCATCTTTACAACCTGCCTTCAGCACTTAATTTAGATGGGAGAGGATGTGTTATTGTTTATTGATATTTATATAACTAGATTTTGATAAATTAGTAGCTTTACCTAGTTAAAACTTTTTTGATAAGTAAAACATATTTATATACATGCGACCATTGTCGTAAGCAAAGCAAAGTTTCTTGAGCCGCTTGGTGGGCACCCTGAACTACTACTACTACTCTTGCAGCACATATAGGATACTTTACCAAATAAGGTATATCAATTCCAATTAGAGTAAATAGTTCAATTGACCTTCAATAAGTGTTATCTTGTATCCTATATAAAATAATTAATTTTTGACTTTGATTTGAATAGAAAAATAACTACCTTGATTTGACTAGACAAATAACGCATTTTGTAAAAAAAGGGCATATATAAGTACAAAAATAAACACAATCATTGAAAGATTTATGTAGTCTTATTTTTATTGTAACTTTCATGTACTTGTACTTTTCATCATCATCATCAACTTTCATGCCTTAACACTTTCTTTTTAAAGAGCCGAGATAATACAGCTTACAACAGGGTCAAAGGAGCTGGACCGCTTGCTTGGAGGAGGAATAGAGACGGGATCTATAACAGAAATATTTGGTGAATTTAGAACTGGGAAGACACAGATCTGCCACACGCTTGCTGTCACTTGTCAGGTTTGTTACAGCATTAAAGGCATTATAATATGTAAATCAGTAGGCTTGACGATGTTTGTAACACATTTCTCAGTGTTAGTCCTGCCTGTTCAGAAAAGTTGATACATGTATGATGCCATCATAATCTCCGATGAAGATGAAAAACGTTTGTTGACGGTTGTACATTGCCTCCCCAGCAGGAGAAGGACAGGAATTTTTTGGGTCGTTATTTGCCTTAATCGGCACATTTGGAATGCGGGTTGAATGGATAACAGTATGGCTAGATGACGGATGCTGCTGCCCGTCCTTAGGGTGTTCTTTTAGTCGTTTTTTACAACACCCATGGGAGGAGTTGGGATTCAATGCACATAAATTTATAATACCACTTGGTGTTAATTTCCAGTTACCAATAGAGCAATCAGGTGGGGAAGGAAAGTGCATGTACATAGACACAGAAGGCACGTTCCGTCCGGAGCGACTCCTGGCGGTTGCCCAGCGCTACGGCATGGAGGGAGCGGCCGTGCTGGACAACGTTGCCTACGCTCGCGCCTACAACACCGACCATCAGACCCAGCTGCTTGTTCAGGCCTGCGCTATGATGGCTGAGTCAAGGTATTTCAAAATATTAATATTATTCATTTCTTTAGTTCAGGCAATATAGTGGCACACCATGTAGTGAAAAATAAAAATTATTACAGTAGATGATAACATATACAGGGGCCCCACCTATCATTTAAACTCATTGTTGCAGATGATGATTCTATTCCTCATCAGGGACATAGGGTTCTCAGTAACTTAAATAAGCAAGGGTTGTAACAGCACTTGAAGTGAAATAACTTTACGTTCACGTTGTATATTTTAAGTTTCATTACCGAAACATTAAATTTTACACTTTTAGGAATAGTTAGAGTATCACAGTGGGACATACTATTCTTTACCTCTACATTATTATCTGAAATAAATATTCTGATTCCGAGAGATCAGAACCAAAAAGAACACTTTACGAGTGGCTGGAATGAAAATTGCATAATAGTGTTTGTATTGTACACAGATACTCCCTGATTATAGTGGACAGCGCGACAGCACTCTACCGCACGGACTACTCGGGCCGCGGCGAGCTCAACTCGCGCCAGCTGCACCTCGGCCGGTTCATGCGCATGCTGCTGCGGCTCGCGGACGAGGTCACACGCACACACGCTCACACACACACACACACACACACACGGACTACTCGGGCCGCGGCGAGCTCAACTCGCGCCAGCTCACACACACACACGGGGAGAACTACGTACAGTAGGGGCACTCCCTGCCTCTCTCAGCAAGTGCGGCCCCCCCGCGCTAGGTGACCTCTCAGTTACCGCTCAGTGCAAATAGCACGTCTTTTCTCTCACTCAAACAAGCACGGCACGCGTTCACGTGCAAGAGTTTTAGCAGTGCGCGAAGCAATGAGAGGTTTTCAATTTGACAGCTCAGAAGAAAAAAACAAGTTTTATTAAGCTGCTACCAGATGGCGCTCTGCCAGGAGCAATAGGTCAAGCTGAAATGAATGATTCAATAGCTCAAAATGAAACATAAAAATTAAAATTTAACTGAGTCAGTTACGGAGTAGGTGAAATTAAGATTTATACTTAGCAGAAAATGATCCAATCCAAAGATTCAGTCAATATTCGATCTCCCATTTCTCTTATATTGCTTTAGACACCGCCATCTACCGGCGTATTATGAAACTTTTTTTTTTCTTTTCTGTCACTTTGAAAACCCCTCATTGGTTTTTAACCCCCGAACGAAAAATTTAGCGAGGGGTGTTATAATTTTAACGTGTGTATCTGTCTGTCTTACTGTCTGTCTGTCTGTGGCATCGTAAAGCCCAAACGGCTGAACCGATTTTCGTTTAGTTTTTTTTGTATCATAGATAATTTCAGGCCGAGTGTTCTTAGCCATGTCTGATGACGATCTGATCAGCGGTTTGAAGATGATCAGCTCTTGAATAATGGATGAGAGGATCTAACTAGCTTCCTTATGTCCGATCGATTTGAAATTTGGTACCATGTTACATCCATGTTATAGAAAGTATTTGGTAAGGTAAGCATGACTTGATCTGCCGTTTGAAGATGATCAGCTCTTGAATAATGGATGAGAGGATCTAACTAGCTTCCTTATGTCCGATCGAGTTGAAGTTTGGTACCATGTCACATCTATGATATAGAAAGTATTTGGTAAGGTAATCATGACCTGATCTGCCGTTTGAAGATAATCAGCTGAGAGGATCTAACTAGCTTCCTTATGTCCGATCGATTTGAAATTTGGTACCATGTTATATCTATGTTATAGATATAGAGAGTATTTGGTAAGGTAACCATGACCTGATCAGCCGTTTGAAGATGATCAGCTCTTGAAAAATGGATGAGAGGATCTAACTAGCTTCCTTAGGTCCGATCGAGTTGAAATTTGGTACCATGTTACATCTTTGATATTGAAAGTATATGTCAAGGTAACCATGACCTGATCTGCCGTTTGAAGATGATCAGCTCTTGAATAATGGATGAGAGGATCTAACTAGCTTCCTTATGATGTCCGATCGATTTGAAATTTGGTACCATGTTACATCTATGATATTGAAAGTATATTTTAAGGTAACCATGACCTGATCTGCCGTTTGAATATGATCAGCTCTTGAATAATGGATGAGAGGATCTAACCACCTTCCATTTGTCCTATCAAAAAAAAATTTGGTACAGTGTTACTTCAATGATATTGAAAGTATATGTTAAGGTAACCATGATATTTTTAAGATGATTAGCTCTAGTTCTACTTATAAGTTGATGAGGGGTCTGACTGGGTCGGGGGTTTTTAAATTTGTGTTATTTTCTATGAAGTGTCCTACACGATCAAGCGCTCGCTCACAAAGAGCACTTAGGCCACAATTTAGTAGAATACTTTTCTTTCAGCTAGCTAGCAAAAAGGCAGGAACAATAAGAACGGTAGATGAAGTACCCTTTATGCGTCCTTATTACAGGCTGTACAGTAAAGCTATGCTATGAGTACTACAATCGATTTACGGCAAAACTTGCTTCTCTTCTCTTATAGTTTTCAATATATTATCTCTTCCACAGTTCGGCGTGGCTGTAATAATAACGAACCAAGTGGTGGCAAATGTGGACAACGTGGGCGTATTCAATGCAGACACGAAGAAACCAGTCGGTGGACACATAATGGCGCACGCGTCGACTACTAGACTCTATTTGCGTAAGGGCAGAGGCGATAATCGCGTGTGCAAGATATATGATAGCCCTTGCTTGCCTGAGACTGAAGCTATGTTTGCTATTAGCACTGAGGGTATCACGGATGCGAAGGAATAGGTTTTATAAAATTTAGATTGAGTCAACTCACCATCTTACAAATTTCCTAAGCAAAATTGGTTGGAGTTTGATCAGCTGACCGTGCAGTACGGGAAGACTAAAATATTTTAGATTCCGACCTATTTCGCTTTTCGAAAGTTGTTAAGTATATGGTGAGCTGAATAATTTCTCTAAGTTTCTGATCGAGTTGTCAGCAACAAACAGTTTAATTAATAAGTAATGCCTTGTACTGTACACACCAAATGTGCAAGCAAAAGTGCCTCAGAAAAAAAAATTGCCTGTTGATATTAATTGTAAATAACCTCTCCCTAACCACTGCCTGTAAATTCTTGTTTCTCATGCAGTTTTATCTCGAAAATGCACGTTAAATATCTTTAATATTTCCCCAGTTTTCTGCCTTTGCTTATTTTCTAATTGTTTGATATGTGTTAGTATTAGTTTATTTTAAGTCCGACTTCTTTATTTCTAGACTACAAAATATTTTTTGATGAAATTAACATTATATTATTTTTGATTGTTTTGCTGAATTTGAGTTGTTTATTAAACTCGTACAGCCAGCAACATTACAGCCTACAGTAAAATATCCCAAAAGGTTATTGGGAGTCGAGGCGATCATTATTTTGTAAGTTGCTACCGTCTAGAATCTGATTTTGGTATTCTATATTTTAGCTAACTGCAAAAAATATAAACTCACAAATTATAATTTTAACATGTACGGCGGGCGGCGTTCAAGCTACACATTTTTGTTGTAATATCGCCCTTATATAGTTTGCGTTAAGGTGAGTAGGGTGGGTAGGTTTATGTGCTGGTGACTCTCTGTGATTATAATCTATTAATGATATTTAATAAATATTTTAAAAACATTACTGTTTTAATTTAATTAAAACTAGTTAAATATTGTTATAAGCATTTAATTCAAGTTTGAAAAATAACACTTGTAATAATAATATGTTTTGGACTGAAAATTAAAATATAATTGGATTTAATTCGACGGAGCGTAAGTATAAGCTTTTATTCTATTATTTATTATATAAAAATACACTTTCAAATAACAGTACATTTTCTTTCATGCTACAATAAATTGATTAAACGTGTTTGTATCACGTAAAGTGTTACAAAACATTACATAAAACATTTATATTGCTTTTACCTATATACATTATTTAAGGTATTTCATAAATAAAAAAACATTATCACCACTTGAAAATTAAACCAGTTAAAACACACACAATATTAAGAGCCCATAAATAATAAACATCAATAAATTAAAGATACTTAATCCTATTTATAAAAAACTTAAATTTAACAAATGTACAGTGACGGTCTAGGAAGGTGTAACAGATTTGCCTATAGTCTCGTGCGCCCTAGACTGTATTACCAAACAAGAGCTATTTTGGAATACAGAAAACCCGGAAGTGTTACGCCGACCTAGACCGCCACTGTACAGTAATAAATAACTCTTCCCCCTAAAATTTATAATAACTTAAACAATAACCACACTTATGGGTTGCTGTCTTAATGTAATAATTTTAAGATTTCATACACCACAAACATTAATGGATGTACTACACTGCTGTTTTTATTTAGCCAAATTCGATTATCATTATCTCAGCCGAAAGCTGGACATAGGCCTCTCGCACAGATTTCCATAATGATCGGTCTTGTTTGACTTTGACTTCCGTAACCTTGAGCAGGTCGTGTGACCTTCTGTATCAAGCTATGTAGCGAGCGACTTAACGATCGCCATCCGAGTTTTGACCGCATATCCGATCCGCTGATCTTGACAGGAGTTAGTGTCGATAGACAGCCGGTCGATTGAAAATGGCTTAATAAAGCAACAGTCTCCTACGAACTCCCCATGAATGTGAGTGTAATAAATCTCTCAGAACTTTATCATAGTACTCTACCTATCTAGATTGGTAGTTACATCAAGCGATGTCACAGTTTTGTGTTACCTAAGCGCTCAAATAGACGACGTTGCGTCGCACCGCCACCGCGCCTCCGCCGAATGTTCAGAACTAGCAATGTATCAATATATATAAAACTCTTCCGTTACTGACTGACAGACAACGCAGAGCTAAAACTACTGGGCGTAGCGGGCTGAAATTTTGCAAGCAGGTTCCTTGAGAAGTGTAGGGGAGCACTAAGGAATAATTTCCCGAAATTCCTATTGGAACGGGAAAAAACGGGATTTATGTGATCAGGTGAAACCGCGGGGCAGCCTCTAGTTACTAATAATAGTACAGTAGAAAAGTATTATATACTCTGTGGTAGAACGATAAAAAATGCATTGATTGCGCGGCCCGCGGCGCGGTGGCAGCGAGTGTGAACAGTGTTGCGGTGCGACGGCGGCATCGTCTGTTTAAGCGCTTATTAGTTACCACCTTACCGGTATTAATTGGTTGAAAAATGCGATTGCAATATTAAATGAAAACACTGAAGTTTAAGGAAGCCAGTACAAGAAAACTTCAAAATATAACAGCTTACAATTTCTTAAATACCATCTTAGATTAGACCTATTAGCTACTGCAATATAAATAAATATGTATTTATGTTCATCATAAGAATCGTTACAATTTTCTCTAGACGCGTGATAATTTCATTATTTAATATTTATTTAGTCTAGACTAGAGCTAGCCATATCTATCTACCTATTTACAGAATAGGTAAGTACTTATAGTATGTTATTATTTTTATAAAATTTAAAACTAGCATTCCGTGCTTGGCATCAAACCTGTTTTTTTATTTAACTTGGCTACTTACTTTTTTCCGAAACCAGTTAAAAAAAAAACTAAAGCACATCAAAGTGAAATTAACAAAATTAAATACAACAAACAGGTTTCGCAGGAGTTTATAACAGGCAGATGAAAATTTATAAATGGCCACAGTTTTACTTAAATTTAGTAAACTGCAAAAACATAATTTGCAGTTATTTTCAATATGCTACTTGGTCACAAAACAAGATAATATTTAAATATTGATATACAATTATAATATATGCATGTTGATGTTGTAAAAACCCATTTTTAAACTCGGCAACGTAATAACACAATTATCCACAATGCATAGAATTTTAGAATATTTTTTTGATATTGTATGATATTATTGCTTTAATTACTATAATACAAATCTTAAATTTTAATTATACAAATACCTTATTCAGGCTAAACTATTAAATCATATCACCTTGGTTGTGGGTCCATAAACTCAAGGCCTCCCCAAGCACTTTTTAATAAAGGCTAGTCCAATGACTAGTTTGCCAAAGAGAACTATATTATAAGTATATTTAGTTATTCTGTTAGCTCCTACAATAATAACTAAACTTAAACCGCATCTTACCTTATTTATTTGTATTATAATGACAAAGATGGGTAATATTTAAAAACAAATAATTCTAAGTCCATGACCGTGATTGAACCAATGAAATATAAACAAACTAAACATTTCTCGGGTCAAAAATGGACTTTAATTTTATTCAAGCATATCAAGGAAGAAGTTTTCTACTAGTTATAGTAGAATAGAAGCTCTAATAAAGCCACTTTATTTTTTCGAATATGCAAAACACTAAGATAAATACAGAAATATAGTCCAATCTCAAGGCGAGAAATGTCAATTACAATTCACCAACATACCAAACCCAAAACAATAAAAAAACCATCTTACCGCAATATACTCACAGATTGTGATTTTAAATAGATGATTTCCAAGATGCGATACTAGCGCCACATTGATAAATAATTAATATCTTCTAAACCATGGCCGAAATCAAAAATATGCATCTTTGACTCCCCAGATTATCTTGCTCTTGAAGGCTCTGTTGTGTAGCTTTTAGGATAATGATCTTATAAATATTCTTTAATAAAATAAAAGTGGCCATTTTAAGCAACAAACTGTTTATTCCTTAGATTTTGAACCTGAAAGCTACACAACAGGGCCTTGAAATTCTAAGAAAGATTATCTACGTAGTCAAAGACGCATATTTTTGATTTCGGGTATAGTTCAGATAATTATTTATAGGAAGTGGCGCTAGTTTGGCACTGTGTAAGCCCATAAGTAATTATATATCGCTTTGAAGATTGATTTCGCAAATAACAGGCACTGATCTCACCAATTCATTTCGGTGACTCATGACAAGTGTCGCCTCCGGGCGGCGCGGGCGATGAAGGCGACGGGTGCGAGGTGGAGGCGGCGTGGGCGTGCGCGTAGGGCGAGGCCAGGCTGCCCTCCGCCTCGAGCCGCGCGTGCTCCGCGGCGACCAGCGCCTGCAGCTCCTCCTGGGGACAAATTCAATAAATAAATAAGGGCTGGACTAAAGCACGTGTGTTGCATTTCAACTGCTAGCAAACTACTTATTTAGTATCTAAAAAGGTGCAGTTATCATTCATTATAAATCAGAATGGCCAAGGGCCAAGTATTGCAATGTTCAACGCATCCAAAATTGAAAATTGTAAACTTTTTAAGGAACTTATAAAGGTCATCGACCGCTAAGTTGTGGGTCGTTAAACCGCCATTTTGCAGGTTATTATTTTATATTTTGTAGTTTTTGACAGCTAATATGTCGTTGACCCCTATGAGTTGTTGTCCGCCTTGTTGCAGGTCGTTGACCACTCGTTGCAAGTTGTTGACCGCTACATAAAGGCTTCTTCCCAGACTATACCTAAACGCAAGTATTTGACTGCCAAAAAATGTATCTGTTCTATCTCAATGACCTATAGTTGGTGTGTGTGTAACTCACCCCCCAACCGAGCCTCGCAGCGAGCTCCCGGCAGCCGTCATCAGCGTCGCCCAGGCGCGCCACGTCCCGCCCCCCGCCGCCCTCCAGCTGCAGCCCGCCCCCGCCCAGACCCAGCAGTCTCAAGAGGGGGGACCGCACACCGGCCTTCTCCCGGTTTATTAGCAGACGGGGACACCAGTCTGGTACCCTGGTTTGAAATTTGTTTGTAGTTATTAGTTGCCCAAAGGTTATAGAGGAGTTGTTTAATGTTTAACCCATCTGAGAGCCTATTACGGCCGCTTTTGCAATATTGCTTTGCGTCATCTGCATTTTTTTTGTATTGACTTTGACACTCTAGAGGACGAAAAGCAATGTTGCAAAAGTGGCCGTAATAGGCCCCCTGCTCAAAGGACATTATAGTTGTTAAGATCAACTGATCAAACTGCTTTGTGGCATAGTTGATCAAACTGCTTAGTGGTGTGATTCGACTCCCGTCGGAGGCGAACGAAATGTTTGTTTTCCTATCTGAGTGTATTGTTCGTCCACCACCCTAGATACGGTTCTTCTTAATTAGGTGTTCTGCGTGTGATGCGTTATTATTATATTAGATCTGTACCGCAATTCCATACATTACATAAAATTGTTGAGCAAAGTGATTAAGCTACTCAAACGGGGAGCAAGTAACCTACCTAATAGAGGTTAATTAGTACTAACATAGTATAATTCTATTGGGATCTTTTGACATTGAAAAAGTTTGTTTACAGTGATCAATAACTGCACAGAATTTACTGTCAAAATAGCTCGCACTCACATTATAAAATTATAATAATTTATTTTACATATTTTCTAGCTTTTGCAAATGCTCTTGTTTTTAAAATGATCAAAAATTTCAGTTTTATGAATAAGTCTACTGAATGTGGTGGAAGTATTGATTAAATAGTTTGTTCTAGAGCTACTCATACTCACATATCTATAAGAGAAGCAAACGGCTGAACTTCGAGGGAGGAACCCATAATGATGAGCATGTCACATTGCTGGAAGTCTTCTTGAAGACAAGCCTGGAACCGCTCCGGTAGACTCTCACCAAAGAAGACAATGTCTGGCTTGACCACACCAGGACAGTCAGTACAGATGGGAATCTGGTCCGAGAATATGGCATCTGTGAAAAAAGTAGATCATTTGATTATGTTCAAGAAAAAAGTTGATTAAAGAAAGTAATGTCCTGATAAACAAAAAAACAGAAGCTAGTTTAGTAAGATTTGTGATATTACTATTATCACCTCAATGCGATAAGAACCTTTGAGCAACCTAGGGAGTAATGCCTAAAGACATAAAATATAGTTATACCTTTTATGAACTCAAGTGAGTACTGCTTCCGGCAATCAATGCAGTGGGAAGTATAGAAGGTGCCATGTGCCTCCACAAGCTTCTCCTCAGGAATGCCTGCGCCTCGCTCGAGGGTGTCTATGTTTTGTGTGTAGTGGCGAAGAAGTAGTCCTGAAATGCATTTTGGTATATAAGTTATTGCTTTGTATGTTATATTATTACATATTTGTATGTTTGTAAATGTAAGTCTTGGTTGTATCTGACATTTACATCATCCATCAATGTCATATTAACAGAAACCTACATTTATTTCTAAACAGACATGTTAGATAATTGACTGATATTTTTGCTCTACATTAAAATATTTAATGAATATAAAAAAAACTAATTCCATACCTTTTTCATGTAACAATCTAATAAAATAGTGTGATATGGTAGGCTTGAATCTTCCCGGGAACAGTTCCTTTGCCAGAGTAAAGAATGGCTTGGGGTTTTGACGGAAGAAGTTGATTTCAAATATAGCCTGTGGCTCTGGCAGGTTGTACTTTTGCAAGTTGTGGTAGAGTCCTGTCTCAGGGCTTCGGAAGTCGGGTATGCCAGCAGCTGAAATATTAAAACAATTTACAAGTGCAGATAAGTTCGGATCTGAATTTTGATAAAATATTTCTTCAGAGAAACTTTACAAGATAAGAAAAAAAAAACAACTTACAAGTAGAAATACCGGCTCCGGCTAGAGTGATAATCTTTTGGCATCTACTACCATTTATCCATTTTACTATGCCATCCAAGTTAACTTCATCTAGTACTTTTTCCACAGGCCCTATGGGTTGCTCGATCTGTTCATACAGACCCAGCTTTTGGGCCAAATAGCGCCTGATCGAGTCAACGTCCACATTATCCCTGATGCGGGCTCCCAAGTTTTCCAAAGGATTTGGCGGGACCGATGCATCATCATGATCACTGCCTGATGCAAAAGAAAAAAATTTTTTTTAGAATACTGTTATGTGAGTGCCAAGAAACAAATTATAAGGAATGATTCTGACTCACCATCGCTCTTTCCTGGAGGGGAATTTAGAGACATTATCTGTAAATTACGACGAATATTCTTCCAAATTCGCCACGGGCGATTTGTTGACAGCAACAAAACTGACATTACACGCATTTTTAGAGAGTGCTAGCTGTAAAAGTTTGCCAATGTGTGGGTAAAGTATATATACGAAAACATTACAATTTAAAAATTTAAACATTCATTATGAAAACCTTTTAAATTCTGTAAAGTAGGTAAAATACGTAAAATATTAACCAGCCATATCGTCAAAAAACATTCCTCTCAGTATGTACATACATAACATAATGTACAGTTACGTGCAAAAGGCCATACATTAGTGCTAAGTCTTAAGTAGCTGACATTACACGCATTTTTAGAGAGTGCTAGCTGTAAAAGTTTGCCAATGTGTGGGTAAAGTATATATACGAAAACATTACATAGGTACTAGAAGTGGAACATATTATATTTGTTACATAAGAAGCAAAGTTCAAACAACGTTAGAATACCAAGTGAACTACATTTTAAAATACAGCTTAGTTTTTAACATGACATTTTGTGTTATCGTTTAGCTATCGGTAACTTTAGCGTTCGTCATAAATGTTATTTTTTTTCTTTGTAACTTTGAGAAAGGCAATGGTCTTTAGACCGTACAGCCAAAAACGAGTTTTAAAAATGAAGGATTTTTAAGTAAGGTGATCATTTAAATAGCAAGATTTTTTGAAATTTTATGTACAAGCGTTTTAATAAAATAAAATATGAAGAAGAAGAGCCATTCGTAAGCCGTTGCTAAAGAAAATCCCAACAGTATTCCAGCAAAACCACCAAAATTACCTGAAAACAAGTTAATAGAAACAATTTAAAAATTTAAACATTCATTATGAAAACCTTTTAAATTCTGTAAAGTAGGTAAAATACGTAAAATATTAACCAGCCATATCGTCAAAAAACATTCCCCTCAGTATGTACATACATAACATAATGTACAGTTACGTGCAAAAGGCCATACATTAGTGCTAAGTCTTAAGTAGCTGGCACGCAAATTTGCGTGAAGGCGAAATTGCAAGCAAGATGTGTTGATAATTAAATTACCAACACATCTATTAAAACATTTTCTGTTGGCTCAAATAAACAAACATTTCCATACACTAAGTACAGTGGTAGACTAGGTCGGTCATCACTTTTGTCTAATGTCTCGTGCTCCCTAGACTATAATACCAAAAAAAAGAGCTATTTTGCAATACAGAAAACCGGAAGTGTTACGCCGACCGTGTCCGCCACTGTACAGTGTGTACAACTCTTGTTCTTTGGTAATACAGTCTAGGGCTGAGGAAACCATACAGACAAATATGTTACGGGCTACGGCCTCCTAATCCGCCACTACTTAAAAACGCTGTGAGCGTAGCGAATATTATTTTGCTAACTCTTTAAGGACTAAAATACGTGACTGTACTTAGGACATCTATTTATTTATTTATTTATTTACATTAACTTAAACTATCATTACAGGCTAAAATCCTAATACGATAGAAAAGTACATTGCACATAGAGATTATAAAATGAAATATTTAACACACTACAATAAAATGAATTCAATAAAATTGCATAATTTAAATATAAATCAATAATAATTACAATACATTTAAAACAACAACAAATAAGTTAATATCAAGATAAAAATAATAAATTAACTAACTCTACTAAATCACTTTTAAGAATTATTTGCTTATAACATATAGTGACACCCTTGTGAAGTCATTGATGTGGCAGACAAAGAGATCTAGCTTATCCGCGACGTCATTTAGAGTACGTAAGGTACGTGTGAGCGGTGTGTTCTGTACAAGCTTGGTCCGCCCATGAGGTACATTAAATAGTTTAGGCTGTCGTCGCCTTTTAACATACGCGTTTGGTACAAAAAATCCTATTAATTTTAAAAGCTCCGCGTTAAACTGTTTGCCGCGCAGAAGCTTAAAAAAGTACGTAGCAAGAGCAAGTTCCCTTCTTACTTCCAATTTATTATAACCCACCATACCAAGAACAAACAGCGTTGGGTACATCAGTGGGTAGAAGGGGTAAACGCCATATAGTTTTCGATACAGAAAACGCGTAAACTTGTTTTGAATTTTTTCTAACATGCTTGCATATTTTGCTTCATGAGGAGCCCACACTGTTGCATTGTACTCTAAATGGCTCCTAACATTAGCATCATACAAAGCTCGTATGGCACTGGCATTTGTAAACTGATGTGCTTGCCTTAGGATGAAACCCAAGTTGCGATAGGCTTTATTGCATACATCGATAATATGGTCTTTAAACGTCACGTTTGCCGCAAACCGTACACCGAGGTCTTTTACTTCAGTGACCCGCTGCAAGGGTGAGCCTTCCACGAAATACTGATGGTGAAGTGGCGCATGAGCTCGACTGAAAGAGATCACAGAGCACTTCGATACGTTGAAATTGAGGTTGTTATCCTTACTCCATCGCACAACCTGGTCTATGTCTTTCTGCAGCCGCTGACAGTCATAAGTGTCTTTGATTTTTAGAACTAACTTAAGGTCATCGGCAAAAAGCAGACAAGAAGAATTTTTCACCACGTCTGGTAAATCATTTACCATGATTAAAAATTGTAGAGGCCCCAGATTACTGCCTTGGCTCACCCCCGATCGTGTGAGGTATGGTACCGACCTATAGCCTCCACAATCAACATACTGCTTCCTATCTTTCATGTAGTCCGCAAAAAATGACAGAGTATGTGGTGTGCATCCTACCTTTGACAATTTCTGTAGTAGTATGTCATTATCAACCGTATCGAAGGCTTTCCTGAAGTCAAAATACGCCACGTCAACCTGGTCACCAGCGTCAACAGCGGGTATTAATTCCGCCATCACATTAAGCAGATTACCTGCTGTACTCCTTGCTGGTCGGAAACCGTGTTGCGCGTCCGACAGTTGCGGGCTAACCTGAATATACAAGGAGTTCTGTATGGAACTTTCAAACACCTTTGCCGGTGTGCTAAGAACGGCAACTGGTCTATAATCACTAGTAGAAACTCCTCCTCCCCCCTTTGGTACCGGTATCACTCGTGTAAGTTTCCAACTTTTAGGGAAATATTTTGAGCTTAAGCAAACATTAAATACATGATGCAGTGGTGACATTAAAACTTCACGACAGTCCTTGAATATAAAGGGTGGCAAACCGTCTGGTCCTACCGATAACTTAGGCTTTAAGCTTTTCAATGCACGTAATACCTCTGCGCTACCAAGTCTGTCTATGTGCACCCGAGCTGCTGTCGGCGCACCGTTGGAATCCGCTAGTTCCGGATTTAGAGTCGCACTCTCGGTGTTGTACACCGAGTAAAAATACTGCGCAAACTCACTAGCACACTCCTGGTCCGACAATGCACGGCCACCCACTACTAGCTTATTTCTACCTCCGGCTCCCCGTTTGGATCTAATGTAGTTCCAAAAGGATTTAGGGTCTCTTTCCAAATTACGTTGCACCATATCGCGATACTGATTATGAGCGTGTTCAGTCTCTTTTTTAAGTGCCGCCCTACATCTTGAGAATGCTTCATAATCACTTTTCAATTGAGTTTCCTTGTATTTTTTATGCAGAGTGTATTTAAGCTTTATGCTGTGAATAATATCTGCTGTATACCATTCGGGATAACAATACCGAGACTGTATATTTTTTGACTTCTTTATAGGTACACATTCACCTAAGACTCTACACAGTGCTTTATAAAAGAAATCAACTGTAAGTTCGGGATCATTTATACTATAAAGATCCGTCCAGTCAATACACTGTATACGTACATATAATTCGCGAATGTCAGCTTTAGAAAAGTTCCACTGCTGTGTCCCCAAGCTACCCGGACTGCTGTCATTGGCACTGCCTCTACGGGCTGAATCATATGAATAGTTGATTTTCGTCTCTACTCTTGACAGCCGCACACAGACTGCGAGCGGCGGGTGATAAAGATCTACAGGCTGCACGCCCTCATCTGCTTCAGACACAGTTATCACAAACTTTTCCTCTGTACTCAGTACCAAATCTAGTTGTCTACCACAGCAATTAGGCACTGAGTTGCTCTGTACCAGTTCACAAAAGGACACAAAATATTGATAATAGCAATTTATATCAGTGTTACAAGAATAAAGGTTGAAGTCTCCCAATAAAATCACATTTCCTTTGTACTTAACAAAAACATTTTCTAAACAGTTGAACATTAGCATGTACTGATCCTCATTTGTATGCGGAGGAATGTACATAACACAGCAGGTAAATAAAAATCTATTTTGCAGATGGATTGTAGCACAAACAAGTTCAAACTCGCAATTGTCTATATCAACATGCAGGGGTACTTGCCGCAACTCGAACCGATGTGTAGCTACTAATAGGGCTCCACCTTGTTTTCTCCCGTCTGTTCTGTCACATCGCAGTATCTGATAGCCCGGTGGCACCAACTCGCTGTCGTTGATAGATTGACAACATCCAGTTTCGGTAATGGCAAACAGATCAGCTCCTGACGACTCAACTAAGGACAAAAACTGTGCGGTTTTGGTCCGCAAACCTCTCGCATTCTGATATAGTATATTAAGTGAGCTAGCTCTACTTACGCTACTTTCCAGGTGATGTAATTTTAGCTGGTTGTGCCCGCCGTTGCCAGCGGGGGCGAGCAAGAAACCACTCTATTACTCTTACACCGGGTGGCCACGCAGACGGGCAATTAAAGACATTAAAAAACCTTTCTGGCACTCCAACAACAAACGCAGCATGTTTATCAGTTTGAATCTGCCTTTTCTCAACTGTTATGCTGTTTATATTAACTGTTCTTTGGAGGTACTTTTTAACTGCATCGACAGTAGTTTCAGGTGCAAAAGACCATGCCTGCAAGTAGCGAAATCTATCAGCTGTCTTTATTTGGTCATCTTCTGCTCCAGCTCCCACGACAATGGGGCGTTTCCGAGGTGTCTTTAGGGTACGTTTATTCTGGACTACAGTCCACTCTCCTTCCCCCTCCTCATTATTTGGAGTATCACATTGCAATGCTTGTCCAACGGTAAGATGCGTGTCTACTGGCTCCTCCTGCTGCAATGGTGCTCTAATGATACGAACCCGTCGCGTTGGTCGCGCGTCCAATATTGCCGGTGTCGACGATATTAAATTGGGAATCACGGTGGTTCTCGTTTCATGCAATTCCGGTTTTTTCGTAGTTGCAACAAGCTTGGTCGTTTCCATTTGACTTGTATCAATTGTAATAGGATGCTGAGTAAGTTTAGACACCACTGCAGAAAACGAATTCCGGTTTCTCTGTGAAGTCTCCTTGGTATCAGCCAGTTTATTCTTTAAATGACGATTTTCATCAAATAAAGCAGTTTTGAGTTCTACTATCGTATTCTCGAGTTTCGAAACAGTTTCCCTCAAAGACACAATTTCGGTCTTCAATGGAAGCAGTTCCTCATTTTGTCTTTTTATGGCCATTAATTCCAAATAAATAGCTGCTATAATAGAACTGTCACCCTTAATATCGGGTTCAGTAAATGACGACTCGCTATTTATTACCGGAGAGCACATTTTCCTCTGCCTCGGAATATTATTAACAAATTGTACCGACTGATTGGCGGTCGTAGTTAGAGTAGTGCTATTATCACGAGAAGTGTATGTAGTATTAAAACCTGATGAGTTACGCAATGGTGTTTTCAAATTGCCGCCTTTAGGCTTTGCATTATGACACTCCGGACATATCCAGTCTTCTTTTGCTTCATGCGTAAAGGTTTTAAATACTTCCTCAGTAATCATTAAGCAATTTAAGTCGTAAAGTGCTTTACATTTATTGCACTCTAAGTAATCGAGAGAGCGAATCACTCCTCTGCATGCGTTGCACGACGTTTTAGAAGTTGGCGGTGACATCACGCGGCGTTTATTCGTAAAATTGCGGCAAGCTGCAGTTCAGTTCGGTGAACTCTCTCCGGCCACAAGCGTAAGCGGGGCGACGACGACTACGACGACAGCGTGCGGGGAGCGCGGAGGGAGCGCGGAGCAGGGCGCTCGAGCCGAGCGACCACGGCGGGCCCCGAACGGCCGCAGCGGCGGCTCCGCGGTGCAGCGCTCGTGGAATCCTTGTGTTGTCGTAGGTCAAGGTCCACCGTAAATTATTTAATTTTTAAAGATGCTTTTGTTAATATCTCAGCACTTGAAACTCGTATTAACACACGGTTTTCACCCACTTGTAGCTACTATTGCCAGCCACACATTTTTTACTACATAAACTTTCCAAATTCATTTTAAACTCATATTCGTAATTAAAATCACAGAGCGTAGAAATAACGTTCTAGCCCGTACGAGCGCGAAATTATTAAAAGTTTGAATGTACACTCACCACACCTAGGTATTAAAAGTTTGAATGTACACTCGAGATGAAAGTTGTGGTAGTTTTTGGAGGAGTACCTACTTACTGTTGTACTTACTAAGGATTTCAAACCAATAAAAGACCACATCAAGTCGGTCAAGGGTGCCGTCAGGTGTGGACTGGTAGACGCTTAGAATACTCTTGTTCGTCATGTTGAGTCCTTTACTGAAAACATGAAACCCAATTAAAATAATAATACCTACAGTGAAAAAGGCTGTATTATTATCAGAGTTATGTTGGCTTTCAGTCCACTACGCATATAATATACCTACTGGATGTTTCTGACAAGGTTGTCATTATTGAAAGGAGGTATTCAGCTCACCATATCTAACAACTTTCCCAAAGCTCGACATTGGTCGAAATTTAAAAAAAAAAACTGCAAAACAGGCTGCTCGATACATTGTTTCGATCAGCTGACGGGGTCAATGTTCGAGACAGTTTATTTTTGCTTTGACATTTTGACCCATGTTATTTCTTACTTTGGAGAAGTTTTTAGGTAGCTATACATAGTAAACTGAATCCCTTCCCTTTTGATTTATTACCGCCTGTATGTGTACTTGTTAACTAATACATTTCTCTCTCCTTCTCATATTAGATAGGTAGTGAAACTTTTGTTTTAGGCGTAAAGTGAACAAATAAGTACTTACTTACATTAAACACAAATCAAGTAGGCAGGTAACTACTTACCACTTGTACATACTAAAGTAAGTTAATATTCTGAGCTTCAAGATACAGAGGAAAAGGTGCTACTTCTTGCAGTAAGCAATCAAGCAGTAGGAATGTATTAAACAACTTACGACAAACTCTTCTTTAACATCTTATGTCCTAACAGTTCATGCTTGATCGGTATCAAATTTGACCTGTAAAGGAGGACAGGATACAAAATATGGTTTATTTCTAACACGCCTTCAAACATTTAGGAGGAAGGACTTACTGACCTCATTCCTTAAATAAAAGAGTATTTATTAAAAACTAGCTGTCCCGACGAACACCGTATCTCGCCTTACAATTTGAATTGGAAAAATAAATTGTTACTTTTACTAACTTTCTCTCAATTTATCCATATTTTCTTACCTTTTAGACCTTCTCTGGACTACTACGAACATTTCAAAATCAAAATCAGCCAAATCGGCGAGACCGTTCTCGAGTTTTAGCAACGACTAACGAACCACGATTCTATTTCTATAGTAGAATTAGATAGATTATGTAAATACCTGCAGCTAAGTATTTGCCTTCCTTATTTTTGTGAGAATAGCAGGATATTTGGTTTGGTGTAAATATGAGTAAGGCGGTTATCACACTGCCACGCACCACGCTGCATGTTGCGTTTCGACGCTACTACGCGCACGCGCGTGGATGCGTTTTCTGTGTGTTGGACTGCGCGTGTTTCTATACAAATGGAGGTACTTACAATCAACGTTAGAACACGCATTCACGCGCCACGCTGCGTGATGCGTGGGCGTGGCAGTGTGAAGACCGCCTTAGTTTTGTAGTGGGTACTACGATAATTAAGTATGTTGGCATATACTGGGTAAGTTTCGGAATAAAATAACTGTTTTATATGGAAAATAATTACACAACAAAACTGTTTTATAATGGAACCGATGAAGAAATATTGTTTTTTTAACAGGGACTACCCGCCTTCAATAAATAAACTGAGAACTTCCTCTTTTTCGGGCTAGTAAAATAGGTACCAACTAAACCCTTCTCCTGAATGCAACAATATATAATAATATAGGTTAGATCGACTGTAGGTTAAATAGATAAATATGAATTTATATATAGAACACCTTGACATTAAGATAAGAAGTGATCCATTAAGTGCGACGGACACACCTGCTAAAATGATGTGTATGCTCACAGTCCGGCAGGCAATCCGGACACATCAGAGAGTCGTTCATCTCTTGTTCCAGACCTTCTTCGGTGTCAGGGTTTTGTGGGTGAAGGTAGAGAAACTTTCCTGAAAAAAATATAATGTATTTAAAGATAGAAGCAGTTTTTTATAGATGAGAAGAAACAATACCATGAGATTGAGCAAATTCTAAATTCTTACAACTAGGTACCTAGTAAAAAAATCGTAAAAAAAGATTTTTCAAAGTATTTTTGCTAACCAATTTCCGCCTGCAAAATGCGAAGAGCGAACTTTGAAATAGCATTGATCAAAGGCAACCAATCAATATATTCAAAGATAAAAACCCCACCTTTGTACTTGTTCAAGCACCACAGATCAGCCATGGTGCAGACGGGCCCGTCTTCCTCATCTTTGGGCAAGAAGAAGGGAGTGCACTTGCAGAGAGACCTCAAGTTGTTGATGTGGCAGCGGGAGATGCAGGCTGACATGGAGTACATGCCATAGTACACGTCTGAGCGCTCGTCTTCGAAAAGACAGTTCCTCTAGTTTAACAAAATGTATTATGTTCTTTAGGGACCTATATTATCTACTAACAAGAATGAAGGTATGTAGGTAATTAACGGAGGTTACTCAGACGTGCGTGATTCGATCAATTATACATAGTCGTTAAACAAGTTTTTCCTAGAAACATGGGTTAAAATATCAATAATTTTATTTCGAACCTTCGGCGTCCTAGTATTTTGGTATAATCAGTGTTTTTTTTCTATGTACCTAATCAACATTAAGATCAACAATGTCCTCACAGTTTGTGGCGAGTATTTGCGGACCTCAGCAGTAGCCAGCTGTTTCCTCGACTGTAGTTCCAGCATGTTGACAGTGTTGGCCTCAATAAAGCGGTGGATAGTGCGACCGCCACTCGAGTCTGCGTAATGCTTCGGATCAAATAGTAGTATCTGAGGACATATTTATAACCCAAACACCTTTCTTAAGTTCTAAAAAACCTAAATAAAACATAGGTGGCCAAAGGGGTCTAAAATAAATTAAGCTTCGACAAACTCAGTTCAGTCAACGTCATCGATATATGATATTCTAGGTACATAAGTATATCGATGACATGCTTAATACCACCGATTACCTATTACAGGTACCATAAAAGGGTCCGTAACTTTTTGTCGAAAGTCGTGTTCAATTAACAAAACGTCGACTGAACAATTCTTCGAATAGACTTTAGCTCGAAATAACTTTTGGTCGAAACGGTTTTAGTTTTATTTTAGTTAGTTTGACAGAAAAAAAAATTAAACGCATATTAAAAACATTGTAAATTATATTCTTACATCAAACCCTTTAAGATGGTGCATCGGATAGGCGTAGTCTTCGATTTGAGCGTCTAACACCACACTTAGACCTTGCTGACGGCCCGCTATCTTCTGCCTTTTTATTTTTGGAAACAATCTTTCCTGTAACCTAAGTTTAGATGTGTCACTGATCTGCTTTACCCTAATTATAATCCAAGTATGCATTAATTGTAATTACCTATTGTTAAGTTTATTCATTGCAATAAAATGTCTATACTATTCTGTGCTACTACTGTACTATCTCCAAGGAACACCTTTAAAGTTGTCATAATATACTGGATGTTTCTGAGAAGGAATAAATGAAAAAATAAATTATATTCCCAAAGTAACATAGGTCGAAATCTCAAAAAAAAAAAAAAAACAGATGATTCATTCCATATATTATTATTTGTTTGATCAGCAGACGAGGTCAATGTTACGGGTCACCAGGTTTTTTGTTGCTTAATTTCGACCTATATTTCTAAGGTTTTGTTAGGTACGCTGTGCCGAATTCCCCCCTTAATTTATTACCGCCTTGTTAGAAATTAGAAACACCCTGTATGAAAACTAAAAAAAAATGGTGTTATTCTTAATCATTTGTTTTAGGCACGTTATCGACAAAGTAAATGGTTATGCAACTTTAAAAGCTTTAATCAGAATACCCTGTAGTAAAGGATACCATTTACTAATTACTAAGCTGGTAATGATGAAAATAGTGCTAAACTCTAGCAAGTCATTAAGGAAATAAACATATATGTTTCAGACTCGGAATACAGAACAAACACATTTCTATATTCTGAGGTTTCAGATAGAACAGGGATCTATGAATAATTTTTATAGAATTAGAATCGAAGAAGTTCGAATCCAAAGTTCTAATCCGGATGTAAGCAAGTAAGTAGGTACCTAGTACCTACCTACTCAAGTAAAGAAGATTAAAATAATTGAGAACTAACTCTTCTCCGTCGTCGAGGACGTAGTTGAATGCGCAGCAGTAGCCACGGATGGTTCTTCGTAGCTCAAATAACTTGTCACAAGGCAGCGGCTTGCCGGCCCACATGCATCGGACCAGCATAGTTTCGCAATCTGGAGCTACCTGCAATTACATCATAAAAGGGCCTACCCTTAGGTAATGAAGAATAAGCCTGGAGTACTGGCTCGAAGAATAGGACAGAGGTAACCTGGGTGCATGAGGCGGGGGCCTTGTACATCCATATGGCCTAGAGAAGAGCGAAGGAACGCGGGTGTCCCGTATTCGTCGTTGAGCGTCGAACGAGCAAACCTCGCCACTGGGGGACGACCACCATGTCCCCCCATAAGGCTTAACAGCCGATGCTGGAGGGGGTCGCGGAGATGAACAAGCTCGAATATATCGCCAACAGCCGAGGTGGATACCGTTGTGGTTTTAGTGAGTAGGAACCCCACATAACCCAGCGGCTGCCCCCGGGGCGTAGGGAACTCGTAAGGAATTAAAGAAAAGGGTATTGAAGAATGAATAAAACAAAACTGACATCAGTAAAAATCTAAGGGCCTTTGTCACCTGTTTGGATTATTGCGGTTTATTCTCTTTTGTAGGTTTTAAAAATACAAACCATTATTAACATAATAAGTAAACTATGGTTTTGTTTCACTGGATATAGGATGTTTTCAAATAATAAAACTTGCATACCTTCAGCATTAGTTTAGACACGTAGTGTGAGTCAATTCCATTTCCGGCTTCAATGTCAATTTCTAGGGCGTTGCCCAGGTCTGGCGAGTACTCGAAATCTATCAGACGTCCAAACTGAATGAGGATCCATTCCAACTCCTCCACCGACTTGATTGCCTGGTTGAACTTCTTGTCGTCTTTGTTCATCGTGAATCTAAGTATTTGATATAATTTATGGAATTTTGGAATCGTGTGAGTATACACTAGTTACCTATTTCAGATAGTGGTGTGCTCTTTTTGAATTTTTTATCTAGAATTACATAACATAATCTCACGCCTTTTAATCCCCGAAGGGTTAAGCAAAGGCACCAGCTCAAGAGCCGGACCCACAAATAAAATAAATAAATTTAAATATAATCTTACTAATTACCTGCTACTATTCCTTTAGTTTCCGTGAGTTTTTTGACCTTTTGATTTTAGGGGAAAACTTTTATCAACCTACAATGTTGCACTTTGCACTTGGAAGTACAATCTAATAATCTAAGCTTGCTTGCTAAGAATTCAGGCGTTGCTTTTTAAATTTACAATTCCATAACACAAAATAAAGTTTATATAAAATACCTATTACCACCGAATGAATCTACAATCTGAGAACTTACAAAGTTTGAGCTAGCTCTGAGACGACCCGTTTACTGATCCTGTTGACATTACATAACACCACAGCCGGAAAGTCGATCTCTCCAATGGGGTAGTTGGTGGATTCCATGGACACAATAAGAGGAGAAGAGAGAGATGACCAGATCGACTTGAGACAAATTATGAGAGTCGCAATTGCCAATCCAAAGATAAGGAGCCAGAATACTCTGAAATTTAATGAAAAACCCGTTAACTAACAAAACATACAAAAGTAAACCACATTGAGCTTGAACTGTTGTTGTAACAGTTATTCAACTGTTATTCGGCAACAACAAAAAACTATGTACCTATCTTTTGTTTTTGGACGCTCACCTTTCCACAATCCCATGGATCGGGCTGCAGATGTGATTTACACCAGAAATGCTGCAGTTTTTGATATATTCCACACGGGTCTCATTCAAAGACTGCCTTATGATCGCTTCAGTGGTCATCTTTCTTTGTTTTGTAAAGTGGTCCCGTCGGTACTGACGCCACCAGGAACTTTGCAATTTTGTTATTACCATTGCTTTTAAGAATAAATTATTTCCAAACTTAATTCATTTATTTATAACATAACCTACCTACTTCAACATAGTAAAAACTTATTATTAAACTATTTTATACACAAGGAAACCTCTTTTTTATTTATTGTGGATATTATTAATATTTATTGAAATAATTTTGTATGATAAAACAAACCTTAGGCAATGCAAATAAATGTAAAAATATTATTTTATTGATAAATTATTGCAATACTTAAGTAATTATACTTACTTAAAATTTGCGCTTCAACGGATCACGAAATAAGTAAAACAAAATTAGAAACTGACAACCGACCTATAAATAAAAAAAAGAATGAATCTACATGAGCTACGTCTGAATGAGTCCTCTAATTTATTAACGCCTTGTGAGAAATAACTAGTAAGCATAATATATATATTATATATTTTTTTAAATAAAACTTAATTTCAAACCTATCCTTACAATGTGACGTGTGAAAGTTTTTTTAAATACTCGTCGTCGTTCTTTGTAAACGATAGCCTGTTTACTGAATTTAGCTAGGTATTTAATACTTTATTAAGTATGCTATGCTTTATTTCCCAGCCATACACCTTTTCATTATGATCGCTCTATTTAAAGAAAAAAAATCTTTAAGCTAAACGCATTTTAAATAAAATAATATACGCACATTGAACCATATATAGCCTTATACCCATGCATAAAATGACGACTAGGTAAGTAGTTACAATATATAAATTTTCTAGGAATTCCTATATATAGGTAGTTTACATAGTCACTTATTTAATTCTTCCCTCTTCTGTTTGTTGGCCTTGCACCTTTAGTACTTACTAGTAGGTACGATTGAAGGCACTTTTTTTTGCTGCTCTAAGGTGCGTTTTTTCGTGTCACCAGTATCATCACCATCATGCTATGACATAATATGGCTATACTAACACTTTTTCTAGCCACAATGGCAGCCAAAAAAAAAGCTAAGAACAAAAAAAACGAAGTGTTTTTGTAAGAACAAAAAAAACGAAGTGTTTTTGTTCTGCTGAGTGATTACAAAATTAAATGCTTGTGTCAAATCACGACACGGACTTATCGACACGTGAATGGGGTGCGGTGCAACATAGCATGATTAAATGCAATTAGGATACCTACAGCGTAATAAATAATGAATAAAATGAGTTCTTTTTTACTGTTCCAAATTATTGTTTTATTTTATTTCATTTAGGTAGGTACTAACTTAGATTTTAAGATAATATTGCTGATTAGGTACCTAGTTAATTATTAATTTTTTAGTTTGAAAAAATGGTAGGTTAGTTTTACCACCGAATACCTAATGTATTTCCTATAAATCTCTTTGCATAACCATACTATTAATTACATTGTGGCTTAACCGTCATAATGACGACGTGCAGTCCAAACCGTTTGTGATAGAATCTTGAAATTTGGAATGAGAGTTTCATATAAGTATATAAGAAATGAATGGATTCACCATGAAATACATTTTCAAAATTCCCATGGGAACCCAAAATAAAGAGCATGTGAAACTGCTTGGAATCAGTCGGGCTCTAGCATGTACTAAAAGTACCTACATAAAAAAACAACCTCACAATTTGATGGGAGAAGAGAATTTTCATGAGAAGATAAACACACACTTCCACTTTGCAGGAGTGTCAAAGAAATGCCGATGTTTCTTTAACTCATATTGTATTGAGTAAAATGTCTCCCAGAAAACAACTGAATATTATACAACTTTTTGCCGTTTCAACATAAAGTGTGGAATTTATTTTCTGTAGATATTCTTTTAAAGTGAATTATCAATTGAAATGGAAAGCGATGACAGGTGCAAGAGGTCACAAAAAATTAAGCGAATTCCTCAGCGAATTCGATATAAATTCACATGATCATCGATGTGACAGAGGGCTTTTCGACTGCAAGTACTTACAACTTTTGCTGCGACTGTTCCATTAAAAACGTCTGATAAGTGTTTATTAGAAAATACACTGGGTTATTTATTTATTTATTACTGACTGACTGACTGACAGACAACGCAGAGCCGAACCTACTGGGCGTAGAAAGCTGAAAATTGGCACGTGGGTTACTTGGGGAGTGTAGGTGAGCACTAAGAAGGGATTTCCCGAAATTCCCACGGGAACGGGAAAAAACGGGAGTTTTGTGTTTATGAGAAATCTGCGCGGGAAAATCCGCGGGGCAGCCTCTAGTACAGTTATAAATTTAAAGAACCTAACGACTTTTCCCCGAAATCTCAAAAAAACAACTGAAAACTGTTTGTATTTTGTTCGATTAACTACGGGGTCACTGTACGGGAAAGCTGGTTTTTGTTTTGTGATTTCGATTCACGTTGCTTAGGGAAAATGATGTAAGCTAAATCCCTTTCATGATTATGGCCTTCCGAAAAACAACAATGTCAGTCAAAGTAAAAACATTTCTAAGATTTAGAGTCACTACAAAAACCTGTACTCACAACTTTACTCAAGTCGAATGATTGACCATTTCAATGGCCACACCACACCACCAAGCACAGAATTATTATGCCATAAAGGAACATCTGGCTGGTGCCAGTTCCAGTTTTATAAGTAAACTAGTCAACCCGGCGAACTTCGTACCGCCTTTTTTTTTTTTAGGCGGGGAAACTCCTAACGTGTACTGCAGCCCAAAAGAAGGGCTACAACAGAATGGCTACAAAAGAAGGTCCAAAATACAACCATGATTGCAACTAAAATGTATCAATTTATGAAATGTTGCGTTGATTGATTGCAATGAAGTGTTATCTAATACTTAAAAGTACATAAAAAAAAAACGCTAACTAGCAAAAGGCAATTTATTGTGTGTAACGATTTTGAAATCGCATCGTTTCTCCGGTGAACTCTAACATCAAATTCAAGTAAAACCGGAGGTAATAATTTTGTTATAAAACGAAACGGGCCTTGTGCATTCCTCGTTGCTGATTACTATACTACCCTAATATGGATTTCTATGTAATTATTGCGACACGCAGTCTAGATCATAATTTGGTGGAAGCAATGCACTTCGACATCTCATTACTCCTTCCTCTTCTGATTTTGTAAGATTATAGGCAGAGGTAGAGTCACAAAAGTCACCGTAGGTAGAGTACATGAGAGAGTCAGAGATTAGGCTGCTCACTCAGCTCAGTCACCTACACTATTAAACTTAAAAAAATTATTAAGTAATAAAAGGTCAGTATACTGAGTAACATAACATGGTAGGTAAAAAAATTTTTTACCTAATAAGGAATTGTAAATATTATATGGATATTAACGACTTTTATTGTTTTTCTTACCTGCGTACTTACCTACTCGAAATGCATTTTTATTAGATGGTCTAGTATGAGAATGCAATTATTGCAAAGATCTCGCACATACGCACGGTAATAAAATGTGCAAAGGACGGATTGTACCTAGTAGGTGGTGTAGTGCGTGTGCACTGTGCAGTGCAGTTGCAGTGTAGTGCAGGCGCGGCGGAGGGCCGAGGGGGAGGGCGGCAGGGCGAGCGGGGCGCGGCGGGCCGGCGGGGGCTGCATGTTGCTGCAGTCGCAACGAGACCGCGCGCCAAAGTGCGCGTGCCGATCGCGCGCGAGACACGAGTTTCGCGATCTATAACTACTTCTATCACCATGGTGTCCGTCGGTGTAGCCTGGCGCCGGCGCACTACTGAAGACATCGAAGAACGTTCTGACCCTGGCGCCTCCAGCTCCAGCTCGGCAGTGCCCCGAGCGCCTCCTAACTGCGCCCGCTGCCGTAATCACCGGCTCAAGGTTGAGCTGAAGGGCCACAAGCGCTACTGCAGGTACCGGTCCTGCAATTGCGAGAAGTGCCGGCTCACAGCGGACAGGCAGCGGGTGATGGCCCAGCAAACCGCGCTGCGCCGTGCCCAGGCGCAGGATGAGGCCCGCCAGCGAGCCAATGAGACCGGAGTTGGCTACGCGGGTGTGGAGCTGGAGCAGCCGGAGCCGCCGGTGGTGAAGGCGCCGCGCAGCCCGCTCATCCCGCCGCTGCCGCCGCGCTCCAGGGGCTCCACGAGCGGTGACTCGGTCCCCAACTCCCCCGGCTTGTCTCCGTACGGCGGAGTGCCTTCTGCGACCCGCTCCGCGCCGCAGCAGCCGGTTATGCCCCCCTTGATCCCGCCACCGCAGCCAGGTCAGTGGTTTGTTTACCTTTACATTGTTGCAAACTCACAAAGTTGTCGTCAGATCGGGTCGCAATCTTTACCTTAAACAGCGCACGAGCGCACATTGCGTCGTGCCGGATAGGTTTCGTTTTTTCTTTATTGTAATTTTATTGTGGTGCATTTTAGCGGCATCAGGTGGGTAGCGTCAAGCGTGAGCGCCGCGGTCGCATGGTTGCTATTTGTGTGGCACTGGCAGCAACCGGTCGCCCGCGCCCCGGCTGCACCCGCGCATGCATGTCGTACGCTCTGCAAACAGCATCAACATACCTATCTACCATACATACATACCTACCATACACAGCTAAATCGTCTTACTATGCTGCATTGGCATCACACCGTCCGTCAGTCATTGTCTTATCATATCATGTTCACTATTACAATGTTATCGTAAGGTCAGAGCAGCGTATGCAATAAGTTGGCTATTTTAGCCAAGACCCAATTATGATACTTAGTATGAAATTAATATCCTAGCCTAGGCCACACAATGAGAAAATATTCGAAATTTATTCTATCTCCCTCCATTTTCAAAAAAAAGTGTTAAGTAAATCTATGGTTGGTTTATTATTCAATAATATTACTCTACTCTACATAATATGACTCTACTCTACACTCTAACTCTACCCTTAGAGGTATGTAGAGTAAAGTCAGTTTTTTTATGAGACCCACACAGTAAACCGAAACTAGCGCCACACTTATAAATTAAACAATATTCTCAAAAGTAGCAAAATTTATAGATAAAAGTCCTAAGTAATCTACTGATTGTTAAAGTGGCCGCTTTAGGCTACAATCTGTTGAACAGTGCCTTGAAAAAACTTAGCTAGATTAATTTGTTTATTACTAATAGTTATCCACATCTATATAAGAAAATATCGCAAAATGTGTTGGTAAGCGCATAACTAAACAACGCCTTTACCAATTTTACCAATTTTTTTTTTATGTTCGTTGAAGTCTAAGGATGGTTTTTACGGCGAGAAAAATCGAACAGTACCAGTAAAACAACATAGTAATTAAGACAGTACGAAGTTCGCCGGGTCGACTAGTTTTTAATAAGAATTGCTTTGTTTCTGAAGTTATATTTTTCGCTAGTGTGGTACGGGCTCGGGCGCCTTAAGTAATGCTTGGATAGTTAGCAACATGACAGCACACTAAGCTAGCCATATTATGCTAACACCTGTAAATATAGAGTTAAGTGGCAAATGAATAAATATTTCGTTGCAAAATTGACTGTAAATGCTTTGTATTAGGGTTTATGTATATGCTAGCTTAGCTACTGTATCTTGCCTATCCTTTACTTGTCTTCTTTGTAAGGAGTAGATTGCTATAATCAAGCGGCTTGTATGTAATTTTAAAAGACAATTCCTAACAGTTACTTAGCACGATAGATTTGATGCTATATTATTTACTTAAACGGTTTCTAAATTATTCTTATTCATATTAGGTAAGTACCTAACACCAGTTTTTCACCATCTGAAATTTCAGCTATCTATCTCATATAAAATACGTACAATTCATAATAAAAAAAGAGTTTATTGTATGTATGTTTCAATTTAAATAAAAGCTATGGAATATAGGTGTAGGTAGTTGGATTTTCAATAGTATCGCCGTTTTTTTTAAACAAGATGTAGTAATTTTCATTTCTACTTACATTTTATACAGTTTATTTTCCAATTTGTATAAAACAAAGTAATTTTATCAGTTGTCTAGTGCATTGCAATTGCTCTGTTATAATAACGCCAGCGAACACACAGAACAGATGTTATCATTTTGATAACAAGTGTTGTCTCAATCATTATGTCGAGTGTGTTAATAACTATTATTATAATGATAAAGATTTGTGCACTATTAAAATACGTTACGATGGCTTTGGTTATACTTTTTTCAAACGTTTCAGCAGAAAACATTCGTAGTGTATTTTGTGTGACCATAATGTCTTCCTTATCGTATGCGACAAAGGCGACTCCCGCTAGTATCTTGCGCCCGAACCGAACATAACTGGCGACCCTCTTTTTGGCCTAAGATACCTTGATGGACCTCTTACTTCTTTATCGGCTTTTACCGTTATAATGAACAAAACGGTGAATTAAAAATTTGTTTAACACCACAAAACATAAAAAAACGCCTTAATCGCCATTTTGTGCGACTAATTAGTGATTTAAACCAAGTTTTGTGATTTAGACTAGGGGCACAGATTACTAAATAGTTAGGTACTACGCCAGGGGTGACCCCCTGGCGTAGTACCTAACTATTTAGTAATGTTGTTTTTAGTGGGTGCGAACCCCACATAACCCTGCGGCTCCCCCCGGGGCTGCAGGGTACTCGTTAGGAGTTTCCCCGCCTAAAAAAAAAAAAAAAGGGTGTCAAGTTGCTTAACTAAATTCGATCGACTTGTAATTGTATTGTTTGCGACTTCGATAACCATTGCTGTATTCTTTGGGAGTGTTACGGAAATTGCCTTCATACCAATACAATTTCAAGTCGATAGAATTTAGTTAAGTTTAGAGAATTTCCTTCCAGGTTTAACTCTTTTTGAGTTAAAGCCGAAAATGTTTAAGGCCTAAACTGACGCGCCGTTCCTAGCCTTTTCACCAAAGATGACAGCAGCACTTCCACAAAATTACGGTTTTTATTTTTTTGTGGCTTTATTACAGCAGTTCAAAGGACTGAAATGCGGTTCGCTAAAACTTCAATATCGTAGAAATGAATTATAATGCTTGAAATTGATATTGCTTCGCTGGATTTTGAGAATAAATATAACCCCCGAAAAATTTCTAACCTCATTCTTGGAAAACAAACGTATGTGTGCGTTTATTCTGCTTTCACATATTCATGATTTTCGTAAAATCTTTCATTGCACCATTGGCCTGATGGTTAGGACAGTGGCTCATCATTTCGTAGGTCGGCGGTTCGAATCCCCTGACTTTTATATTTCGTGAGATTGTAAATTTTTATTTTACCTTCAAATTGACTTTATTTTTTTTTAGCTGTGAAGATTTATTGATTTCGGCCAAAAAAATCACAAAACAATGCATAAAAGCAATGCTATTCCTAAAGCTTCTTTCTAGGTCTCATAGAAAGGTCTAATTATGTGTCGAACATGTATGCAAAATACGCGATAACCATTATAAATTGATATACTTCAAAAAGAAGTGAGAAAATCAGCGTTGCCTAGCAACCATTTTCGTTTGATATTGCAAAACACTGAAGTAGATTGAAGTTGAAATGTAGATATCGTATGGGAGATTCACATCAAACAAGCCAATGCAGCCCAATGCTCATTCTTTCACCACTTTATTAAATTATTTTAGTGTAAAGTAAATAGACGTAAGTAAAGTATTATTTCGTTGTTCTGTCTGCGTTCCATAAAATATCTTTTTAATGCTCGCTCGCTCGATGTAAAAGACGATAATCAGAATGAGAATATTTATTTGTTACCATACAGTGTGGGGTGTGTGTGGTCGAGCGCGCGAACTGTTGCTAAAATGTTCTTGCATGTTCGAAAGTGTCAAAGTGTTACCTATTCTGTTTTAACAATTCGTGATTTTAGCGATCTTTGTGCAAGAATTAATTCTACATAGTAGGTACAATAATAGATCGCGATCGAATGCTATTTGCTAGCTCTTTGTTCGTTTGATGTAAATGCACCCTAGCCACCTAGGCTAGCGATCCTGGTATGGAGCGGGCGGATGCAGATTTCGAGTTCATTGAAACAAATGACGATTTTGGTCGACCGCGACTGCCATTCGAGAATCAGTCAAAGAGACTAAGTAATACATAGCATTTTGCTACATAGTTAGATTATAGCGTACTACGGTACGTGACGCGTGACGCCCGACTCTGGCTGCAGAGTTAGTATTAATAAAACCTACCTTATCGACGTACACTACCCGATTAAGGCCCGGAGCACACATGGCGAAGCGCAGCGTAGATAAATTTTCAATTTCAAGCTATAATCGGCTTTTTCGGCTTCGCACCACAGCCGCGTTTCCGCACGCTACCTTTCGCATATATTCGCTTCGATGCGCTTAGGAATTAAGTATTGTGTTAATTGATTATGGATACCTATTATTCAAAGACGACTACGCTGATAATAGTTTGATATTGAGAGAAAATCTGCGCTGCGCTTCGCCATATGTGCGCCGGGCCTTCCAATTGCTTTTGTTGTCACATTGAAATTTATAATTATTTCAATGTACGGAAAAGTCATTGCGAGGCGGCAACATCGCAAAAGAGTAACAGTCCATCTCAGAGGACACGGGTTCGAGCCTCGGCAGAGTTTTATAATTTTATTTTTTACCCCCGAACGAAAATTCTGAGAGGGGTGTTATAATTTTAACGTGTTTATCTGTCTGTCTGTCTGTCTGTATGTATGTATGTATGTCTGTCTTCTCTCTGTGGCATCGTAGAGCCCAAACGGCTGAACCGATTTTCGTTTAGTTTTTTTTTGTATCATAGATAATTTCAGCCCGAGTGTTCTTAGCCATGTCTCATAAAGATCTGATCAGCGGTTTGAAGATCATCAGCTTTTTTTTAGATGATGAGGGGATCTAACTGACATAACATAATTTCAACTTGATCGGACATAAAGAAGCTATGTCCGATCGAGTTGAAATTTTGTTCCATGTTACACCATGTTACATTATTACCAAACGCGACAATCTGGCCCCTTGTCACGTTGGTAATACAGCATAAACTCGGTTAAACGTGGGTCCGGCTCTTAATCTGGTGCCTCGGAAAGGCGTGAGATTATTTTATTTTTATATTGCGTTATTGTTTCAGTGTTATTTTAATTTATCGTATAACAAATACGCAATTACGAAACGAAAAAGGTGAAAAATATTGATACCGCCATCTAGCAATCCAATCTGTGAAGGAAATGAACGTAGTCTATAGGTACAGCCAAATCTTATGTAGCATTTTCTTATATTTCTACATAACACTAATTATACTAAAAAAGTACAATATCTGTACCCACAAAAAACTAATTAGGAAGATTTAGGAACAAAACTAGGATACATTTTGAAACGTTTTATGAATTCAATTGAAATCCTTACAGATATCGTATTGCAAGCATTATTAATATGTAAGTACAAATTATTTAATAATAGGTCATTTAAATTTAATGAACAAATTTGATGCCATTTATTTATACGCATTTTTACATTTGATGTCATATTGACTAAAAAAGTATTAAAAAAAAAAACATGCGGTCTATTTTAAAATATTACAATGGCAATACCTACACACTACACAAGACAAGTAAAACAATACATTTAGGATTTCAATGCACGCAACGCAATGCAAGTTTTTGCCAAAAGCGGCAACAGCTCGTCTCGTCGGGCTTCGACCTTTGGCAGATTTTCTTTTCTGTTCATTTTCATAGAACAGCGGCAACGTCGCGATCAAATCTTTTCGTTTGAGTAGTCGAGTCGGTGGGACGGTAGTACATTTAGAGGACTCGGGTTCAATTTCAGCCTGGGCAAAAGTTTCTAGTTTTTTTTCATTTTTTTAATTGTATTATTCTTATTTTAGTGTTTTTAATTTATCATAAGATAAATACGTAAGTACAAACATTAAAACTTATTATAGTAGAACCATGTCTAGCCCTCTGCCGTCAAGATCGGAAAACTTGTGTGTGTATACACGCACACAAATGTAAAAAGTACGAAATTTTATTGCTGAAATTACGAGTTTACAGTGAAAATAAATAAGTTTCCGTTTGTTTGCCACTTTTAATCACATGTACAAAGTTTCAGTTTTTTTTACAGTAAAAAATACTTTCCGGTTTTCACGTCTTAGGACCTTTAGTTTAGTATGGGAGAGGGTTCACCGAGTAAAGCCTGTGATGTGACTATGTTTATGACTATTCGTTATTAGAAGACTTTTTGTTCTAAAATCTTACGTTTGGGACAGAAAATTGTAAAAATCACATAAAACGAAGTATATACTTTAATAAATGAAGCAATTTGTAAAATCTTGTAAATTGGTTACTAAAGTTTAACTTATATGGTGATTTACCTCCACTGAAGCGGAGTCAAGTCCATTAAATTAAAATAATAATAAAATATATAAAAAATAAAATAAAATAGGACCAGTATGGGCCTAACATATCCACAATATTCATAAAGAGTCGTATGAAATTTTTATCTAAGCGTTTTTATTATAAACGATCCTATTATATTTTTTTCTGTAAAACCATCAATGAAAAAAAATGGCAGGCAGTCATTGACAGACCCTAAAATCATTCTCTACTCGTCATACCGATTCCCCGCCCCATTATAAAATAACGGGTGCTTCCAACTTCCACCCTCTCAGACTTGGCCCCTATAGGCCGCCGCTCCGGGGGTGGGGTTTTGTAAAGGAATTGGGCCAGGGAAGTGGCTCTTAAACGTTTTGTCTCGTCTGTTATGTTATGTAGTGTATCGAAGGTTTATATTCTCATGTCAGGAATGACAGGCAGGTAGCGAAGAACGCTTAACCATGGTAAAGGTTTATAAGATGGTGGGTGGATCGATACCAATTGGTATTCAATGTCATATTCCAACTAGCTTTTAAAAAAAAAAACAAAATACAAATTAGGTAAATTGTAATTTTTACAGATTTTAGTCGGTTCGACTCCCGGGTGTGGGAAACGTTTGAAAATCTTTAAAATGCATTTTTCTCTCTATTAAAAAATGAAGGAAAATTCCTGAAGGAAGTTTCCTTTGAGTAAAATTTTGTATTCTACAGTATCAAGAGTAGTTGCCCTCCATCTAGCTTTACAAAATTCCACCCTGACACAGAATATAGAGATAGACAAACTGTTTACTGAAATGATACAAACTTAATCAATACAGTTACATTGTAGCTAAAATTATTACATGTTTGCAATGGGCGTAAGAAGTGATTGCCGCGATTTTTCATTTGAGAAAAGGCTTTTCAAACCTTTAGATTTTAGGTTTCAGAGAGAAATGCATGAAGAAGCTGCATGCTGAAGCGACGCGTCGTAAACATAATGTCTTGTAGATGTGGGTTGAGATAAAATTCAAGTTTTTCTGGAATAAAGAAAAGGCCAGTGGGTTAGACGTAAATTATGTGGTGTATTCCAGGTAACAAGATAACCGATCCCACATGAATTTATTAGGTAAAACGTCTTCAACTAAAAAAAATCTATTTTGTATTCTAATAGTATTATTTCATTCAGGCAATATTTTATCTTAGCGGATGTTAAATAACTGTATTAAAAATATCTTAAAACAAAAAGTTCCTATGATATTTTTATACTTTTTCACCATTAACAAGATTATTTGCATTTGCAGCAGAGCAGTTCATCTAATTTTAAAGCGCTCTGTTATTGTTTGATGTGTTTTTAGGGTTGTACTAGTCTCGCTATTCCGTCCGTCTTTCTGTCAAAGGCACTTATCTCCGAAACGGCTCAGTAAATCTTAATGAATTGTTTGCCCGAAAATTCTCTTGTTGTCCAAAGAATACTAACAAACATTAAAAACAAAAAAAAAACGTAAATTTAGAGATAATTGCAAAAAAAACTTAGTTTTTTACGAATCTTGAAGAGCCTCTACTGAGAAACCCACCGGGTTAACAGGCACCAAATAATTATCACAAGTTCACTTCACATATAATAACAACAAATACTGAAAACTATGCTAAAGCTAGCCAATTTTACACAATAAATTTCTTCCGGAACCTTCTAAGCGCGAGCCAACTTGGCCGTTTATTTTTTCAACTCATGTTAGATACGAAATGTTGCACGTGTGCGATTTTTCTGAACGGGTTTCGTCAAATCTAGCGAAAACTAGAGACTAGAGGGAGAGGAGCTTGTGAGCTTAGTTAGAGGAACTAAAAGCATGGTTATAAAAAAAGAGGTCGAAACAAGAGATAAAGTTTGTTGTTTTACTTTTATATACGAACAGGTTCAGTTTTTTCAGAGATAAAAGTGTTTAATAAAATAATTATTAGGCTTTCTAATTTTTTTGGCATCAAATATACTATACTTAAAACAATTTTGTTTAGCAGTATTAAGTGTATTTAAATCATAAAATAAAATATTTAACTCTACACGCCAAAATACTTTTTATATTGAATCTACTTTAAAAATATCAGGTTAGGTACAGTCACGGACTCGTTCAGCGTAACATTTTTGTCTATAGTCTCATGCGCACTAAACTTTATTAACAGAAAACAAGGGCTTTTTTTGCAAAACAGAAAAACAGGAAGTGTAACGCTTAACGTGTCCGTGACGTTCATTAGTAGATGAAACTGCTTTGTTCTTTCGATCTAAAGGATTTCTTTTAAAACTGGGTACTTTCAACTGCAATTTTTTTTTTAATTTTTTATTTATTTGAATTGAGTAGTTAAGTGAAGTACCAACAGACAAACACACGGAGCGCCCAACGAGCATGCTATAACTTGGACAAAAGGCGATGTTTTCCAAAACAAAGCACTGGGGCACGGGGTTTAGGTCACGTTAGGGTTGCCGCTGTAAACCTGAATCATTTAGTTTTCCTCGCTACTTGGAGAGAGTGTATTCATAGATCTTGTTTCTTGTTCTTACACAGAATAAAACTTTTTTTTTTTAATAATTGCTTCATTATCTTATGTTAATATATATAATTAAACTTTTTTAATATTTCATGAAATATCTGTACTTAGATATTTTACTTCAACTCTGCTTCTGCTACTAGTTTAATTTATTCTTCTCATAAAATACTTCATTGCATATTATTTATCTACGCTATTTTATAGCCTTTATCACTTTATTCATTTTTCAGTCAATACTCATTGCCAAATACAGACTTTTATTTCTCTATCGGGCGATTTCTTGAATAATTCAGCAGTTGGCAGCCCTGGGGTGTCTCGCCGAGGGTCGTATACATTTTACGAGTCTTCCACTCGTCAAACCTCCTGTAAGTTCGGCCAGGGCTGCCTCGGTTTATTTCAGACCGGATATTTGGAGATGTTTGATGAGAGAGGGGAATAAAATGTAGATTCGTGCACCCAGTCATAAAACGGGAGCACTCTTGAACTATTCAGTATTTTTATTTTCTTTCAGGCGAACTTTTTAATTAACTTTTCTGCAGAGAATAAAAGTAAGGAAAAGTAGTACAAGTTTTTTAAAGGAATTTAATAATTTAAGTAATTAGATCAAGTTGGGCAATGAGGTATATTCACCTAAAACTCACTGTTTAACAATCCTCAAGATTTGGGTGCACATTTTTAGGTTCGTATGTATATTGTAAACTTAAAAAAATAATAATATATGAGTGATATACTTGGCTTACATTATTTGATGAATCTCTTTCTCAGGAATACATAGAATTCTTAAACCTCATCGCGTCGTGCGCACATAAACTGTGCATAATTTAAATGCGTTTGAGGGTAGTCAATCGTTCCACGGTTAGTCTGAACCTTTGAGTTTTTGTCACTTGTTTTACCTGAAATCAAAATAAGGAAGCAGCCCTATTCAGGCAATGCTATGGCAGCCAGCGGGCAGCATTTTACGGCGCGCATCGTCTAGCGAAACTTACGCTTTGCGAGGACAGCTACCAATATTCAGAATGATCAAGATGACCATAATATGTACCTACATTACATACGTACTGAATCTTTTTATGTTTCCATAATTTGATTAATACAAAAAACTTTCCCTATACCAGGCTAATGAATCTGCAAGTCAATATTGCAGACCCTGATGGGCGCTACAATTTTTTATGTTTTTTCACACTGAATTCAAATTTGCTGTTCAGGAGTTATTTTATTATGGTCTTAAATTCATACTAATTATATGTTTTTTTTACTAACCGAAAAAAAATAGGATTCATACGACACTTGCCGCCTAATGTGTAGTTTCCCGGATATTTTATGATTGTGTTGTGTTGTGGGTGTGGTGTGGGTGCTGCGTGGCGTACCAGTACCATTTTGAAAACAATGCCTTTACCAATATACATGTTTGAATGTTTCAGCCAACCTTGCAAATCTCGTCGTTACACGTTTTGGCCTACCGCCAGTCATAAACTGTATTTGTGTAAACACTTCATCAAACCAATGTAAACTAGGATGATCAAACGAGCTCACCTGAGTGAAGTTCGATCATTATTGTACGAAGGCTTTGTATGAAGATGTATATTGTTAAACATGCAGCTTCTCCGAGTTGCTTGGCACCTTACGCGCTTTAAATCCTTCCCTATACTAAAAAAAAAACTACAATATTGATTGTCTATGGTCTAGCTGTCAAACGTCATTCTTTAGAGCCATAACGAGCTTGACTCACAACTTGGGTTACTTACAAATTGTAAAGGGCGGGCGGGACAATATACATCTTCATACAAAGCCTTCGTACAATAATGATCGAACTTCACTCAGGTGAGCTCGTTTGATCATCCTATTGTACATCGGCTTTGTATTCGATGTATATTGTTAAACATGCAGATGTTCAGAGCCAATAATATATCTTAAAATAAAAGTTGTGAGGCTTCTATCGAAGATAACCCCTTCTAATATAGGAAAGGACAAACAGATTTGTTTGAAAAACTTAATTAAGTTGTTTTATATATCCTTAGTAAAGGAACAAGAAAATTCATTATCATCATCATCAACAAATTTGTTTTGAAACAGATTTGTTTGAAAACTTAATTAAGTTGTTTTATATATCCTTAGTAAAGGAACAAGAAAATGAATTAAAACTTAAAAGAAAATTTAATAAAGTTAAAATGTAATACCTATTTAGTATCAAAAACGGCGTATTAATACCGCTTCTTAACTAAAACAAAAAGATATCACATGAATAGAGTTGTATGTGAACCTCTACATAGTTCAAGACCTACTGGTTTAGTCAACTGTCTGTCTAATGACACACCTTTAGCTCTAGACTTGGTGGTTGCTAGATAGCTGGTGTTTGTCCTGCAAACACCTTAACTTTCAAATTTAAAATTAAATTATTCTACATAGGATACAAGGTATCTCTTATTTCAAGTCTCATATCATTATTTTTATTAATATAGTATCCTATTCGCAAGAGGCGCAGGCAAAAACAGTCCCCAAAAGGACAGACCAGTCCGCATAGCAAAACATTGTACGTAGCTACGTCATGCTACACGAGCCAGACAGCACCCTGCCGCGGCACGCCTTCGATCAGACCCATCATCGAAGCCAATGATGGAAGCCGCCAGGAGACGCACTCAAAAAATATTATCTTATTTAAAAGATTCTACTCCCTTTTTACCCCAAAATAGCAAAATATTTTTGGTCCAGCATCCTATTGTTGATGAGGTCACAGATTTGTGTCGTTTTTTGAAAGAATTAACAATGGGTTTTTTACGAATATTTTCTCAAAATCTCACAGAAGTTTTACAGAACAGAAGTTTTTTCACGTTCAAAAGCTTTGATTAATTTAATTTGGTTTACAAAAAAATCTAAGACTCAATGTCTTAACAATATCAGTGTAACTTTATGTATATTGAAGTCTGTATTTATTTAGTTCTAGTACTTTACTTTTAAAAGTGAATACTTGTTCTGTGTAGCAGTAGCTACTTAAAGCTTGTAACATGACTAGTAAGTTAATACTTGTTCTGTGTAGCAGTAGCTACTTAAAGCTAGTAACATGACTAGTAAGTTAATACTTTTTCTGTGTAGCAGTAACTACTTAAAGCTAGTAACATGACTAGTAAGTCAATATTTGTTCTGTGTAGCAGTAGCTACTTAAAGCTAGTAACATGTTTTTTGGTTTAAATTATCATTAGGATACTATTCTTTTAACTGTCATTCACATTCAATACTTTAATCATATCTCATGTAATATTATATTTATTTATAATATAAATAAACAATGACATTAATATGGCAATGGTGGTAGGTCTTCATAATACAATCATCATCCCCTATTTTAGAGCCACCATTCAACATAAAATCAAATTTATAAAAATTTGAAGCACCTGAATTAACATTCTTAGGAGGAATGTGCATTTATATGGAACAGAAAACAAAGAATGGATCATTGTTATTTTTATTATTGTATTGAGTTTGCTCAATGCTCACCGCTGAGGACTCAATTATAATTTCTTCAAATGACAGTAGTAGTACTGATATTTTAAGCCGGTATTGCTAGAGCATATCTCCGTTTCTATATTATCTGACAATGAAGCAGGTCTTTGAAAGGTGAAGATAATAATTAAGAAAGGTTTCTTTCAGGGTGTTGCAAAAAAACCAAAAAATAATCCATAACAGAGAACCAACCATAAGTTGTGATAACCATCATTATGCTGGTAACATAATTAACACTAGATACGGTAAATCAACATTCCAGGATTTTTGTTCCAGTTTCCAAAATTCACCCATGCATAGCAAGAAGCTGGACAAGCTTCTACTAATGTTACATATGAAGTGTCAAAAGTAAGTAAATTGCGAAAATTTTTTGGTTTGGCTGGTCATAAGAATCTTGAATTCAGATGTTTGACTAATTGAATCATTGTAATAATGAAAAGAGTTATTAAAAACTTGCATCTAAAGAAGCGAAAAGAAAAGGTTTGTCAGAATCATAGCAAGTAGAAATCAATTTTCTCTGCCTACCCCTATGGAAACAGGCGTAGCGATAAGTATGTTTGTATGTATGTATGTACATATCAATGTACATATATGAACATTTATAGAAAGTGTTTGGTCTAAACAGCTTGTAAGCACTCAAAAAACACACAACTGTTACTAATACCCCTTGCTGGCTCAAAAAACTTGGTACACATTTGTACACAAATTCCATGTATTACATTCTAATGCTGTGAGCGTAGCAAATATGAGGGTAAATGTGATAATTTTTGTTAACTCTTCATGCATTCGCATTTGTCTGTACATAATATGTATTTGTATAAAATTATATTTTTTTTTCATATATTTGTAGAATAGATTTAAAAATTTACAAAATAAAGGCTTTATTGATGTAAGAAAGCTAAAAACCACTTTCCTTATGTACTGTAGTGAAACTGTACACATCCATAAGGATGTGTCTGGAACTCATGTAAATGTAAAAATCATAATCTTAAATGATTTAAACCTCTAAATGTCCTGCGCAATAAACTGTACATAGTTTTATGCGTTTGAGGGTATAAGTATAAATTCGACGTGTAAAAATACCACTGTTATAAACTGATGAAATATTTCAAATAAAATAAACCATGATCACCAATTAGACATGACATGATTACTTAGACATGATTTTTATATAACTGACTGGCTTGATTAAGTCACACTTTTAACAATCCGATTAAATTTTTGACTATATCCATTACTTAATTTATTTAAAGATGGTACTGTGGGCAATGTTAAAATATTTTAAATGGTTTTAATTTAACCATATTACTGAGTTCTTGGACAGTTTTTAAGATTCTATTGAATGAGAAGGTGTAGTTATACCCTTAACATACATAACCCAAAATAAACAAAGTATAACACAGATTTTTCCTTTAGCTGGAAAAAAGTGGAAATAAGCTTGCCACCATGGCTTACCTCTATTTGTCAGAAGGAGCATGCCGCTTAGACAGGGCTGCGTCTGGGTCGTTAGGCTGTTGCCTGCAAAACCCTATGGTGGTTCTAGTATTGGTAGTTCCTGGCTACCAGGGGTTTCATGGGTTTTCCCCATACAACAGTGCAAACCAGTATGGTAGTAATGGGATGGCCTGATAAAGTTTTCCCATTCAGGGTTTGCAGGTGGCTTTTTGCATATAGATTTTTGCATTGTGTTGACTAAATTGTCATTATTGCAATCTTCTGTTGAAGATCATGGCCAAAATAAGGAACTCGTCCCCCAGTACATCATTGACTTGATTCAAAGAATGGTTTCTCTAGATTAGACATGGTAAAATTTATTCTTGCTTTTGTTTGAATAGAATGCAAGACAGCAAAGATCCTGACTGCATCGCAGTGGGGATATAAGTTTCAGCTGGTCTATGTTTTAACTCGCTGTTAGTGTTGCAAGAATTATCCCATAGCATGGGGAGTTCCAAAACAAATTGATTTTGTTTAGTTTAAATTCCCTTATCCACAAGGTATACTTAATTTTCTGGGAAAAGCTCTTCCAAAAGTGAAGTTTGAGCTTATTTCTTTGGGCCAAATTAAGGTTGTTGGGAAGTTGGTATCTCCCTCAGTGTCACTGATTGAACCTGAATGTTATGCCTGCCTGTAGTACCACTGTATTAACTTGCTTCGGAGAAGATAAGTTTTCTCCATCCTTTGTTCTATTGGCATTTGTGCCTCATGTTGATTGTGATTCATTTGAGTAAATCTATGTGATTTGACACTTAAGAAATTGTAGAGCACATCCATGTATCTCGTACACAGCCTGTGTCTTGTTCAGAAGACAAAAAATATTTTGCCGCCAAAATGTCTGCGCATAGCGTAACGCCCATATCAAACCAAAAAACGGCATGTTTGCCTACGAGCACGTCGGTATATCTCGTATACCACCCGTGTCAATGTGAAAGGGCTTGTTTGTAAAGGCATGCGCCAACAAACACGTCGGTATATCGCGTATACCACCCGTGTCATTAGAAAGGGCTTGTTTGAAAAAAGCATGCCCACATTGTGTCTTAAGAGGTAATATTGGTGCGTAACCAATTAATTTTCAATTATACCTGAAGAATTCTCATCCTGCAGATCAGAAAATTTCCGAACGTCCTTGTTGCAGGCTTTTTATTTTCCTGCATTTCACAATTTTCGGAACTTGTTTCGATATATTTCGAGTTTCCTGTCCTTTGACTTATGTTTGTGTACACATTTTCGTGTAGTTTTGCTGTTATTTTCACTTATTTTATAAAACGAAACTATTTTTTACTAAAAAATAAAGCGCCGGCACCACGCGAACACAAAGAATGACGTTTGACAGCTAGACCATAGACAATCAATATTGTAGTTTTTTTTTTAGTATAGGGAAGGATTTAAAGCGCGTAAGGTGCCAAGCAACTCGGAGAAGCTGCATGTTTAACAATATACATCGAATACAAAGCCGATGTACAATTTATATCGATGACTATAACCCTCAAGATCCTTTTTAACTGCTTTTTAATAGCACCTGTCCTTTAAATAAAACATGGAAATAAAATTAAGTTTTAAATTAAGAAATAAAAAGTTTTTAATCTGATTTTTATTGCCAAAATTATAACCTGCCATTTCCTCCGTACATTCTACAAAAAGTTTAGTCACCTAAATAATATTAATTTAAATCCATTGAACCGTCTCGCATTAATAATGATCATTATTATTATTTATAAGTAGTTGATAGGTAAAGTTGGTACCTAAGAAGCAGCCCAAAGGTACAGTGGCGGACACGGACGGCGTTACTCTTTTGTCTATGGCCTCGTGCGCCCTAGACTGTAAACCCAAAGAACATAGCTATTTTGCAATACAGAAAAACTGTAGTGTTACGCCGTCACCACTCTTTTTTGATTGATTGCGCATAAAACCCTACGCGGAGCCTACGCGTAACTTTTCTTTCTGTAATTATGGTGTCTGTATATAATTTCAGCAAAAGCAGAAGTATTATTTTGAACTGCGGATGACAAAGTCACCACATTTTGTGTAAAAAAGCTTAATACTATACAGAAAATTCGGTATTAAGGCCTTAATTAAGCCGAAAGCCGATCATATTAGAATTACGATCAAGCCCACTATTTAAAGTGAATTAATGTAATTTTTGGGCTCAGTATTGCAGGTTGGAGAGTATTAAAAAAAGTAATAAAAATTTTGGTTCTGATAGTCGGGCTCTCTTATCTTTTGCTCGTAAGATGGTCTGAGGTAGCTTTGGCTAATTAATGTCTTAGTTTGTATCAGACTAGTCGGTTTCTCCGTCTTTGCCAGCTAACATACATTTAAATAAAACAAAACTTATAAATGAGTTATAAATTAAATGAAAAAATGGCGTAGTGGTTAACCCAATCTAGTTTGTCGGCTAGTTTTAGTATTTGACTTTGTGTCGTAAAATAAAACTATAATGTCTTGATTACATGTAACGTTGATTAAATGTTGATTAATCGTTGGTAGAGCAAACAACGAGCACCCAACAAATAGAGTCCGCTTGCAATGATTTCGCTTTATTAGTAGCAAACTCTTCGTTCCGATTAGTCAATGCAACGAATAAAATGAAAATACAAATAGAAAAAGATAAAATAAAATACACAAACATAAATGCTTTATTAACACAGAAATGAATAACATAAAATATTAGTAAAATTTTGATATTAAAAACGGCAATAGGCCTGGCAGTCTTTGTCGATAAAAAAGATTTCTTCCAAGAAAAATATATATATTTCACGAGGCAAGGTGGCTTAGAAGATCGTCTCCCACGCGGCATCCAACGTATGAGAAACCAACAGTCCACAGAAGGAGCACAACCAGGATCTGGAACAATAAAACAATGTACACACAGACAGACAGCCGTATTGTCACCAGAAGACCGCGGCATGCCAACAAAGCTAACGATATAGGTATAGCCAAATTTTCTACATTACATTCTGATAGTGATTAATTCCTTTGTAAGATATTAATATTCGTAAAGCCAAAATGCCGAAAACTGTGATAAAAAGTTAAAATCGTTAATAATTTCCAATTGCTCAGTGAGATCGATAAACTTAAAATGCAGATCAACATGATTCTATTCGGCACTAATAACATTATTTATATAAAAGCCTTTTTTATAGGTAACTAAGAATAATGACACTAACTTTGAAAAACATAGGGACATCAAGAAGTTACTTACTCCTGAAACACTTGGTTCCTTATAAAACACTGTTAACTATAGTTACAATATATTGTAAAAACTAAAAGATAGTGCAGAATTTAATTTTAGTACCTAGTACCTAATTATTTGTAATTCTTTCATAATTATTAATATATCAAATACCAACTACAAAATGCGCAGCGTGTTTCTTTTTGCCCTAAATTTAACATAATTTGGATTGGACACGAAAAGTAACGATACACGGACACATTTAATTTAATATTTAATTTATAGCTGCAATAAATAATACAGGATTTTACTGCTTTTTTAATCCGCTCAGATTTGACAACGGCAACAATTATAGTCAGTAAAATTGTAAAAAATGATGCTGAGACGAAGGCAACAAACAACAAAGAAAAATAGTTTCAAAAAACACATACAATCCCATTTCGCATCGTTCAAGACTTGCAAATCAAAACAAAATATATTGGTTATAAACGTGCAACAAGTATGCGAGACGCACACTGGCCCGTAGAAGTGTATCTCCACTTGCTTTTATGGTCCATAAAAGGGGTTTTACGGCGGGCAGGATAATACCTACCCATCCGGCTAAAAGGTTTCGGCCACTCCGAGGCTCTAAACCTACAACGCAACGTACTCAGCAACTAATTAAAAAAAATAAAAGCACTCTTTGCAGAAAAAGTTTGATGACTGTCTCTCTAGCTAGTCTAAAGAACACATACTTAGATGTAGCTGTGCCAATTTAGTTTTAATAGTGCTGGACTGGACTCAACTAATGCATGGCGATCAAGAAGTTCTCAGTTTTACGATATCAAAACATCGTAACTTAGTATTTTCACTGTCGCAGCTGCTGACACCGAGGAGCTGCTGTTTCATAGAAACTATCCAGACCTGGCTGATCTCTGTCACCCGCTATAATGCCACTAACTTTAGGTTTAAAAGGCTGTAAAAGTCACCTTAAAAGCGTGTTTCACACATGTCGCCGCCCGCGCCTCTACCGCCAGGCAGCGTTTACCCCAACTATAACATCGTCAGCGACCGTTTTCCAGGAAAATTGCGCCGCTCGCCTCAGCTCGAGACGATCGTAAACGCTCCCCCACGGCAGAGTCCGAAAAATAATGTAAAACAAATCGCCTATACTCACAATTATACAACAAATAAAACACACGTTTATTGCGGCGTGCAGCTCACTTATTTTATGCCCGTCGGAGATCGCATTGGATAGACGTCACTGGAGTGCCTAGAAGTCGTAAATAAGTATGAAATATGATAATTGCGAAATTCTTCTATATATAACGATTTAAGCATTGATGATTCGTCTGACGTTTTGTTGGCCATAAGGAGGACCTTCTGGGAAGTGTCCGCCTCCGCCCGCGCTCTGTTTGCTCGAGCTAATGTTACTCGCAGTTTGTTCGCCTCTTAATTGTTAGGCTCGTATTTCATGGATACTGTTTTGTTCAGCTGAGTTATTTGTACTAAACATTATATTACAATGGCTTCGTAGTTTCCATTCAGGTTGCATTGTGGTGAAGAAATTAAAGTCAAATAAAAAAGTGCTCAAGATTGCATCGCTTTTCAATTCATCGACTTAATGTTATAGGTGTACTCGTATTGTACAATAGCTTTTCCGTAGCACCAACGTGCTTATTTGGTTTATAACTTAAGCTATTTAGCGTAAATATTACGTCGGATACTTTTATTAATGATTTTAAGATTTAAGTAAAACGAATAGGTAGGGAGGTTTGGGACTATAAAGGTTAGAAGGGTTCCTCGAACACATAAGTACTTAGAAATTATCATATTCCCAAAACTCAAAGATTTCAATATAGGTATTTCAAAAATAACAAAATGTACCTTCTTAGCTATAATTAAGTAATCTTGGGCTTTAAAATGTTTTCAAACTTTCCTTTGTACTGACAATTAAGCGAGATGTATTGTAGCACAGAGTATATAATACTTGATTGTAGTATTTAAGTGAGCAAGAGGGGAAATGTTTAAGTTATTACCAATATTACTACTTATAGCACTTGCTTTAGGATCAACTTGATCTTCAGAAAACAAGCTTCTTCTTGTCTAAATTTTATTTTTTGAAATAATATGCTTATTATATATATTTTGCAAAAAAATCTAGATATTAAAAAGTGGTATGGAAATTTGTTGGATTTTCGCTTATTTCTATACAGTGTTTCACTTTTCAATTTCATGATTTTTAGACAGATAGATTAGAATAGAAGACATGTAGTTTGTAAAATATTTTGCTTTTAAAGAAGTCAATTAACAATTTCATACTCGTAGTTTGTTGCTATTGCACTGTACAGAATGAACATCTCTGTATCGCTACTTTCAAGGCTTTTGCACGATTCACAAAGTCCAATGGATCTCCTTTTTTAATATTGAATAAAAAGTCGTGCGCTCATACCTTACTCAATTTTCCACAATCACAATGATGAATAGCCTGTTGAAGTGTCGAACAACAAAAACTGTTCGATTTATGAAATTATTTCGCTCGATATAGAATAACAGTTTTTGAGGCGATAAACGCAAAAAGAGTGTACCCGAACAGCTCCAAAATGCATCTCCATTATCGCCTGACCGTCTGTCCGACTGTCATGTCCGTCCATGAATGAGAGCCAGTTTTTGCAGTAAGGAAGAATTTCTTTACCGTGTTATAAGATAAGAAAAAAAAATACCAGCCTTCTCTTGAACGTTTATGCAGATAACTCACCCGCAAGATGGACTGGTTCGGAATCGCAAGGTTTCCAGTGACCAAAATCCGATGAAAACCGGTCTGCGAAAGCAACGGTCAATCATTAGTAGTTTTTGTTTGGTTCTTTAATTGTTTAACATGATACGTGATTAAATTTCAAGGCTCGATTAACTTGAGAGTTTGCCTTTGACTCACATAGACTCACACTTTATAATCGTAAATTACTGGATGGGTTGTAATTAAATTTTTGGTTTAAAAACAAAGAAATTTTTAATCAAAAAAGTCGGTTAATAAAGTCGCTTTCCGCGTCTATGTATGCTTAAATCTTTAAAACTACGCAACGGATTTTGAATAGGGATTTTTTAATAGATAGAGTGATTCAAGAGGAAGGTTTATAAGTATAATACATGCACAAATTAGGTTAGGCGGTATGAAGTTCGCCGGGTCTACTAGTTTAAGATAAAGTTACATCAATAACAGACATTTTGTCAAAATATCAAGTTTTTTACGGAATATTTTACGTTATTATGGCTACTTTTATAATAAAAGTGAAATAAAAGAGATACGCTAGCTTGCGATTCCTAGGACTAAATTACATTACACTTACAACAAAGAAGCCGCAACAAATTATAAAGCAGCCGAGATATTACCTCTGGATTAGTTACAGAGTTATGAATGCAAAAGCACGGTCGAAAACAAGTATTAAACAAAAAATAATAATTTTATATTTACAAAGTAAGTATGCTATAAAAAAATAGAAAGAAACAATTTATTGACAACACAAAATTCACTAATTACATAAAAAAAAATGTTTTGGTCGGTCACAGTTTTACTAAAATGGTACTAGCTCAGAATTTGTTTAGGATTTACACTGGCACTGTGCTGATTTTTTGTAAATGCCAATATTGTAAAATATTACCATCAAATAGATCATCCTTATTACTAACTGACAAAGAACAGAGAGTAGGTTTTCAAATTGGTACCTATTTAAAGTATGTTATTGATAGATTCAGAACTCGATTTGTTTTTTTTATTTAAATTTTTTCGAGCTTTCTATTACTTAAGTGCTATATATATCTCGGTTCATTCGTTAAGTTAATAACAATGTTTTACAAGTCATCTTTTAATAGATTCACTAGTCGACCCGGTGAACTTCGTTCCGCCTAACGTAATACTATGTTGTTTATGTATTATACTAATAAAACCTTCCTCTTGAATAAACCGCATCAAAATCCGTTACATAGTTTAAAGATATATTAAGCATACATACTATAGGGATATAGGGATACAGAACGCAACTTTGTTTTATACTATGTAGTGATAATTTTGTATACATTGTAAAAAAAAAAAAAACTTTATTTAAAAATTATGCAATTATTAATATTTAATTATTATTATTATTAAATTGCCATCGATTCGACCCAAAGCAATGTTGCAGCCTTATCGTATCAGAAGCCTGAATAGTGTTAATTGTTTTCTGATAACAATATGATACGCGTAGATACCACGAGTCTATCCGCAAGCGTATATTTGTGTCTAGGTTAAAACCTAGATAAAATTCAGCCTACCATTTAAATTATAACAAAATAGAATTACTTGTACGAAGTTGTTTGTATCCTAGTAAAAACTATTGACTTCAATACATAGTATAAAATAAAGTTGCTTCCCGCGTCTGTCCCTGTGTATGCTTAAATCTTTAAAACTATGCAACGGAATTTGATGCGTTTTTTTTTAATAGATAGAGTGATTCAACAGGAAGGTTGATAAGTATAATATATGCACAAGATAGTAATAGATTAGGCGGTACAGGTTCGCCGGGTCGACTAGTGATCGATAAAATTAAAAATAGATTTCATTCAGTCAAAAAAATGTTAGGCTGTTTGCACTTTGAAGGTCGCTGTCGGGGGAAGAAAAACTTACAAATTTTACAAAGATAAAACCTTTTTATCTTTGTCACGTGAAAATCAAGTCACATAAAAAATACCTATTGCAACTAAAAACAACATCAAAACAGCAAAAGTCCACTGTTAACGCAAAAGTTACTGAATTATTAAAGGACACAGGTCGCTTTATAAAGTAGAGAGACACTTTTAGACCAATCATAATTTAACTAAAACTGAACAGCAGATTATTAAAATCATCATGGGATGATATTATATACTTAAAAATAGTTTTGGTTTCGTAAAAAACTTGTATTTACCTACCTTGGATTTTTGATATTCCCATTCCTAATATTTTTCCTAGTTTAAAAGTTACATTTTTTAAATAGTGCCGCTAACAGACATTTAGCGGCTAACATAAAAAATCTGAAAAAAACTGTATTTTGCACGTAGAAATCAAGTGATATGTGATGATTATAATTTGAATTACGTGTCTACGTATTTGTGTTATCATACAGCTCTCAATTTGCATACTGCCTCTTTTATTATAGTCTTTGCGACTTGATAATGTTTTGGCATGCCCTGACCTATGCCACCATTTAGTAGGATGAAAGTAATAAATATTATCTTATTTGAATTGAAACCACAAGGTCACGAGATAAAGCAGTTGCTCTGAAGAAATGAAGTGCAGTTTTTTTATCTATATAAGATAAGGTTGACTTTGTTGCTGGGTAGGATATTTGTACTTATTTTATAAATAGTTATTAAAATTATAAAACCTTTTTTAAATCTAATAACGTGCGTTTTTAAGTTCAAGATTTTTTTAAAAATAAAAAAATACTTTCACGTTAGTTATATTAATAATACGAATTCATAGAATAAAATGTAAAATTGTTTAAAAATAATAATTATAAATAAAAAGTAAACTTATAGGATATAACTTTTTGGCATAAATATTTTGTTTATTTTTAATGGGAATTTAACTGAAACACTCCACGATAAGGAACATAAACATTCCAAATAAAACGAAAGCAATAATGATTTTAGATTTTACAATATTTGATAGTATAAATAAAGCCTATTCTTAGTTTTTATTGCTTAGTAATTCAATTGCCCACTCATAGTTGAATTTTCATACTAGAAAACAAAACATTTATGGGCATATAATAAGGTATGAAGAATTGCAGGTATCACTATCAAGATAAGGGTAATTATTGAAAGTAAAGACAAAATAATGTTACAAAAATAAATCGAGGTGTTGCCACTTTTTAATTTAAACATTTTGTGCTGCACTGGAAACGTATAATATTAATGAAAAAATAATTTACAAAAAGTACAGGAAGCTAATTTTAACGGGTTATCTGTAAAAATGTTATAATACTTTTAGTACTTTTTGGTATTCTGTTTTTATCATATGTATGTAAGTTGTCAAGGCTTGTCTGCTGTGATGGCTGCATATCGAACACACGCTTTACCCGTTTATTTTTCCACTGCTACAAAACTCAAAAGGGAAGGTTAAATAAAAGTGGCAATTCGATCGTTATCGAGTCCTAAATTACACTTATTTTGAAAATCGAACAATTCATCTGTCGCGTGTGCCCCGCACTCTGAAATTACCAATTATTGTATAACCCAGCTGCGATGGAACAATGCGTCGACGTTCTAACAGATACATGAAACGTGTTTTGACAATAAAAGTGCCGCGAGCGGCCGAATTTGATTGGCGAGACCACGACATGATTATTGTAATTCTTATTTCTGAATTATACCACTGGAAAAAAAAAAGAGTGAATTTCGTAAATATGAAAGTGACAATTTAAAGCAAAAAGCTTGCGGGTATCACGCGCCCCAAACACTCTTGTCTCGGAAATTTATTGTCAATCGTACAAATGAATCGGTTTCTCATTTATAATTACGGAATTTTCTAGAGCCGGCTTTCAGTTTCGTAGTCTGTTTCTCGGAACTGAACATAATTTCATTTTTATTTATATCGATTTTGTTTAAGAACATGCGATAAAACGAATAACTTAACCATAATTAAAGAGTATTGAGGTAGAGCGACTTCTTTAAGAAACTTTTGGCTTAGTTATAGAGCTTTATTACCATTTCTCTTGTAGAGAAGCAAAATAAAGAATGACATACAATGTTTCCCCATTCCATTAAAGATAGATCTTAAACAATAAGAAATAAATACGGTATTTTATGTAGAAAAGGGACTCTTTTCGAAGCACCTTCTGTTTTGTCCTCGTGTCGTGCGACTCGTGCCTGAGATCTGCCGTTTAGATAGCAAAGAAATAAATCCAAATTATACTTAATTTTTGATGCTTTCATAGTGTTTCCTCATTAGGTGCATATCGTAAATAATTTAGATTTTTTCTTAAAATTATATTCAGTTTACTCCGAGAATGCTTGAGCTATGAAGAAATATAAAATATATGATAAAAATAATATGTAAAAAAGTAAAATTTTGAATTCTTAACTGATTAATAATTATAGATTGCTGATTGTTAATAATTCTAATTTCTTATCTTTGTATTTTTTTTTTATTGTAATTTAATACATTTAAATCTCCCAGTTGAATCACATGAAATAATTTACCCGCAGTTTGGACAGATAAGACACTATTTTACGTAACAATAATAAATTATATATTCAACATAAAGCCATCCACAACAAACAACGGCACACCTGTTTACAATGCAAGAGTGCACATCGGATTTTGATGAAATTTGACAAACTCAATTTAGTTGTAGATGCGGCGGGCAGTGGGTCAGTCAGGTGTAATTGTTCAGGGACTTGCAGTGATCCCAGGACTGAATTCGAATCTCTGACCCTGTTACTGCTTGCAGTCTGCAGTACTACCCTTTGGCTGGTGCCTCATCGATTTATGTCCCTTTTGTTCTGATTTGTAAAATGTCTGAGTAAGAGATAAGATAATATTTTATTGCAACCAAAATAAAACAATTAAAAAAACAAGTAATGTTGTCGATATATTGTCATTAAAATAGATTTCACCCAGGCAACGACTACTACGAACTAAGAACTATCTATAAACTATTTTAATACAAAATCCATATTGTAGTCCGCTAAAGAGGACCTAGAATGTCGTTAAAAAAGTTACAAAAATACTTCTTGTCAAACTTTTTGTTTTCAGCCAGCAACTGCTGGGTATATTAACGTTTAAGGTTTAATTTCTGGCTCAGATCTTTTTTATTGATTCAAAGTTACACTTAAAAGTTTAAAAACGAATTTGAGATTACTCATTTCAGATTAATACATCTGTATACTGTAAGTAAAGTAAATAACTTTATAAGGTTCTTCCTTACTCGGTAAAGATTATAATAATTATCTTGGTACTTGTACTCACAAGGCTGCATCAAAGTATCGTTTAGTTTTTACTGTTTAGTATTTATTTATAATAAATATTTAAACTTGTTTCACGCGTTTAATGGAATATTCTAGTCTCGTAGAAGAGATGCAGATAAACTTTTGATAGTCTTTTTCAACACCCCGCCCGGTCGTAGAAGCGCTAAGCTAGGATTTAAAATAAAATAACAAGCTTCTTTTGCGCAATATTCAATTAAAAATATGTTTCGATGTTATTTGAACGATGAACAGGTAGATTAAAATTCTTATAAACATGTGACCTGTAAGAAATCGCTACTCGTGATAAAGTCACATTTTACGAACTATGTAACAATTTGTTTCGTTATCTCAGACATAAAATATAGGTAATATGTTGTTCCATTTTGTTAATAAGTGATTTCTTTAATTATCTCAGTCGGGAGACGTAGGACTTCACCACAGATCGCCATAATGACCGGTCTTGTGCGACCCTCATACGGTATACTCCTTTTTTTTTTTTAGGCGGATCAACCTTCATCATTTCGTCTGACAGTCTGACCACCTGCCTACACTGGACCTTCAGGTGTATGTAGCTTTTAAAATACATAATCTCACGCCTTTTAACCCCCGAAGGGTGAAGCAGAGGCACCAGCTCAAGACCGGACCCACGTTTAGCCGAGTTTATGTTTTTTTACCATCGTAACAAGGGACCAGCTTGTCGCCGCGGTCACGACCACTACTGCGGCCGCGACCAACGGCTTAACGTGCCTTCCGAAGCACGGAATCGTCTCATTTTTCGGACAATCAGATAATTCATGCCTGCAATGTCCTATCCAACCGAAAACAACCACAACGTGATTCTTGTGAGAAATCAATATGTGGTGTCATCATCATCATCATTTCAGCCGTAGGACGTCCACTGCTGGACATAGGCCTCCCTCAAGGCTCTCCATCTGTACCGATCGCAGGTGGCCTGCATCCAGCGTGGACCCGCAGCCTTGCGCAGATCATCCGTCCATCTGGTCGGTGGACGTCCTACGCTGCGCTTGCCGATCCGTGGTCTCCACTCGAGAACTTTTCGGCCCCAGCGGCCATCTGTTCTGCGGGCTATATGACCTGCCCATTGCCACTTCAACGAGCTTATCCGCTTGGCTATGTCGGTGACCCTGGTTTCTCTGCGTATGTCCTCATTTCTGATTCGATCCCGCAGAGAAATCCCGAGCATAGCCCGCTCCATGGCTCGTTGAGCTACTCGGAGCCTGTTCATAAGCCCTATAGTGAAGCACCACGTTTCAGTGGTTATATGTGGTGTATGTGTAGCTTTTATTAGAGCTTTTTCCAAGAGGAAATAATAGTAAGTAAAATTTTTCCCGTGTGCCTGCAAGGATATCTCAGGACCCGGCTCAGTCGGCGCCGCAGTTTCGCGGTAGGTCCCATCTCTTCTTAGACGTCGTAAAATTGTTATCGTTCCGATTCTTTTTCAGTGAATTTAACGATCGATAAACCTTTACATTTTAGTGTTCGGTAAGGTATTAGATGTGGACAGTGCGTATATTTACGGTTTGCGTGCCCCGTCTTATCTCACCTTTACGTTGCAAACGGATTTGCAATTGGCTATAATTATATTGTATTGTTAAATAAACTTATTATGGTAAAAATACATTTTGCAGGCCTAGGTGACGCCACTCTTATTAATTTGTTTTAAATTTAGGAATTATCTCAAGAATAGATTTCACCACTATTATAAAATCTCTGATTCACCGTATGACCAAATCCAATTAGCCACTTTAATATCATAATCTAATTTTCAATGCGATCCAGATCGCAAGAGCTATCAATACGAGCGCAGTCGTAAAACCACAAAAACAAGGGCCACTATTAATGCCGGCCACAGATTATAGCTTTTTACTGTCACATCACAAACGACTTTTATGTGGCATTTGCATATTTTTATAGTTTTCTGGCGGTGAAATTAAAGTATTATAAACTCGGCTCCACTCATTGCGATACATTCGTAACTCGTAAAATATTGTTGAGAAGTCGTAAACATTGCGTGAAATAAAAATTGCTGATGCAAAAAAGTTGCCGACCGATTTAACGTTATGAGAAAATCGATAACTAAACTACTTTGTGTCTATAGCGGTGACAACTGTCTAGGGGCGACTCAGCCCCTCAGCCCTTACCTCTACACTTATAAGTCTATTTTAAAACAATAATTATTATTAGGCATAGTGTAGTTCAGGTTTCCTGTTATGGTTGTTCGATACTCTCGAGCACCATGAAACATATCCGCTAGATGCACTCCGCAAACACGCAATAAATGTAAACTGGGAAATAAAAATAATATTAAAATAAAGAAGCGTATAAAGCCCCCCCACCGTTTGACTGTCGCTGGGGATGATGACAGAAAAGGGACTAAATGGTGCGGAATACCGAGCTGTTAAAGTGGTAACTTTAAGTATGCACTAAAATGTAATGACATTTCTATTTAAGACAATTTGGACGTAATCTTCCCTACAGTAAAACTTACACATAAGCGTGTAGTCACGATGCCTATGCAGCTGAAATTGCGTGTATTTAATTTTTATTTACCATTCGTGGCTGCTTGCCACGGCCATGATCGCATGTCCCGACCCCATTACACCGTATCAAATTTTTATTTTATATTGTCATTTTACTCGCATTAAAGATTTTACTATCTGGGAATATTTAATTAATTTTAAAATCTTGATTTCCCTCATCACTTAGAATATGCTTTTATTTTATTCGTAATTAAATTCACATTTCGCACAGCCATCTGTGAAATGGCATTCAGAAGAAAAGTTACAATAGAAGTGGTCGCAAATACGACGCTACGCTATATTCAGAACTTTAACAAGGTTCAGTGAGCAGTTGTAAATCTACGGAACCAGCCATCGCTCAGCCGTGACAACTCAATGTGCTGCCCGCGGATGATCTCGTAAAATTTGTAATTAGACTACGGACCCTTAATCCGAACCAGTGATGTGAAAAAATACAGGACAAGTCAAGAAAGAAATATATTTCATATAAAATATTTTCGAACAAGTGTTAAAAATCCACACTTGTTCAGCGGTTTTTCTTACAGTCTTTGTTTTCTGTTAAACTATTATTGATTAATAATTATTAATAAAAATTATTGAATCAGTACAGATAGTAATAAACTAACAAAATATCTCCACACCAAAGAATGAAGCTAATTATTTGGGAAACAACCTTAGATAACGAAGTTTTATGTCATTTTAAGAGGTAATTACTAGTATTAAGGATTATATACAGGGCAATTTCGCTTGACATAGCCCTTTAACAAGCGCAGGCATCACTATGCAATCCTAAGCCCTTTGCGGAACTTCCACGTTGTAAATCCAACAGGCAAAGGTAGTAAACAAGCGAAGGTATTTCGCTGGGACACGCATTCCTTAGTTAAGGAACATTTTGAGCGCATATTTATTATTACTATCAAAGCATATTTTTCATGAGCCTAATCATGGAGGTAATAATAACACAGGAAATGGTCTCATGACTTTGTCACGTAACGATATAGTTTTGTACAGAGTGGCGTTCTAGGTCTAGGAGAGAGCGTAACAGATTTGTCTATGGTCTCGTGCGCCCTAGACTGTATTACCAAAGAACAAGAGCTATTTTGCAATACAGAAAACCGAAAATGTTAGTCTAGGACGGCGTAACACGTCCGCCATTGTACAAAGGGTACATATTTTGAAGAATGCTGTATGAATGATTAACAATGATGATTTCAACTGGCCGTTGGCTTATTCAAAATCCAAATTGATTAAAGATTTATACCAGTGAACTCATGAATACAAATTATTTTATTCGAGAAATCCATAATTTGAACGAGACTTGTCTTTCACTGCGCGCATGCTGAATGCATACATTATATTCTGCGTCATATTCAAAACGGATGTTAAAATTTTAAGGAAAATATACTTAAATTAATTGTTCCGCACACAGGGCTGCTATACTCAGATTGTTAAATAGGATTATGTATTAGGCTTTTTTATGAGATATATAGATATGCGCACATAAATAACGCATCACACACAGAGCCCCTAATTAGTTATATAGATAGAACCTGTATCAAACACAACTAGGAAACAAACATCCTCCATTCATAATAATGTTTGCCTCTGCCAGGGATCGTACCCGGAGCATAGCCATCGAACGTTAGCATAGCCATCGAAAAATACTAAAATTTAAAGTTAAAATGTTTGGTGCTGGATAAAATTTGCATTTTGCACCAAGACTCCACAGTACGTCACCGCTGTGGCTACTGTCTTTTGGCTTTCGGCATATAAAATGATAATGACGTGCAGTCACGACCACGACTGACCACTTTGCGTAGGATCTGTCTACTCTGACTCTATATAAAGTTTAAAAATATTAATTTAATTCAAGTTACTGTGTCGGTATCGGTACCGGTAGTAGTATATTAAACGTTATATATTTATTAAAATTACAAACAACGTGTAAATTTGAAGTGCCGTTCCGGTTTCATGTGACAGCCGATGACTACAGAGAAACGATCATTGTTTTTTTTAATGTCTACTTTGTATAAATAAATATAACTAAGTGCCATGGGAATTATAAACACTATTTGAAGCTCTACACATCCGAGAGGTATCTCTATACAATCTCTATACCAAACATCTAATGTAAGTAAACAAAGTGACATGCATGACCTTGAAAAAAAAATAATATATTAAAAAGTGGTAACACTGTTTTGATTATTTTTTATTTACAAATCTCCAGTTTTTTTATCAGGTGCTCTGCTGCCCAAGCAAGGTTTGGTATTCAGTTTATATTTGATTAAATAATGTAATCTTATAAGCTTCTAACCACCCAAACTTACATTACCCACTTTAAAAGCTACTTATTTTCTAAAAACTCTGGAATTTACACCTAACATCTATCTTAAAGGATCACTAATTGTCAATCAATAAATTCTCATAGAGGATCACTAATTGCCAATAAAATAAATAAATTATCTTATAGGATTACTAATTGGCAAAAGTAAGGTAAATACAATTATTATTTAACTAATAAAAGACAAAACGTTTAACTCGACGTACGAACAGGCCAGTGAGATGACACTAGAGTCGCCTTGCATACTAGAGCTCGCCTGTCTAACGGGTTTGTTGTATTTTGATCAGGGTTGAGGTATAGCGGTAAGAGCAGCGACGAGCGAAGCGAGTTGCTTTGCGCGAAACTTGCGATGGCCGAGCGACAGCGATAGCAACAGCGACAGCGATGTAAACACGACGATGGCGATTTCGTGCTTTTGTATCATTGCTGTCGCCGTCGCTCGGATGTCGCAAGTTTTGTGTCTTTGGTATTAATAGATGCGCTTTTGATTGAAATGAAATACTAAAATGTAGGCCTGAGATGTAGGCACTGAGCGATCTTCCGTATTTCATTTTTATTTTTCGTCTAAAAAGTTTGCGGAAGTCTTCTGGATAAGGGTAGCATAAGACCAGTCATTGTTATTGTAACGATCATGTATGTTCAACATCGCGTCGGCGTCTTTGAGATGATGATGATGATGATGATGATCTACTCATTTGCCTTTGTCAAACCGGATTTTAATAGCTGAAATAATTTTGTAGACAAAATATTTTGTTATTTTAATAGTTTATTTACACAGACGTTTTCTCAATTTAATTACTTAGTTTATTTGAAACAAAAAAGAATACTCACATAAAAGCATATACATATTTATTGTTTGTTTCGGGATGTATTTTTTTCGATTACCTTTTATGAATCGTCTCCGCTCTTTCGTAGTTCACACGCTATTGTCTATCAGTCAGGCCTTTCCCGAATGTTACTTTGTAAGCAAACGTCTCGGCTTCTATTAAAACAGGAAATAATTACATTTGTTGGTAGCATAAAAATATAGATAGGAAGGATCGGGTATCGAGTGTAGGCAGCGGTATATCTTGGTTACTAACTACCTGGACCTCTTATCTCTTATTTTTACGATTATACTACTATTCTATTAGTATTCTACTATTACTTTATTTCGATTGGGTCAAAAATTGCGAGTCTCGTAACTTTGATACCGTAGGAATAGTACAATGAAGATGCAATCAAAATTACGAGAATCGCAATTTTTGACCGAATCGTAATATATAGAATAGTAATTTGAGCATAATCGTTACTATTGTAACTTCTATTACTATTCTATTACTAAGTTACAAGAGTCTTTAAAGAGGCCCTGTTTCTCTACTAAGTATATGTGTGACAATGTAGATTTATTTTTAAAGGTTGTGTTTCGTTTACCGCAAAGCTTTACCACAACCAGCTTGTGTTCTTTGCCCTACTACATATAGGTGTATGTTAGGTTTACTATGCAAATATTTTATTTTGCAAATTGAGAATAACCTAATTTAAAGTATAATAAAAATAAAAAAAGCATTTCTTATCGAACTGAAATCCCCTTACTAGGAAGAACCTATCTAGGCTCAAAACACAAGACATACAAACACGCTCACACATTTCGAGATAGGAAAGTAATATGCATCTATTGTTACTACCGATAACCATGATAAGGCATACATTGACAGTCGAGTCGCAGCTCGAACTCGCACTCGTAAAGAGTTAAAATCTCGACTTCAAGACAGTGTAGCACACGCTCGACGGAGACGGCTTGAGCCAGGATAAACAGTAAACAAAGTATCATTCACGACCGAGTAGCCTTCAAGCACTGACTGTGAATTCGCCCTCGCCGGGAATCGAACCCGCACCATAAGATATTTTATTATTAACAATCTTAATTTCCTATTCAAAGTTTTTCAGAAAAAAACCAAATAATATTATCACAGAGCAGTCCTTCTAATTAAAAAAGTATAACGTCCTTTTAATTTAAAGTAGGTAGGTATCTAGATTTTCCGCAGTTGCGTTTTATAGTTTTGTTTGTCACCGCCCGCAGTCGTAAAATTGCAAGTAAGCAAGTGGCTGGTGTTTTTACTGTAGGACTTTTCTCGTCTATTGATATAGGAGACCGCATGACAAGACATAACTTTGAAGCAGATTGTAGTAAACTGACAGAATGTTTAGTTGAAAATCCTAATTTAAACATATATCTCCTTACCACAAAAAGTTAGACCGGTCTAAGTCTAGGATTAAGTCACTATTTTGTTTTTGTATGACAAAATAGTGATTTAATCCTAGTCTAGTGATTTTAAACAGGTTTAGCTCTTTGTGGTAGAGCCGATAATATCTACTATATACAAATTAATCGTGGTACGTTAGTCTCTCAAAAACTCGCTTACAGCCGGGCCGATTTAGGAGATTTTGGTTTTGAAATGTTCGTAGTAGTCCAGTGCAGGTTTAAAAGTTGAGAAAATATGGAAAAATGGCCCACTATTTTCCACTACCCCTGAAGTTAGTTAAAACGACAATTTAATTTTTCAGCCAGGCAAGCTTCAGGCCCTTCAAAAAACTAAATAATTTGGCAATACCGATGCATGATTCATTCAAAAACTCGCTTACAGCCGGGCCGATTTAGGAGATTTTGGTTTTGAAATGTTCGTAGTAGTCCAGGGCAGGTTTAAAAGTTGAGAAAATATGGAAAAATGGCCCACTATTTTCCACTACCCCTGAAGTTAGTTAAAACGACAATTTAATTTTTCAGCCAGGCAAGCTTCAGGCCCTTCAAAAAACTAAATAATTTGGCAATACCGATGCATGATTCACACCCGCACAAAATAATTAAATTCAAGAAATTGAAATTTTACCTGTGAAGACAAAAGACCAACATATCGATATCCTACGTCCGTCTGGCCGCGACACAATTCCGCGAACGTTTAGCATGGTAATAGGTGCGCGGACGCATACACAGGGGTTGATTAGAGCAATGCATTCGATATCGATTGTGACTTGAATTTAATACTCGACGTGGTAGGTCAGATTCTGTGTGAAATATAAACTCGGGATTTTGGGAATTTATCACACACACTCATCATGATTTAGTTAGACAGAAAGAACAGAGATAAAAACATCAATACATAGTTTAAAATAAGGTCGTTTTCCGCGTCTGTCCCTATGTATGACTATCTTTAAAACTAAGCAACGGATTTTGATGCGTTTTTTTAAAGTTTATAAGTTCGCCGGGTCGACTAGTTAATAATAAATTAGGAAAGTTATGTAAATAATTAGGATTTTCTAACGATAGTTTCATTCACGACATCCTATTTAAAAAAGAACGCTGCTGCCCACCCTGAGGCTGATCAGGCAAGGCTGTGGTTGATGGTATTGGTATTATATTATGCCGCCACTTTTAACCATTGAAATTGTTGTCATTTTATTATGAAAGACATACCATATTTCTAGCAAGATCTCACAAAGGAACAAAGGATGTTTACTAACTCTACAATTATAAAAGATGAAAAATTCACAAAACGTACTTTTTCTTAGATAATTTATAAACATTAGAAGTAATGGATGGCGCAATCCTATTATTTTATCGTTGGATGAGACCGATGAGACAATGCATGAGCTAATCAATATAGTATTAGCTAATACAATATAGGTTTATATCATTGTGTTTGTATAATGTGTTTGCAATGCAAATGTAATTTTTCTAGTAGGTAGATATTAAAAAGTACAACTATAGCTTGGTAAGTCCATGGTTTGAACTTCAGCGAATACCCAGATAAATATTACTTTGTACATAAAATATAACAAATAAGCAAAATGCAATAAAAACCAGCTTCAGCTGCACAATTAGCGAAGTCACAAACTCCTTTTAGAAAGTACAATTTGCACTTCTGACTTGTAAGTTTGCCCTTTAGCCTGACAATTCACATGTTGTTAAAGCAGTAGTTGCAATGTCTCACTCAATAGAGGCAAGAAATTTAATTAAGTGCGCTATGAATGAGCCTTAGAAAGTTGTCCTCAAAGTCTGACATGTAGTATTTTATTGTTGAGTTAGATTTTTTACGAATAAACGACGAGTACTTACTTGTACATGCTATTGAACATACTTTGAAAACGTTTTTTATTTTAATAGGTAATAACAAAGCCGACAAAAAATATTATACATGCGAAAGTTTGTAAGGATGTTTGGATATTAGATAATTTGATGTTTGTTCACTTTCAAGGAAAAGCTACTGATCTAAACATGATGCAACTTGACAGTTTGATAACTTATGTATAGAATAATACAAAACAATAGAATAATGGGAGTAATTAAGAATAAAATTATTTAAAATTTATATTGTTAGGAGTTCGCTGGATCAGCCAGACCTACGTATGAACTGTGATCTACGTGTTCATACTTATGGAGCTAGAGAGCACTTTGATTATGTAAGTAGTATTATTTTTTCGATACAGGGGTGTAATAAGACTTAGTTTATTGTTCCTTTAACATTTCTCACATAAAGCTAAATATTATGTTCTAAAGATTAACGAAAATCCAATGACATTATAAAAGACAATAAAATTTTATCAAGCTAAGCTAGTGTTAGAAACTATCTTAAACGAGTCTAAAACATACTCAGAGAACACATGGACAGACAAAGAGAACAAACAGAACTTGCATAAAACACCAGTCAAATTCACGCGGAAATATCCACTGCCAGAGCATTTTCATTGGCACAATGAAAAAGTTTTCATTGCCTCTGCTGTTGGTCCTCCTACTAACTTAACTTCACGTACGGATTTACGAGAGGACTTCTGCGCGGTTTCATTTGTACAGAACTTGATTTTTCTTCTTCCGTCTGCAGTGTCTGATTTACGTTTTCGATAATGGTAGTAGTAATAATAATAATAAATTAATTATTATTTGGTGATCCTTATACAATATAGTAAATCTCTCTAAAGGGCCTCTACGAGTTGGTTTCGTCACCTTCGCACACCTCCCAAAGGACCGGGCTCTATCACGTGGTTTCCAAGTGAAAAAGAAACAATTATAATAGTAACGTATCACACTCAGAGCCCCTAACTAGGAAGAACCTGTATCTAGGGAGCCCAAAACATTATACAGAAACGAACATTACACCCAGACCGGAAATAAACATGGATATTCATCATAACAATGTTCGCCCCGCCGGGAATCGGGTGCACACGCATCTCAGTCCACATCACTGCCAGCTGAGCTACGGAGCAGTCAGTAAAGTAGTTAAATCAAACACATCTTTAAAAAGGAAATGAGTTAATTAGTGCAGGATTTTAATAGACAAACGTAATGTCTAAACTAGGGAAACTTCTTTCTGCATTGCTTTAAAAAAAATTGAAGATAACTTATTGTTTCAGATATAACTATGGCAGTAGGAAGAGAATTACATAATTCAGGTATGAAATGGGGTTTGGTCGGGGTGGCATTTTTACTCTTATTTGTAGCACCTCAGATAAGCGGATTTTTCTGGAATAATAGTCGCCTTACTTACCCTTATAAATCGTTGCTACTAGTGCGGTGAGAGCAGTTTGGCTCTAACCAATAATTGTGTTAATAAAAAAATGGTTTAAATTTGTTTAAAAACTGCAACTAGATCATTCGTTTCTAAAGATCTTTCCCCGCCACTTGAGTCTTCTGGCAATAAATATCTGCCAGTTAACACACGCCCCATTGCGCCTCCCACTTGTGCAGTAATCTTCTTGCCTAGTGGGTATGTATGTACTTCCTTCAAGCTGTTTTTTATAGAATCATAAGATTTATCGAGTAACTATTGCTATTAAGTATTCTTCTGCTCTATAACAATATAGGTTTTCTATTTGATACTCTAGCGGTCAACATTTAGATACATTTAAATAGTGAATAGGGTAAGATTTGTAATCGAAATTTGAATAAGATTTTGGGTAGCAGATAGCAGCTGAAGTGATTTTTTTTGTACAAAAATCTCGTAAAGTCACGTGCAATTAAATCTATAAGATTTCAGCACGATTATATTTTAGTGTAACATTTACTAAGTACTTTTATTTCTTGACAGAAGTTGTAAACTTTGATCCGAGTCACTTTTTCCTAAGCCTATGACTAACACGTCTTTTTTTACACTTTTATATCCTGTAAATAATTTCAGATTACCAAGCAATCAAACAAAGCTCGAAGTAGAAAATCGAAAATTTTAAAACTTATACCACGTAAAAACAATAAAGTGAAAAAAGGGTTTCAAGAACAAGTGGTCATTGCTGAAGCTATTATTTACACAAAACAGAGCTAGTTAGAGGCCATTTTGTTGCAATTTGTCACGCCCCACGACTCTACTATTGGAGGGGCCTGAACAAAAGATAGTTAACAAATAATTTATTGGCCAGTTGTGTGTTTAAAATAGCATGCATGCAAGTTTACGAGGCTCTCCCCCTCGCTGAAAATAATATTGTTATGAATGCATTCAATTGTTTAACTTCCTTTCTACGAAAAAAGATTGAGTTTTTTTTTCATACTTGCGTTGCGTATATATCCGGAACACTAACTTTAATATTTTATTAATTTTCGTACGTAACGTTTTTTAATGAGCTACCTTATTAGATAAGTACGTATACGTATAACTGTTAATTTGGGAAAACATGCCTCCATCTTCCAAGCAGAGGTTTATGCCATCATTGAATGTGCCGAAACCATCCTGCTACAAAACTACGGTAACACTACTATCTACATAAACACAGATAGTCAAGCAGCTCTCTTAGCACTAAGCTCGTACACATGTACCTCAAAGCTAGTGCAGAACTGCATCAACTCACTAAATACTCTGGGTGCAAATAACAGAGTATTTATTCGCTGGGTTCCAGGACACGCAGGGATCGAAGGTAATGAAAAAGCCGACGAACTTGCTAGAGCAGGAGCACAAGGAACCTTTGTCGGGCCTGAGCCCTTCTGTGGAATACCTAAAAGCCTCGCTCGCCTTCATCTTAGGAACCAATGTCATAAAGAATCCCTAAACCTATGGGCCCTTACCAAAGGTTTAAATCACTCCAAAGCAACCATAAAACCTTTCAACAGCAAAGCTGCCAGGGAGGCTTTGGCGCTAAATAGGAACAACTTACGTACTCTGGTGCGAGCACTCACCGGACACTGCAAGTTGAACAAGCATATGTTCAACTTAAAGTTGAAAGACACAAAAATGTGCAGACTCTGCCTAAATGCAGATGAAACTGCGATGCATATTTTGTGTGAGTGTGGTCCCCTAATACATAAACGGTCAATCCATCTCGGAAAACATTTGTTGCAGCCGGATGAGATAAAATCTCTCAGTTTCAAGGACACACTGTTGTTCCTGAAAGCAACAGGCCTTGATGCTGAACTATAAAATATAATAGTGGCGATCACAATAGATCTGCAAAGGTCGCAGTGATACTGGGCTGTTAAAGCCCTGCATAGCCACCAATCAAATAAAAAAAAATAAAAATACGTATAACACTTAGAGCCCCTTATAGGTATACAACCTATATTTATATGTATGTTGTACAATGCCGAAACACATAAAAATCGGAACTACCTTGAGATATAGTACAAAAAAAATGCTAAGTCTGTAGAGCTACCTGAATATAAAAATTTTTTCGACTGAACTTTACCTTCTAGGACAAATTATTTTCTTTTTTACATAAAAAGGAACCCTCCTTCAATAAACTGTCAAATACATCAACTGAGCACTTCCCCGTTTTTGAAGTCGGTTAAAATAAATACTAAAACCTTCTCCTGAATGTAACAAACACTTATCTGAAAACCGCATCAAGATCGGTTCAGCCAAACGCGAGATAATCGCGGACAAACATACATACATATGTATGTAATACATACATCCATACAGGGCAAACTTATAACCTCCTTTTTTGAAGTCTGTTAAAAAACGATCCGTTGGAAATAGTAAAAATGGGATTAAATATCAATAATTATTGGCCAGGGATCAGAATGAGAAATCTGTACAGGACATTTATTTTAAAGTCGAGTATCGATGGGGTTGCTAATTGATTCGATTACCGATTGGAATTGAGATATACCTATTTAAGTATTTAAGTACTTTATTTATATAGTGAAATAAAAGCTTTAACTGCGGATCTTGCACTAGGCGAAGGCCTGTATCGCGAGAGCCCGCCTCGATAATGAAAAGTATATTTTAGGATTAACATTCGCAAGATAGAACAGATTTTCATAAAAACCTACACATCTAACATGCAGTAACGTGCTCCAAATAAAAATAAAATAAATAATAATAATATCAATAATATACAATAAAATTTTGAATTTTTGGATTAGCCAATTATATTCTCACTTTCGTCGTAATCCAGTCCAAGAAGCCAGTTTATAATTTTTGTTTTAGCGTCATTGACACTGCATCCAGATTCCAGTATTTTACATTTTCGGTTGACTCTAGCGTATACAAAAGGTAAGGCAAAGTTTTTAAACCGAGTAGCAAAGCCAGTCCTAACTAGGGCTTGCAATTATTCGGAAAAATTTGGTATTCGAATATTCGGTTTTTTTCGGGCTACTATTCGAATTATTCGAATATTATTCGAATAATACAAAAAGACGTAAAAGGTTAAGGAAAATTAAGTTTTTTTAAATTATAATTGGCCCCTTTATTCATTAATAACTTTTTCTCAAAGCAACGGTCAATAATATTGTCAAATACAATTATAATCTTGGCCAACTTAAATTTTAATTTGTCTACGAGATCCTCGATAGTTAGATAGTCCTGGCTAAGACGGTATCCCTATAGATGCCCTAAAAGCCTTCGCAGACTAATCAGCCGATGTCCTTCTGCCTTTGTTGGCGATATGGGAAACCGAAGTAGTCCCTAACGACTGGAAAGAAGGAATAATCCTAAAACTTCCAAGAAGGGGGATCTTTCGCAATGCTCTAACCGCCTTGCACTAAAATCCTGACCAAAACTTTGCTGAACGGGATAGCAGGGGTGGTGGACGTGGAGTTGAGATAAGAGCAGTCTGGATTTCGTCCTGGAAGATCTTGCAGAGACCAACTGAACCTGCTGCGAATAATTCTGGAAAAATGCAATGAGATGCAGTGCGAACTATTCGCGCTATTTGTGGACTTCAAAAAGGCGTTCGACAGGGTTAGGTGGTCCAGCATTTGGCGAGTACTCCGCAGTAAAGGTATACCGGACAAGTTAATAAACCTGATACAAAACTTGTATGTGGGCTCCACCTGCAGAGTAATTCACAAAGGCCAATTGACGCAATCGTCCACCAAAACGTCCACCGACCAGATAGACGGATGATCTGCGCAAGGCTGCGGGTCCACGCTGGATGCAGGCCACCTGCGATCGGTACAGATGGAGAGCCTTGAGGGAGGCCTATGTCCAGCAGTGGACGTCTTGCGGCTGAAATGATGATGATGATGAATTGACGCAATCCATTACGGTCACAGAAGGCGTTAAACAGGGTTGCCTCTTATCACTAACGCTGTTTTTGCTGGTTTTGGACGACGTGATGTGTATAGTCACCGGCAGAGGCTAGCGGGGTATTCCCTGGAACTCGCAGAAGTGTCTTGAGGACATAGACTTTGCAGAAGACCTTTGCCTTTTATCTACAACACTGAGCGACCTTCAAGCAAAGACAGACGATGTGGTGGTTGAAGCTGCAAAAGAGAGTCTTCGTATTAATACGGCTAAGACAAAAGAAATGCGCGTACACACCTGAGATCAGGCAGGACCCTCTGAACATTACGGGTGAAGTAGTGGAGTGGTGAGCCCTACAGGAGGTACGGAAGTTGAAATTGAAAACCGCATTAACAAAGCGCGGGCAGCGTTCGCACAACTAACACCACTGTGGAGCTCTTACGTTATCACCAGATGGACCAAGCTTCGATCTTCGAGTCCAATGTAAAATCAGTGTTGCTATATGGGTGTGAGACATGGTTTGTGCGAAAAGACCTGACCAATAAGCTCCAGGTATTCATAAACAAATGCCTGAGAAGGATACTAAAGATATTCTGGCCACGAACCATTACCAACACAGAGCTATGGCACCTGACAAAGCAAAGGCCAATTGAAATGGAAATTCGAACTAAAAAGTGGCGTTGGATAGGGCACTTGCTAAGAAGAGCAGATGGACGACCTTGCAGGGAAGCTCTGTCGGGGCAGCCCTCCGGAAGACGCAAAGGGGGTCGCCCGAAGGCAACCTGGCGCCGGTCCACGCTGCAAGAAGCAAATGTGGGACTTAACTGGGAGGAGTTACCCGCTGTTGCTCAAGACCGCCAAAATTGGAGGAAATTCTTGAAGCCCTATGTTCCCGCTTGGGATAAGAGGATAAGAAGAAGAATCCGCGATAGTTATGTATTGCAATAAAGTAAAAAAAAAACATAAACAAACATAAACATAAACTTGGCTCTTGAGCCAGTACCTCTGCCTAACCCTTCGGGGAATAAAAGGCGTGAGATTATGTCTTATGTAAAAAAAAGGTACCAGATTTTTGACTGTAAGACCAGATAGATGGAATATCCTGGCTCAGAAGTAATCAAGATTTTTTTGATTCCATTTTTTAAGTCTAAACAAGTGATATCGTCTCGCCTAGCACGTAAACTTTAAAATTAGTAGTACAAAATATACAATTTTAGGTAAAAACGAATATTCGAATAATCGTTTTTACTTTTCGAATATTCGATTAAGTTTATTATTCGAATAATTCGAATATTCGAATATTCGATTGCAAGCCCTAGTCCTAACACTAGCAATATTAATTTTCACACGTCGTTTTGTTGCGTCTGAGTTTTGCAATAGAGCAGTATTATGAAAAGCGAGACTGATTCTCAGTATATACAATTTACGAACAGACAGTAATTTCGTATCCTGGTATAATTTAGCTGTAGGATATCTAAAAGGTTTACCAAAAGCAGTTTTCAGTATGGACCGTTGAGCTCTTTCGAGTTGAATCATATTTGTTTTAGAGGCCCCTCCCCAGATGGAAATACAATAACTAATAATTGACTCGCAAAGGCTTTGGTAAGTCATTCTAAGTGTCGCGTAGTCAGCACAGTTGCGCAAGAGCTTCATGATACCCGTTAATTTCCTAACTCTTTTACTAAGTTCTTGAATATGACACCTAAAATTTAAATTTTTATCTAAGATAATACCAAGATATTTAGTGGAAGATACTTGTTCTAATTGAGTGCACTGGGGTATGCATATGTCACCGGAAAATAATAAGATTCGCAAGTTTATAAATTTCCTAGGAAATTTATAAACTTTCGTAGGATTCTAAACGAGAGAAAAATTGAATTACTTTACGCCCACTTTTTTGCAAATTTATAAATTTTCGACGCGTCGTGGTAAATTTATAAACTAACGGATATCAATTCGTAAGATTCTAAACGGATCGACCAATCGCAGAAGAGCTTTTAATGTTACGCTTTTATAAATACGGAAAATAACACACTGCTCTCTGATTGGTCGATGTTGACAGTGAAAATGCTTGCGTCCATAGACTTGTACGTACAATCAGACATGCCAAACAATTTGAGTACACTAAAAGTATATTTACTGGTACTAAAAACTAGGTAGGTTTATAGGTTTATATGTTACCGCTAATGTGCGAAACTCAGTAAAAGTGCACTAACTGGCTGAATCCGTTAGAGTTCGTAATAAAAAACTGTTCTCAACATTACCTAGGTAATCTGCAAAATCCCTAGGTAATCTGCAGAGTAACGAACGACCAAGCCTACAGTAAAGTTCGAAAAACTGTTGCCTTAGATTTCAGTTTAACACAGGTAACCCAAGCTCCGCTCGCTTCGCTCGCTACGCTGGTTAAAGGTCACAAGCCAAACCTAACCTAACCTACAATTTTGCCCTAGATTTGAATTTTCGGTCGGAGTTTTCTGTTTTCCGCACTTTAACGGCGAGACATCACTCACTCTACCAAAATAAAACATTTTGGTCATGGCTACCATAAAACTTTCGTAGCTCTATGGTAAATTTCAATTCATTATACATTGCGTTTTATTATTGGTTACTTATTATTTTACGAGTGAGTTTAGTAAGTTTATCAATTTACGAAAATGTAAGCGTAAAATAATACAATTTTTCTCTCGTTTAGAATCCTACGAAAGTTTATAAATTTCCTAGAAAGTTTATAAATTTACGGTTCTTGTTATTTTCCGGTGACACATATACTGTTGGGGCAATTGTTACAAGCATGTAACGTTAACGAAAAATGTTTAGGAGGGCTCGAGGCTGCTGTTTTGTGAAAGCAAATATATTGTGATTTAGAAGCATTTAATGTCAAAAGGTTTTGTTTAAACCAGTCACCCATAACACGCAAGACACCCTCTGTAGAGTGGGCCACGTTTTCCCAGTTATTTTCAGTGACTACAAGTACAGTATCATCAGCGTACGATATTATATCGACATTAGATTCCTTGAGGATCTCAATATCGTATATATCGTTTATATATACGAGAAACAGTATAGGGCCCAGAATACTCCCCTGAGGAACACCATAAGAAACGTTATGCAAATCGCTAATATGCCCTTCAACTTTAAGAAATTGCTGTCTGTTGCTGAGGTTACTTTGGAACCATTTTAAAGCAACCCCTCGAATACCAAGTAATTCAAGCTTACGAATGAGCATCGCCGGGGAGACCGTGTCGAAGGCCTTGGCTATATCTAGAAAAACTCCAGCACAAGCTCTCCCCTGGTCCAAGGCCATCGACACCGTGTCGAGAAGTGCAGTCACTGCGTCCTCTGTCGACTTTCCCCTTCGAAAGCCAAACTGCCTTGGTGAGAGTATGTTGTTTGTTTCAAGGTAGGTCACTAACCTTTTATTAACAATTTTCTCTAAGATTTTTGATATAACGCTAAGTAGAGAAATTGGTCTATAGTTAGATGGGTTATGTTTATCACCCTTCTTGTGAATAGGAACAACTGTTGCAACCTTCCAGCATCTAGGGAACTCACCTGTCGAAAGACTGACTATAATTTGTTAATTTCATTGAATTGACCATTGATCGATCAAAGTTAGTTTCAGTTACTACTTATTATTCCATAGGCAATTTAAAGAAGCAAAATAATCTTGATTCTTGTCTTGTTGAAAAGTCAACTGAGCCAACTAAAATATTGCGTAGGTATTACTTTCTGCACTTTATCGTTTTTTTATTTTGTCTTGCGGCAAACAGATGCTGTAAAATATTAATGCCCTCACGACATATCATTTTAGGCCTCTTACACACTACTTCCCCGTGACCCTTTTGGTTACGCACAGACAGTTATTGTTTTTACATCGTTACATCGAAATAAACCTTTATAAAACTATTGTTGCTTTTCTCAAAATGTTTGATAACCTAATTGAACTATTGAATTATTTCAGTGCGTGACAAGTTATATAAAGAAAGTAACAGTTAGTAACCGATAAATTGTGTGTTATAAGCCTACGGTTCCGCTCGCTTCATGCAAAAAAGTTTAAAAGGTATCGTGCCCGCGGCGCGGCGTGCGTTTATTTAAATCACAGACCTTCACCAAAACACCTTTATTACGTTAAAAAGTTACAAAGTTCAAAAATAAATTAAAAAATAATTTGCTTTACAAAAGATTTAACGATTGAACACATCGTGCTGCTGTTCAAGGCGTGATGTTTTGGCTTGGATGTATTTGTTTGTACTCATGTTTCAATGTGTTTTTATTCACGTATCGCTTTTTTAAGGAACAAAAGACTTTAAATTTAAAGTTAAGCGGTATCAACACTAATGTTATTTACAGCGTCCCTGTCTGCAATAGCAAAAATGCATTTACAAGCCCATGTGAGCATAATAATTTATTTTGTTAAACTCTACTTAGTAGAGCCAGGAGCCAGGGCTCAAGACCCAAGGTGCCACTGGTCGACTCCTCGCCAGGTATTAGCGCGGCGGCAAGAGGCTGCTGCTGAGATGGTCGAGGCGCGAGGAGATTTATCGTTTCATAAAAAATAAAATAGTAAATATAATTATTATCTTCAATATTTGAATTCTAAATCTGGATGAGATTGTGCACCCACGAGAGCGCTCATAAATTTTAAGTAGAAGGTTTTAAGGCTTCGAAAATAAGATAATCTTAAACTCTTAGTTAGTGGTGTGCTTTGTCTGATGAAAACAATTAAGTATAAACAACTTCTTGATAATTATGATTGTTAGATTAAAATTAGCACAAAACAGTATCGGTTTCAAGCTAAAGTCAGTTCTTCTTATCGCTCATCCGGTGGTGCGAACAGCATCCGTGTCACGTCCTACCACAATGTTGCGACCCTATTTATCCGTTGTTCATTGTTCCTTCGTCAATGGGTCTTGTTTTACGTTATCGGTTTCACGCGACGCCTAAAGATTCGTGGTATTGTTTCGATATTACATTATCTAAGTGGGGGACTTAGAAACGTCAACATGTAGAAGTAATAACATCCGTTACGTTTTTTTTTTGGCTTTTATTGTGTCCCACTGCTGGGCAAAGGCGTCCCCCCTTTTTCTCCACTCCACTCTATCCAGAGCACCCCAAACCAACGGAAAAAATTTAAGTGCCCAGGTAATCAATATATATAAAACTCTTCCGTTACTGACTGACTGACTGACTGACTTACTGACAGACAACGCAGAGCCGAAACTACTGGACGTAGAAAGCTGAAAATTGGCACGTGGGTTCCTTGGGGAGTGTAGGTGAGCACTAAGAAGGGATTTCCCAAAATTCCCACGGAAACGGGATTTTTGTGTTTATGAGAAATCTACGCGGGAAAACCCGCGGGGCAGCCTCTAGTAATAGATATTTTCTTTTCGATTTCTGTATGGTTTTTCTAGACTCTACATAAAGTATTATGTAGAAGCTAGAAGAAAACTTTTAAGGTCGGCTTTTGACAGTAAATAATTTTAAATTAAATGGCTTTTTCGCATGCGATTTTAAAAACAAAAACGTCAGGAGTCCCACTGCGTCTAATATTCTACGGACCTCGCAACAGTAGGCGTAAAGAAAAAAAAGCGGTTCTATATTCAAAGTTCGTTCACGGACCAATGAGAAGCGTGGTAGGCGTGGCATTGCCCCGCCATTGGTCGACGCGCGAGCTGCAAAAATGGTGATGGGAATCAGACGATTATAATAAATGGTTATGGGTTTTCGTTACGTTACACACTTTCACGATAACCTTAACTTGACGAATATTAAGTAGTTTGCATTTAGTAAGAGCCTATACGGCATTTTAGTACTCAAATTTTGCGATTAGATTTTTTCATGTCATTGTTTATTGAAAGAAGCCTACTTACTACCTACGACAACGTTAAGTTTTTATTTTGGTACCTAACAAATAAAAGTGTCAGTAAGTATGGAAAAAATAAAGAATGTAAATAAGTGTGTCATGGTCAAGTCAACAGAATCAACATGCTAAGTTTTTATGAACTTTGGATTGTAAAAAGCCAATTCGTTTTAAACCTAGAGTACAGATTTCCTTTAATAAATACTTTGCTAAATAATATACTCTAATAAATTCCAGGAGGATTCGTTTTTCTTTTTATTTACACAATTCGATAGTGTAAGTAAGTATAAAATTAAATTTAATTAAGACAGAGCTACTTTATTAACCTTATTAAAATCGCATGTGTCTGCGCAATAAGAATTTTATTAATAACTTAGGTAAAGTAGGAAGGTTGATGATGGAATCTAGAGACGTATAGTACGAAGTTATAAAGTTTTTCTTTACATAAGTAATAAATAGATGCAAATTTAATCGTGTAAATTCTTGTTGAAACGCCATTTTAATGTGATACAAGCCAAGGAGAAGGCAAACCCACTCCAGTGGAAATATTCTTGCTGTTTTAAAATGAACAAATGCCTCATGCGGCGCGTTTACAGCTTTATAATTATGCTCGTAACAAAGACAAGTAATTTAATGATGGGTAATTAAATTTATAACGAACTGAAATATTAACTGGCAATCAGATTTTGTCATGTCGCTTTTGCGGCCGCGGGAAAGAGCGCTCGCGATAACTGTTTTTTTTTTTTAAATGTAAGTAGCCTATAATTTAGTTTTTAATGAATAACGTTTCGCCATAGGTGATTGATAGAAATCAACGTACAGCATGGTATGAGTTAGTTATTTTTTTTATCGAACAGGTTTGTCGTTGAACTTGCTTTATATTGTTGCTAATTTACCTAAAAAGCTTACTTTACAACCTTGCCAAATTAATATTGTCATAGTTATTTTTTATTATTATGTATCTTTATGTATTTTGTGGAAGATAATTAAAGTTTTTTTATTATTATTATTGTGTCCTGTCCTGAGAATCAGCGCGTGAAGCGTAATAAACACCTCCGTGCATTAGATTCAATAATTTTCAGACACGCTAAATGTATAAATGTGTCAGGTAGGTATGTACTTACTTACCTATATTCCGCGTCGTCACCATTCCTCATTCTTACTAGCAACCGCCCATTCAAAAGTAATGAGCTCTAAAATGATAAGGCCATCACAAAGCAGCACAATTTATGACAACCTTTTGACTCAGTTTACGGCCAATAATCTCGCAAGTAATGACTATGTAGCCGACACGTACGGCACCTATGTTTGTTACTCTGTACTAACAATGTCATTTCTATGCTCTTTTGTTAAATAAAATTAGTTTCGCCCATTGTTTCTTAGGAGAACGAGTGAAAACATTGCTTGAAGCTTGAAGGACGCAGTAAAAAGTTTTATGTGCAAGTGTCACCTACGTTATAATTTATTTATTTAGTTAGTTACGAAGTGCCAATGATTTAACTATACAAACATACAAGGTACTTTATATATATTACCTTTTAGAAACAGTTGCTAATATCACAATCGTTTGTAAAGGATATTTTTATGAAATATTATAGTCATGGGTAGATTATTTAATTCACACACAACACTGACAAACAAATACTACTAAAGTAACAAAGCAATGAATTTATAAAAAAAAAAAACATTTATTTAATTCTTGCTCTGTACCGCTTCTTTATCTTTTTTCCATACTTTCTCACCGTTTAAATAACCCTTTATTGGACTACGAAAAACATTACAAAACCAAAATAGGCTAAATGCCCAATCATAAAATGTTTTCGAGTTTTAGTGAGACAAACGAATTTGATTTTTACAGATAGGACACAAAACATCTCTAATTGAAAAACATAAACTGCAATACCTAAAATAAATAAAAATATATTTATAAAAAAAAAAATACTTTTCATTAATTTAACTGAAATGCAACCGTACAATCCACCACACCAAACAAAGCACAGTAAAACAATCCAAAACAATTTGCATACTGCCAGCTATAAGGCAACTAACTCATTTCTCCGCACTAGGGCTGCCACTTTTACCAGATTGAATGAAAATGACACCTGGTTTTTGTTTTTAAATACTTGTTTGTTCTCTTTTTGTCTTCTGTGAAATCGATTTTCAAAAGTGATCAAATCAGTTCTAAAATGAGAATTTATTGAAAGTTGTTTATCGACAATAACTAACATTCATGTAAAAGATTATTGCGTTAACATTGGTTCCAAAAACCACAATTCAATATAACTTTATAACAACGGAGCTTTATTCTGATAATCCAGTGAAGTGGAGTCAAGTCCTTTTGATTAAAAACTAAACTTTATCGACTATTCTACTAGCTAAGTCGCTAAAATCCCACTACATACCTAATTGATCTCGAAAATCCAGCTTAAACCTTACTTATCCAGACCGTGGCGTCCCTAGCCCGCAATGAAGTAATCCGGCAATCATTGGAATCGTAAAGTTGCGGCCATTCTCTCGTAAAGCCGGGCTCGTAAAAGTCTGCCGACGTTGCATGCCGCATTGCAGTCGAGTCCAGCCCTGTCTATTAGTGTGCCACCCCTAATTGCTATTTCTTTGGAACTGGCTGGTACAGTTCTTGTAAAGTAAAAAGTAAAGTAAAGTAAAAAATGATTTATTCAATACAGGATACAAGATATCGCTTATTGAAAGTCAATTAGACTAATCTAATTAATATTGATACCTTATTTCGTAAAGTATCCTATACTGATAGAGGCGAGGTAGTTCAGGGTGCCCACTAATTGGCTCAGGCAAACAATGTTTGCCTTGCCTTACGACAATGGTCGCCTGGAGACGCCCCTAAAAGAGCCCTCCTCTGTCAAATGATTCTACTCCCTTTCGCAATGATTTTACAGCGTAGAGAAGAAAGGGGTAACAAACTCTACTTTACAATTTCTCTCTTTTTTTTGTTATTATATATGTGACATTACAATTCAATTTACAATACAAAGAACATAAATTAATAAGATTTAAAGTACATACATGAAATAATGAAAATATCGTGCAGAGCTAGACTACTTCCATGCGTCTTTGTCGTTTTCATAATCATCAACATTGTAATAAGCTTCCTTAATCAAACCTTTTTTGATACGAGTTTTAAACTCATTATCATTCAGGATCAAAATCTCTTCTGGGATCTTGTTATAAAATCTTACTTCGTTTCCTATAAAGCATTTGTTTGTCCGTTTTAGTCTGTTCTGTGGAATACTTAGTTTGTTTTTGCTACGCGTTCTAAGGTCTTTAATTTTATCACATTTTTTATCAAACATATGTAAGTTTTTACGAGTATACATAATAATTTCAAAGACGTACTGGGACGGAAGCGTCAAAATAAGAAACCAGCTTAGAAGATTAAAGTAGTTCGCCCTAGACTTGCAGTGAAAGCCATACTCAAAGCCTTAATTCTTGCTAAGCGTTCCTCTCTCCAATGCAGTGGCGTGCCTAGCATAGCAGATTTTGCAAGCAGTGTTATGATTTTAGGGATAACTCCTCAAAGTATCAAGGTACTGTGTGCCTAACCTACATAGGTATTTTTTAATAAGGCAAGCCCGGCTTTTGGGCTTACATGGAGCTACCGCCACTGCTCCAATACACGTTCGTTTTTAGCGCAGCTGCTTGCCCACTATCTACGTGTATATTCCAATTACGTGAATCGCGACCATTTGACCATATCGACCTAATGATATCGATGTTAGCCGTTATTTTTATTAATTTATTTCATTCCTCGAGCCCTTGCGCGGTGGATTCCACCATCTCTTATTTTGAGCTCGTAGCACGTAACTTCGGTGTCAACGTTGCATCTTCATAAGTTTTGGTGACCTCACCTGGCTTTCTTGGCCCAAGGGTTTGGCTGTATGAATTCGTAGGAGGTGGCTGGACCAGTCATGATGCCGTCATGCGATCGACATTGCAAGACTATTGTTTTATAGGCTTGTCATCGTGATCATTCTCATCATCTTCATCATCAGTAACCGAAGGATACACTTGCTGCCCGTCCACCAGTGTTTTAAAGGGACACTGCTTGATGGCTGAACTTAGAGTGTTTTTCTTTGTCACCTTTTACAGCACCGAGGACGCGGGAGAACATGGTATGGATGGTAGTTTTTATGCTGTCACCTTACTGACTTTAAATATAGAAAATTAAAATACCGAAAACTTTCAATTTCATATGACAAATTTGAAATTGACAATCCCAAACTCCTGGCATCTGTTTGGTGGCAATAAAAGAGAAGAGCATACAATACAACTATCTATGCAGTATCTACGGGTAGAAGTATACATTTTACGACGTCGTCTTTGCCGTAGTGTAGAGCGCCGTAAATCTAGCGTATCGAAATGTCCCATTCTCAAGTTGCTTCGAAGTGCCGGAACAACTGCGTACTGGTGCTGTATTGCTATTTTTTGTGTGAAATGTTTCGTATTTCTTCTTAGCGCAGTGTGACAGCTTTAAAAACTATCTCAGAAATAAAAAGCATTTATTTTGCTTTCTGCTGGTAAAGAACATAATAATATCATTGCTTTTTTCTAAATATTGATTAAAGCTCGAATGGAATAACTAAGTACTTACCCTATTTCTTACTGCTCTTAGCGATTCGGCCCTACATTATAAGTACATCACGTATTATTGATTTATCTTTTGAGTATTTTATTGCAATGCCAAGCAACAGAATCTTCTTATCAATCAATTCTAATCAATGTCAACAATAGATATGTAATAGACTATCCCGAAATGAATAACCTGCTGCATCAGTGGGTCTGGCTCAATGGTTTACAGTGTCTCTGAAGTAGGAAATTTATCTAAATAATCCAATTACATGTAATTACTTCCTTTGTAGTTAATGTTTAATAACAGTTTATTTTTATCAGTATGTTTAACATAAGTACATACTTGTCTAGTCGTCAGCACTTGATATTTGTATAAACATACCTTCATAATGAATTATGTCACGTCACTTGACTATCTTACTGTCTGGCTGATGGCCTCGGGTACACGTGTCTGGTTGCCAAGGTTAGCATTCATAAAAAGGATATTAGAATGTCTGGATAGGGTAGTGAGAGAAATTACTTAGCACTTCAATGAAGTACTACTTGTAAGGAAATACAATTTATTGCAATGGATGTTCTTCTTCAAGTTAAGGAGCTTCGCTCTTGACGGTGGAGCATCAGAGGGGAAAACAGAAAGTATCTAAACTTTCTGTTTTCCTGAAAACTGTTTAATTTTCGAAATCCAGTTCTTATTAGTTTGTCGTTTGTTTATCATTAGTGTTTGTTTTATAGCGTTCTTACTGTTTTTTTTTGTTTTACAAGATGGTCTCATACGTTTTAAATGCTGAAGTATGTATATTAAATCGACTTATTTTCATTTCATTCATTGACTGCTCCGTAGCTCAGTAGGCAGTGATGCGGGTTGAGAAGAGAAGCGGTGGCACTTTGGTTTGATTACTAGCGGGGCGAATATTAATATGATGAATATCGTTGTTTGTTTCCCGGTCTGGGTGAACTGTTCGTCTATGTTCTGTATATGTTTCGGGCACCCTAGTTAGCGGTTCTGAGCGTGATGTGTTATTATTATTTAGCTATTGATTACCGTGCTTCATATTCAGTCCTAAACACTACTTTAATTTTATTCTTCGATGTATTTAAAACGTCGGTTTTCTTTATCCACAGCGGTCTCCCTAGAAACCTTGGTGGAAAACTGCAACAAGCTGTTAGAGAAATTCCACTACTCCTGGGAGATGATGCCCCTCATACTGGTGATCCTCAACTATGCGGGGTCAGACATCGACGAGGCGTCTAGAAAAATCGACGAAGGTACGTTGGCTGGCGATTCGTTCTCTTCTTTAAATTGTTAAATCAAGTGCCTTTTGGTGTAGTCTTACTTTGAAGTTGACGATGTTGAAGGCTTTGGAGGTTGAAGATATAATGCTAGTATTATATTTAAAGCCTCGTCCCAAACTACAAGAAAGTCTAAGACAAACTAACAGACACACTGACTTGTTTTGTCAATAATACATTTTAAAGGAACTAGAACGATCTTGCCATTGCAAAAGCGAACTGCAAAGCGAACTTAAGGTTTGAATGGAGATATAAAATATTTCGTGATTTTTTATGTTTATGTATATTATGAGGTGGACATCAGGTTTTAAAAATTATTTATCTACTCATAGCATGGCTTAGTTAGATCTTTAACATTTAACAATAACAACATACAATCTATATTGATTTTCTTATAATTTAAAAACGTCTGTGAAAATATGATTTTAATGGCGATCACGAAATATCTGCAAAGGTCGCAGTGATACTGGGCTGATAAAGCCTTGCTAAGCCGCCAATCAAATTAAAAAAGAAGATTTATTTATTAAGTATCTATCCATACATTTCCGGACACTTTTTAACAAAGTTGTGTTGGAAATTTTATATCAAATGTAAATTTTTGTTCATCATCATAAAAATTTGAGCAACAATGATATTTTATGTAGACTATTTGAAACCTAAAAACGATGATTTAATTTTTTGAAGCCAGTTTTATGAATTTAACAATACTTCAAGAAATGTAATATTAAAAAATTTAATTGATTAATATTTTTTATCCATTTTCAAGATAAAATTATATCTCCATTGCAAACCAATTAATGAAATGGCCTATTCTGTGGACGCTGGAAGAAACTTATTTTATGGTTTTACCTCTTTTCGTTTCTTTAGGGATAAAAAGGTTAATCATTCAATTATTATTAATAATAATTAAAAAAAAAAAGACTGTCCGGAAGCGACGCAATTTAATTTTCAAAAATATGGAAATTAAAAATATCCACTTTAATTGGATCAAAAGGGAACGTTTTAACTCACCGTCGGTTTATAAAAACAAACATGCTTATATTAAAAAAACATATAAAAACAAATCATCCAGCGTTCACAGTCCGCAAAGCGAACGTTCACACTGTGCGAACATTGTCCACAGGCAAGATGATGATAAACGAGTACGCGAAGAAGAACCACCTGAATATCTTCGATGGAATGGAGTTGCGGAACTCGACACGCCAGTACGGACTTTGAAACTACACAGTAATATAAGCTCTTCCCACTACAAGACTGATAAACCGCGCGCGATATGAAAGCTCTTGATTTCAGTCAATCTAGCTCTTTCTTCTTATTATAGGATGTCTTCTGTTTTTGTTCTCATAGTTTTGTTTTCTTTGACCTACGTGATAACTGCTCCGTTTTCATATAATTTTCCTCATTAAATTGTATATTAACTCCCTTTTTTTTGGCACAAGCACGACTTTAACCATTCCTTTAGTAACACAAAACTTTTTTTTTTTTCATTTCTGTTATTTCTTAGTAATAACTTCAATTATGTTCTTTGTAGTGTCGTATCGATTGCAGCAGCTGTATTCTTTGTTTTCTGCATCGAATTATAATGTTGCTTCAGCTTTTGAAAACAACTCAAAATGCTCAAATGAAACTGTGTGTAATTTCGTGTTTGAGAATCATTGCAAGGCAAAAGTCCTCTCGCTCTCTTAAATTTTACGTTTATAAATTCCCTAAACAACCAATCCATCAAAAATCATGCGCCATCCAGTTACTCATGATTTTCTTATTCTCCACTCAAAGCGAAATATTAAATTTAATATCGTGTTCTGATTTTGACTAAATACCCCTTCCATTTGATGTAGGTAGTTAAGATTCCTTTTGCTATCATTAACTAATAAAAGACGATTCAATTGTCTCATGTAATAATAACTCTTTCACAAAGAGACGACTCAACAGACCGTATGCCTTTTCATTTTATTTATCGTCCTAAAGACTATTTCCATCCAGCCCGTTCTATTCACTGCGATTGTCTTTGTAAACATTCCCTTCTTTAGTTGGTGTCCCTTTTTCTCATTAAGTTTTACTATAAAAGTGAAAGCAATATTGTATTACTCAGATAGAGTTGTTAAGAAGTTTGGTTTGATTGGTTTTAGCACGTATTTAAAGCTGCATTTGTCAACGCTTATTAGGTCTTGTCTTGCCGCAATATTAAAATATATTTATTTTGAAAATCAAAGTATTATGTCTTCAGTTAACTTAGTGTTCTAGTCATTTAGATAATTATACTTCCCTAATTAAGTGTTAAATAATAATATAATAAATGTGTGGATATTGTAGTCTTTTTCTGAGTAAGAGTTGACTGAAATTAAGTTGCATCTAAGAAACCGTTTTCCTTTATTCAAAATTTTGCAATACAGATATTATACCAACCAACATCTAACACACTAAGCCTTATGAACTTTTTCAAATTCATTAATCAAAACATTGAAACTGCATTTATAAAATAATAAAATCTGGAAACCACTAATCAACCGCTTTTGAACTACTAATTTTTTGCAGAATGATTGTTATTGATACTATCAGCGCTCGGAACTTTATCATCGGGTTGCATGCAACACCGATTCCAGTCTATCTTAAATATTATTTTTATTTATTTAAGAGCAAGCTAGCTACAATTGCCTGCATGTATTTCCTTTCTTTCCTTTTACCTTTAGTTTCTAGGCAAAGTATCCGAAAAAAAAACAATTGTCTTTTATTAATAAGCAATTATATTTTTGTTATCGTATTAATTATTTTCTTGGCTTGAATTCATTTATTTCGGAGAAGAAGCTCCAAATTTTTCTTCCAGTATTAAGTCAAAAATTAACTTTTTATAATATTTTGAGACTACATTTGCCGTTAATGTTTAATCTTAATCTTAATTTTGTTCTTTCAACACATTAAAATAGAACGATCAATTATCACAAATCTAATGCTGATTCTCCTTAACCACCAGGTGAGTTGGAGTGAGACAGTTATTTGCTACAGACACTTACACGCCAAATGTTGCATAGAGCTACGGCTGAGGTTATTTTGATATCCGGAACTGGTGCTTTCATGCATTGGAGTTCGAAGTCATTAATTGTTAGATTTTGAATTGTTAATGTGATGTGAAAATTGAAAGGATGTGTCTAGAAAATAAAAATTAAGGGTAAGTTTTGAAGAATGTTAAAAGAGGCGAATAATAATTTTAAATACATATATTTCATAGAAAAATTATGAAGTGCTTGAAAAATATATCAAGCTACGTGAAAATTGCGTTTTTAATGCTCGGGATATATTTCATAGTACTTGACTTCTATATATTTTCTCCTATTGCTTCTATCTCCCCGCTCGGCTCACAGCTCGAGCATCTTGCTACCAAAGTGGCTGTTAACCCGCTTTGCTACTGTACCGCCACATAAATTCATCAGCGTGAAGTTAGCCGCTCCATCGTCTCATCTTCCAAGAACCTCAATACACATTAAATCATTTGAAGGAGAATCATTATTAGTTCAGCATCTCTTAATCTTTGTCCTGGATGGCGGCCAAAGCGCATTGGTTCAGTCAGATTTATTATGTTATTGAATATTTGAAATTATATTGGTTTTACAATAATGCTTTTAAATTGAATGATCGATGTTACGAATTCAGTTTCAATCGTTATTTTAATTACAGACACTAATTAAATTTACTCCCTCATTTATCCACACTGACTCTCATATACACACACACACACACAAAACTCACACTGTGGTCCAACCAGCGAAACAGATTTAACCAAATAACCAATGGTGATTTCCGCTTTGCAGTGACCGGACTAAGGTGGAGAAATTCGAAATGTAAAATACCCCATACAGTGACACCTGCGGCCATAACCAGTGTTGTGCTAGTGTAAAGAATACCATTATTTATTTTAGCATTATTTTCTTTTTTGTAGGAAAATGCTGAGCGAAATTAATAATATAAGTAGTGTACTTTCCTCGTCGATGAAGTTGTTTTGCGAATGATATACTCGTACTTTTAGTTTGTGAGTGAAAATGTGTTGTGGAGTGTGCGTGTCTGTCGTGGGGACAATGCTGAGCGATGCCTCTCTGCGCTGCTGGGCCGGTAAGTCCTCTTTTTATAAAGCATGTAGACTCTTTCCGAAAGCACTCAACAAATTAATTTTCTAATCAACATACCCAATTTAATATTTTATTCGAAAGTTCTTGGCAAGAGTCTCGATGCAGCACAAATGGTTGATCAAAGTAGTACAATAAACTAACTAATTAAATAACACAAGGATTAAGACAATTTTAACATTTTGAAATCCCATTTGCAAATTTACATAGAGTTCAAGTGACGTTTTCGAGATATTTCCATTTACGAAACTATATTTGATGGCCATTTAGACTTTTTTTATTTAACTTGTTACCTATGCACTTTATATGGGCTCAATAATCAGAGATGGTTTATATCTCCGAGGGTCAATCAATAAAATATTATGAGAGAGATGAACTACTAATTTATAAGCAGTTCGAACATTTTATTAGCATAATTAAAATGAAAATAGATTCAAATCATTATGACGTGACCCCAAATCGCTTATTTTGAGTACAACCTACCTTTTGATTGGATAATTTTACTATTATTGGATTTATTGGTACTAATACTAATGCATATTTAAAAGTCGAAATCATTATTCGCAACGCTTTTACCAGTTATTATTTATAGCAAAAATTATCTGTTTAGTTTGTTTTATTACAAGTATACAATTTTCAACAATATTACAGCAGCTAATAAAAAACTGTCTGTCGGAAGAAACGAACGAACGGGCGGAACTACCGTACTTTATCGTTAGCCGTTTATAAAAATATTTTATTTCGTGGCCCTAAGCATGCCCTCGGTATAACCTCGGCTCGTTTACTGTTTTATAATATGCAATTAGGGATTGTAAAAATGTGAAATGGAACTCTGTTATGGCGGCGCTGTAAAGCGGTGCGCCCTAATGAGTGGGGGCCTGTAAGCAAATTGTGTTCGCGTATTCTGAGAAATTTGCTAGTCTGACACTAAATTTGGGGCATTATTCTAAACCCTTAGTGCTTTTTTTATTCTTTTGGAACAGTTTTTATATTCATCAAAAAAATGCGCTCGCATCTCTCCCTTGCTTCGCTTCCTAATTTTAAACGTATATTTCTGTGTTTTCCCGTTCCCGTGAGTTTTCTCTAAGGAAATGCTTGAAACGAATCACAATAATTTGATCACAAAAGGAAAATTTTATTAAACCAAATTTGTAAATTTCTCATAAGTGTAGCTGAACTTTTACGACTTAGGTACTACTTCGCTGTTTCGTTGTGAAGACGCCCGCCTTGCCGAAGACGTGTCGGTGGCCAAAAATAGTTCGATGACAACTGCAGGATATTGCAATAACATAATAATAATACGAGCTTGGATTATTTCTATTTAATACTAGTATATTGACGACGTGGCCTATTAAGATACAATGTTGCATTTCTCTATATTTCCCGCTCTAACAGTTAAGCAGTAGCAGAGTGTGAGAGAGACGGCGACAAAATTTTACGACTTCGCGAATAGCTCCAAGGGCCAAACGATTTTGTTTCTCATTTTGTAAAGTGTAAATAATTTTATTTGCTATTCCAGAGTCAGGCAGGCGTAGGCGAAGGTTTTATGGAAAAATACTATATATATTTTATATGAAAAGTAAATGCAAACTCCTACATAATATTATCTGATTGTATTATTGCAAGAACTAAGAACATTGATATTTTAGAAATCATATAAACGAAATAACTTACCTATAGTCAAAGTTTAAGAAGTGACGGATATTATTGTTTTTGTAAAAAAAAAAAGATATTTAGGTACTTAAGGTGGTAACTCTCGGTATGGCGCGAAATTCAAATTTTTCGCGTTTTTTAATTATTCTGGCGAAAGTATTCATTTTTAATAATGTTTTAATGATTTTGCGTATGTAAAAAAACATCTCCCACATTATAATACAACGTCTTAGTACACAAAGGCCAAAAATAAAGTTATGTTCTTAGATAATTAAAAAGCGCGAAAATTTTTGAATTTCGCGCCATACCGTGAGTTACCGCCTTAAGTTTCACATCACATTATGCCGTCCTAAAATTTTAAAAACCTATACTAATTATGATACCCCATTATTAGATTTGTAAATTGCATGTGATGTGATAAAGATATCTTAGATTGAAAAAAAAATTGCATAAAAAATATTATTCCTTTTAAAATGCAATTCACCCACTATCATCGCATTGTGCATTAAGTTTCCTAAACCATAAAAGATACTATTTCCAATAACATACCATCAAAATAGGATTATTGATACGGAATGTCTCAACAAAGTTGCATTTTACTACCTCCCAGTAATGCCTGTAATGAACGCTACCAATTTTATGCTGATGATGGTGAAGTAAGAGCATCCAGTTTATAGGTCCAGGGGCTCTAAGAAGACCACATTTGGTAGTACTCTTGGTTAGAGCCAAAAGTAATGTACAAAAAAAAAAAAACACTACACTATGCGATACATGCTACTACATAATCGAGAGGAGTTCCTCTTTACGTGCCCTTATTATGGTGGTTGCTATATTTTATGGTGGTGGCCACATAGCCCTTCGGTTGCGCTTTTAAATTTTAACTTTTTTTATTATTTTTTTATTGAAATTTACCCCTCTCTTTATAACAAAATCAATACATACTAAGTACGTATACAACTAAGTCTCTTTAAGCTGACTACGATACGTATGCTAAGATGTTAAAAAACTAAACGGATTTATGCTGTTTTGTTTTTTAATAGAAAGTGGAAGATTCATATAGTACTGTTCCCCGCAGTGTTACCCGCGGATCATTAATGGTAGTAAAAAATTTGCCTAATCCAGGGTGTCATCTAACTTCATTTCATATCAAATTTTATTAAAATAACTTCAGCCGTTTAGACGTGAGGAAGTAACAAACATACACACTTACAAACTTTTGTATTCATAATATTAGTGAGATTATCTAGATATAAGATTTTGTTATGAATTACGAAGTTTGCCGGGTCGACTAGTACACTGTAAAACAAATTCATATACAAAATGGACGACGAGTGAAATGTGGCCGAATGCAATTAAAGCATCAATTTGCAACGACAGATACATTTTCAATAATTTGTGTAGCGTTAAACGATTAAGCTCCCAAACAGATTGGGAGACCGATTCTTAAATAAAATATAATAATAAGTAAAAAAAATTGGCGAATTATAATAATTAACTTAATAAAAATAAAATAAAACAATATTTATAATAAGATTTAGTTTTTTTTTTTAAATAAGCCACGCATGTACGTTAAAAGTGGCATCATGCTAGGCAAACCTGTAGCACAGTATAAGAAAGAATACTACGCCGATCAATACATGGTATAAAACAAAGTCGCTTCCCTCGTGTAGGTAGTTCAAAGTAGGACAAAGCGTGGACGTGGATGTCATGATCATGAAGACTCAAAATGTTAAAAAAGAATCGAACTCCCGTTCATTTTGTTCTGTCCATCGCAAACAAACGTGGGCAGTCCCGCGAATTAGTGAAGTAATTTATTGTGTACAAAAACTTTGTAGATACTTATACTTTTTTTTGACACAATACTTCCATTCCTTCTTACCACCCCATATTTTAAACATTGTAAGAAATAGCTTAGAATTGTAAAAGACTATTCACAATTGTATTTATCTTTGCATCTTGTATTTATTTTTAAATAAATAATAATTTTATTAATTCGAATTGAAATGTCAATAAAATTAGAAAAAAATCAAGATCATCTACATATTCTATTCATGTCCCTGTTAAAATGATTTTAAACTCAAATCAATTCAAACAAATTCAAAACGTCCAAATCAAAATAACCATTCAAATTTACACCTTGAACAAACTTCCCGACTGCGGTTTAGTTCGGGAAACTAGCTCGTGTCGCAGTCGATTAAAATCTGACAACTGCTAACTAGTGTTCACGCAACAGTTGTTTTTCCAAGTTCCAAATTCAAATACGGAGCTTCGGCAAAGTTCGGCCACACTCGGGGACATTCGTAAATGGAAATGCTGCTTTTCACAAGAGCTCTACTTTTTAAATGAACTGAAAGTGGCAATACGGTCTGGAGTTCTTGAAACGCATTTAGTTGTGAAGGGGAGCGCGGTAGCTAAACCACATGGGGTGAAAATACAATCAGTCCGAAATTGGTGCTGGACAAAACTTTGTTTTGTTTGTTTGATCAAACAACTTTCTGGTGAGAAGAATTTTGAATACTTTTTCATTACTTTTATTGACAAATGGCTGGAAAATTATTTGGATACACATATAAATACTTATTATATAAGATGATAATAACATGGCCTGCAAAATCTGCAGCACAGGCTAATCTCACGTTTCAATACCTCAAAGTTAACAAATAAATTCAACAAAGGAATAAAACTTGAAGTCACTTACAGAGTACACTCGTCTTGCCTCGTAAACCCAGTCACTGCCGGAGATTTGCCAAAGCTTTCGTTCGTTACACAAAGCGTAGAATAGAAGTCAAGCAAAAACTGGGAATCAAACTGGGTGTTAAAAAACTTCTAGTCATAAAACAAGGGACGATACATGAGTCTGCTCTGCACTGCTCCTGGCGCGACGACGACGGCGCAGCACTAAAACGGGCTATGTCCGATATCGCGAAATCCGGGAATCCCGGATCCGCCGGATATCAAAAGTTTTATTGCCACGGATCCTTTGTCCGGGCATGCCTGGGTTATATCCGCCCCGGTTATAAAGCGATGACGTTGCTCGCATAGTCGCATTATCTTCTTCTGGAATTCATTGTCGTCCTGCTTTTATGCTTAGCCTCGAGTATGGAATATTTTTATTGCCGGTACTGTAGCTTTTGTATTAAGAGTGTTGGTGGCAATTTATATTCTAATGTAAGAAAATAATGCATGGATATATACAGATGAAATTATTGTCAATAATTACATTCTTAAAAAGGTGTACCTTTGTAACCAAACTTGTTTTTTTAAACTATGTACTCTTTATAGTCTACCATAGGTATTATGTGACCATAGTAACTTTTTTTCATAACTTTTGTCGAAACAGTAGATTTTATTTTTATATGTAGTGGGTCCAACCCACTGCACTGCACTACGTATTCATGTATTTTTATTTATAATTATGCTGACGTGTTAAACTTTTATGTAGCAGAACACCAAAAATGAAGGCGTAGTCAGTAAGTTTTTACTTCCTCTCACTCGCTCAAGTCGTTGAAAACTAATAAGTAATTACCTTTTAAATATTATTTTTTATGGTTGAATTTGAATTTTCATAACTTTATACGGGGTATGGTAATGAAAAATGCTGCAGAAGCGGATTTTATGCGCCATCTCTGGAAGCGAATCGTCGTAAATATATTCCACGCCGTAAAAATGGGACTTACGACTTACCCCGTTTTACATCGCGCCGCGCGGTTTTACCCCTCTCACCCCGCCGGATACGGACGGATGCGTTTTGCTTCAGCTATTGGAAATTTTGTACTGCATTCCTTTTATTAGAATTTTTTTTCTTTAAAAAAAATTAATTAAGAAATTAATGTGAGTACTTAAATAATGAAATAATAAATAATGGGCAGGTCATATAGCCCGCAGAACAGATGGCCGCTGGGGCCGAAAAGTTCTCGAGTGGAGACCACGGATCGGCAAGCGCAGCGTAGGACGTCCACCGACCAGATGGACGGATGATCTGCGCAAGGCTGCGGGTCCACGCTGGATGCAGGCCACCTGCGATCGGTACAGATGGAGAGCCTTGAGGGAGGCCTATGTCCAGCAGTGGACGTCCTACGGCTGAAATGATGATGATGATGATGACTTAAATAAAGCTGTTTCCTATAAATTTGATGAGGTCTCTAGAATAAGTAACAAAATAAAGAGCGCCCGGCACGACACGGCCTGGGCATCAAGTCGCTGAAAATAAATAATAGTGACAGCATTCGAATATATTGCGGCTTTTTAAGGACGACAACCAGAACACGCCCTTAGAAAAGAAGTAATAATTTCGAATACCTACTGTCATTGTCATCGAATTTGCATTATGTGTGAAGCGACTCAGGCCCCTGGTGTGGTGGGTATATTATACCCACCACACCAGAGGTATAAGGGTAATGTATAAGGTATAAGGGTATAATGCTGTGGACCAGGATGTGTAGAAGAGAGGAAGACCTTTGCCCAGCAGTGGGAAAATACTAACTGTTGTTGACATACTAGAATTATTTTGTATAGTTTGGGTAAATAATTAAATTTAAGTACTATAATGTTTCAAATTTAATAAAATATAAAATCTAGATCACTAATAGTTCAATAAACACTAGATCGATATAGGCCTGGTGTATCACTGACCTTTCTTCATCAAATCATTTTTATCTTCACAAAATAAAATCTTGTGACAAAGGGCTGAATTGCTAAATTCCCCTAATAAGCTGTACCAGACAGGATAAATTTTATGAGATCGTAAAAGCTTGCGAAGGGCAACGGCGCGGTACGATTGAATATTGTATTTATTTGTATTTTTTGGTTACTTTGATAATTTTATTTTACGAGTCTTTTAACTTGAAGTTCTTAAATATGTATTTTCATTGCATAGGAATTATTGTTAACTTAATTGCCATTTTTTTATAAGTAAGTATGTACACATTTTGTCGTAATGCAGTATTAAATTTTAATTTTAATAGTTTTAATTCCGTTTCGAAATTACAAAAAGAAGCATACGATTCGTTAGCCTATGAGGATTATTGCCTCCCTAGTTTATATAATATGCAAGAAATTAATTTAATTACTATAAGCGATAAGGCCGTTTATTGCAATGTAGGTATATTTTTTTTTACGATAAAGTGTCTATAATTTTTTATTCGTCCCCAGGTCTGTAACCAAAGACAATCAATTACAATTCACAAGCCTACTTAATTGAAAGCACATTATAGGTTGCGTGCGTATTAAAATCTTATAAATCATAGGTACAATCGTCGATACCCTAAATCAGTTTTCAAAGGCTATATAATCAAAAGACATGTAGTCTATTAAGTGATGATTAAGTTGGACTGTGAAATAACTAGTTACATAGTTTGTGGTTACCGCTAGACTGCCTACTTCCGGTCTGCGGTTAGTAACGAATACATCAAAATACGCTTTTATTAACGTTTTGAAAAGTGGGAAATCATAATTTAGTAATTGTTAAATCTTGATAATTTTTTGCACAATCAAAACAAAATATTTATTTGATAAAAAACATTTTAGTGTTACAAAATACTGTATGAAAATGAAAAGCATATATATGAAAATGGAAACCAAAATCACATCTCTCAAATAGACAAAGTGACTAATTATTTATTATTATTATTTGTAGCCTGTAGTGTCCCACTGCTGGGCAAAGGCCTCTTTCCCCTTTCTCCACTTCTAGGAAGCGGTGGAGCGATGAGCTGGGAGCCCACACCAAGACCTGGTGGGAATGTGCCCAGGATCGGGAAAAGTGACTAATAGCACAGGATAAATAAAAGTGATTTATTTTGCTTCTCATATCTATTGATAACGGCAATAACCCTTTTTTTAAATCACCACACTCATAAAAAAAAAACAGTGTTGTGATGGCTGGCTTAACAAAGAAATAATGATGTCTTAAAAAACACAAACTTCAAACACACTAAGTTGTTGTTCATAACATTAACCCGAGTTTCAGGAAATAGGGTTGTGGTTGACTCTGATACTGACTAATCACAGTTTTCCACATAACATTCTAACAAACAATATATTCTACTAAACTAGTCTAGTCTAGAATGATAGATTTACTTTAATAATTGAAACGGAAGCTACCTACGAACTTAGTACCGGTGACGGTCATTTGAACTCGTAACCTATATCCAGGAGCGGCACTATGAACTCTCAAATAAATTTTACATCATTCCGGAAGTAAGTTTTCGATTTAAAATTTATGTAAAACTGCGCGTAGACCAGCAATAATAGGATGAAATTATTATTAATTGTAATTATTATCATTTTCATTCCTAAATTAAAACAAGTTATTTTATTAAGTAAGTACCTTCAACAAATCTTTGCATCTTAGAATAAATCATATAAGACAAAGTTCAGCTATTCGCAATTTGAATGGTTTGTTTTGATAAAGTTTTTTTTGTTTTGCTTACTAAAACATTATTTTATATAAGCTGTTAGCTTCGCATCGCAAGTCTGTTTCTCTTAACTTGGAGTCAATGCTGGAGTTCCGATAATGCAAGTTACAGTGGGAATGAATCCTCTATTTTCCGAATTTCCGAACTAAAGTTGTCCATAATACCACTCCAAAACTACCGAAAATCGTCAAACGTACAGTATTTGCTCGCTCAGCACTCCTGAAGCACGGGCCAGCGGTACTGGCACTTTAATTAAACTAAGGTGCACGTTAAATGTAGACGGAAGGCCGCCATTGTAAATTCCACCGACGACGTTTCAGTTTCATGGCTTTAGTTGGAAAACGCCGTCAGACTTTTATGGGCAATTTCGGTTCTAGCGCTTTGTTATATTACCAATGCTTTTAAGGCTGCACCTCGCATCGGTAAACATATGTGCTGCTTTACGAGGCAGTGGCTTATGAGGAATATACTGTGTTAGTTGGTAAATTAATCGAGGAATTAAAAGTATTTTGACATTTATCTTAAACTGTTGTGTTGATTTGATGTGCAGCAAGCAACCATTTCTTTCTAAGATTTATTATATTATATCTACCTGTATATGGTAAAAGGTATTTTTTTTTACATTACATTGAGAAACCTTAATCATATACTTAGGATAATTATGCACTGTCAGGTTAAATGTAACAGATATATAACTATGAAAACTTTACCCATATTCTCTACTAGAGGCTGCCCCGCTGTTTTTCCCGCGCAGATTTCTAATAAACACAAAAATCCCGTTTTTTCCCGTTCCCGTAAGAATTTCGGAAAATCCCTTCTTAGTGCTCACCTACACTCCCCAAGGATCCTACGTGCAAAATTTCAGCCCGCTACGCCCAGTAGTTTCGGCTCTGCGTTGTCTGTCAGTCAGTCAGTCAGTCAGTAACGGAAGAGTTTTATATATATTGATAACTTATGTTATCTGTTGAAGTACCTACTCTCAAATAGTGACAGATCCGGAAGATTCATTTATGAGTTTAAGGATTAATTTTAACAACTAAATAACATTTTACAATATTATTTACCTATTTTCAAACGCAACAAAGTCACTACTACAAATTCTAAGAGTTCATAGCTTTATTTTAACGTTTTCATGTCAACTCTTATTCCCAATTAGGAGAGGCGTAAAAGTGAGTGTGAAGTTATAAATTCAACTTTACGACCTCAGCAGATAGTACCGATAAAGTGATGTTTAGTGACAACTTCGAGCTACATACTAGGTGATTTTGTTTTTAACACTGTTTTTAGTGACTAACTATTCTCTACACATTCTCTGCGTGTCTCTACCATTTGGAAAATTTGGCTGGAACATCGTGTTAAATTAAATGTATTCTTCTTTATGAAAGTAAAACCTATCATGGTAAGTACATAGCCTGATGGCCCCAACCCAATAGATGCTTTGCGATAGGGCATTAGTTAATGCTATGTCACACGGCTAAAACAGAAACAAACACACTTCAAAATAAAATTGAAAGCGAGAGTAGTGTGTCAGAATCTTAGCAAGTGGAAATCAATTGTCTCTGCCTACCCCGATGGGATACAGGCGTGACGTTATGTTTGCATAGGTAAGACCTAATCTACTCAGGAGGTAATCCACGGCCAAATTTTAGCTTGTCTCACGAGACTGTATCAAAGGCTTTTGCTAGATCCAAGAACGTGTCGCTCTCATTCTATTGTAGTTTTTAAATATGTTTTTCTGATACTATCGCGTCTTCATATGGTACGTTATATTCTACCATTAGTCTATTATATAGCTTCATCTCAGACATATCGACGCCAACGCCTCCGCGACGACTGCTTCCTGGAGCGGCCTAAAGCTGGTACCACAAATAAAGCAGAAGCCAATTACTTTGGCCTTTTGCTAACTAACATTAAACTAATTAATTAGCTAACATCAAACTTGAGATCTTTCGGCCTGCATGCAGTTTTTTTTTACCTAATAAGGTCACTGATAAAATTTAGAAGAAAAAAACGTGACCTACAGCTGCAGCGCACAATGTTGACATAATACAAGTTACTTTACCAATCCAGTCTAAAAAAGTGGCAATGAAAAACTCTTGTATGTCCATGGGGTGCCATTGCTCTCAAAAACAAACAATATGTTGTTATTAAAGAGAACGCACTTCAATTACAAAATTATAAGCTGTTGACAAAAAATCTTTATTAAAACTAAGAGCATAATATTTCACCGACTTTTAAACCACTTGAGATTCTGAGTTCTTATATAATTGCCACTAAGCTTTTTTTCAATTAGTTTGGGCGCCCTCTTAAAAAAACGATAATTATAATATTATAAGTTCTCTTTTTTGGTCATTGCCATAGCATTTATATACATGTAACTAGACCTGACCATTTCAGGAGGTGACGATAGGGGAGATTAGCAATAATTTTAGCCACCCACTGAAAAAAAAACTGTAAAAATTTGAATCAAGAGTTCTATAACTCTGAAACGAAACGTTTGATTTTGACCTGGGTACCTAAGGTCTAAAATTATTGGTAAGGACTTCTACTGCCATCTCCTGAAATGGAAAACCTGAACGGTCGTGAAATTTTACAAATTCGAAATATTTAATACAAAATTTAAAATAAGAAATAAAAGGCCTTGATATTCAAAATGAACAGTAATTCGTAATCGATTGATGTTACTACTTCCACTTACACGACGACAGCCTCCGGCAGAAGTTTTTTTTTAAGATTTCACCCTTCGTCAGACATAACATCTGAAGTGTGTTAGTTAAAGAGAACCAGAAGAAACATCTGTTCGCGGCTGATTGCATTCGCACTAGATAGAGATAAAGATATAACATTCTTATTACTATTGTCTAGTCTAGAGCAAACTGGCGGCATGGCACGGCAATGGATTTTGCGGCAGTTTGTATTGTATACTAACTTACTTTTTTACAACTTTGTACATTATTTTCATGAGCCGAAAATGGAACTTTCCGTGTCATTCCGCGGGCTACATACCCTACTGTATCCCATCTCATTATACATCAAATTAATTATCAATCCATGAAAACATGATTCAAAGTACGAATAAAAATCCTCTGCCGTGCCGCTCATACAGTTCCAATCAATTGTTTATTACGTAATGTTTCTTAAACATTTCTTAATAAGGATTAGCAGAATTTGTAAAAAGTAACATCTCCTAGTGGGAAGTTTTTGCACGATCACCATGTGTGTGCTGCAGTAAAAGCGCATTAGTAAGGAAATACGCGCGCGTCTGACCGTTTGTTTTATTTTGTGTCTTATTCTAGCCCTTGTCAACCGGCTATTATTGGTTTTTACTTACACTGTTACATTGTCGGCGGTTTCTGAAACTGCAGTGCACACTGCACGTGCTGTGTGTTGTGGGAGGGATGTGGGTCTTACACTGACTTACCTATTGTTTTTGTATTTTTATTTGATATTTTCTTGGCGTTCTGTTGGGAGGCCTTTGCCCAGCAGTGGACGTCTTTTGGCTGAAATGATGATGATGATGATTTTCTCCAATATTTTCTTTGTATATTTTTCTTTATCATATCATAATCATGTCAAACGAAAGACGTCCACTGTCAGGCAAAGCCTCCCCCACATATCACGAAGGCACAAGGCACAGCCATAAGGCCAAACATTTTAGGAGGTGTAGGCTATAAGGCCACGCTTCACAGGCTGTTTGGCGATGGCACGGAATGGCTCTTCAAGGAAGAACGCTGCTGCCCGTCTGTCGGTTATTTTCTTCGACACCAAATGGCGAATATCCATCTTACATCTTACACCTGTTACATCTAATGACATATATTTTTTGTGTGCAAACAAACTAAACTTAGCAACTTCGTGCATTTAAATCTAAAACTAACATAGAGTTGCAGTCTGGTCCAGGCAATATTGAAACTTAAGGTGCTAGTAAAAGCATTTGAACACTAGGACTCCTATAGTTAGAGCGCCGCAATACCTAATTAAAGCTGATTAATTACCAGACCGTTGCCGGCAGTAAAATCCGCACTTTTACTGCTGCCAGTAATAAAAGAAACTTTTCCTTTAAAACGTCTAAAAACTCGGAGCGAAATTCGATGGAAACTGGAAGTAGTAAAACGCGATCCGAAGCGCTAAGCTAGTTTATAGCATCCCCCCTCAGGCCGCCCCCTCCCCGCGGCTAGTGCACGCACGTGACTTTTTAGTGAACAACTTACTTTGATTAGTTCGTAAAATTGCGTTCGCGGGATTATGGCCAAGTTTCAAGAAGTCAAACAAGCAAGGCTCGTTGAGCTCGCTGACGGGCGGGTGAGAACAATCGAGCCTATATTGTGTAGTGTAGTGGGTTGGGGTAGAGCAGGGCACACATCAGAAACTTTTTTAATATTTTGTTATCAAATTGTTATTGTAATTTTTGAATTTTCGAGGGCATGTAGAGATGGGAATTTTATAGAGGCTCTCTGTTTTAGGACTCGTAGGGTCAATAAATAAATGCAGCTGAATTTATTTATTGACCCTTGATAATTTCCCAAAATTTTTAACAAGTGCTACAAAAAATTTAATAACAAATTACTGGGAAAAAAGAATTTAAATTTTTTTTACTAATACATCATTTCTTCACAACACTAGTACGAGTTGTATAGTAGCAAATTCTCAATAGGAAAGGCAGTAAAACCTGTATCGATTTGAGAGCTAGGTTTAGACCTTTGCAATTCACGTCTCCACTGAGCCAATCAGTCTGAGATCAAACTCCCGGTGTTGTTTGGGAAACTTTCAGTTTGATCCATTGATCCGAAATCCAGGTCTCTAAAGGTATACTAAAATAGTTTTTCATGATTACTTTTGTTTTGTTCTTATGTATGGGTGGTGTTTCTACTCGGCACTAGCGCAAATAACATAAAAAAAAACTTTAAGACAAAAAATTTAAAATACTAAGGCGATTTTTAAAAGGTGCTTATTTATAAAGGTATTGCGTACTTTGTACAATAATTCTGCATTTTTAAACGTTTAGTATTACTTTACTATTTTCATTAAAACGTGAAATAAATCTAAAAGATACATACCATACCTACATATCAGACATTAAGATCATTCTAGTGTCAAGCATCATCATATAACCATTACTTAATGGAAAAAATAAATGTTTAGTTATATAAGTTTAAATTTAGTTAGGGTGAGATTTCCACAGAAACGCCCTACGTAAAGTTACTTGAAAACGATCATATCAATTAGAGGTACGTTTAGAGGATATTCGGATATTTAACGGCTCTACCACACAAAGTGTTAAACCTGGTCTAAATCACTAGACTAGGTTTAAATCACTAATTCGTCATACAAAATGACGATTTAGACCGGTCTAACTTTTTTGTGGTAAGGGGGTAAGTGTGAGTCCGTACTAAGGTAAACAAAAAACATATTATTTTTATTGTAAACTAGCTGTCTCGACAAATTTCGTATCGCGCCGAACAATTTAAATGGAAAAAATGTTGTTGTTTTTACCAACTTCCTTTCCATTTTTCCATATTTTCTCACCTTTTAAACCTTCCCTGGACTACTACAACATTTTGAAATCAAAATAAGCTAATTGGCCCGGCCGTTCTCGAGTTTTAGCGAGACTAACGAACCACGATTCATTTTTTATAGGAGATAGAAGTAGATGGATTGTGCAAGGTGCAAGTTTACTGGATTCATTCTTATAGCACCTGTTTATTAGTATGTCATAGCATAGGTCCCATGCCATGCCTCAACCTGCAAGCCTAATTAGTAGTTCAACTATTAAGTACTTAGCAGATATAATAAAACTGTTACATATAGAGCTCTCAAAAGTACAAGGTGTTTGAAAACGAGCCTTACGTTAAAAAAATAATGAACTTATAATTGTTGTTTAATGGCAAACAAGTAAGTGTAGTAAGTAGTAGTAACATTATGATAGTTCAGCAAACACAAAGAATAAAAAGTTTGAAAGAAAGCCTTATTGACCAGTTCGGACACTTCATAGAAAAAAGCGCGTTGCTTCGCGCACAGCCGAAATTCGTGTACGTGTACGCGTATCATGCTTGTGTGAGTGCGATAAGACGTGCTATTTGTACAGAGCGGTAACTAAAAGGTAACCGAGCGCGACGCGAGAGGCCCGCACTTGCTTAGGGAACCAGGGCAGGGCGTGCCCATACTGTATGTAGTACTATTTATTATACTGTGTCTTAAGTAAGACTGACTATACTACAAACGTTGCTAGGTATAGATTGTTTTACATTGTCAAGTCAAGAAAGTAACAACCGATTCATTCATACAGAGCAAGAGATATCATTGAACCAGGTCAATGTTCGCTGCAATGTGTGTTCACGTTCAGAAACAGTGTTGTTTCATCGACCTTGACATTACGTTCCGCACGTTGCATAATGAATTATACAACTGGCAACATTGTCAGAAATATGACACGCTCGCTTTTAATTCAAGAATGTCGACGCCCCGTAAATGATAAACCGGATTGGCAGGCTTATTATTTGTGAAAAATAATCCAAATCTACACTTGGTATTTTAGGAAACATACATATTACCATCCTCTACTTTTGCAGTCAGATAAAAAATAAGATTTCCAGAGATAGTGATTCTTAAAAAAACTACTTTAATCATCCCTGAACATCAATTGAAACAGGGAAATAGTAATACGTTAGAAGTCAGGGCGCTTGCTTGGGATATCTTCGTATTTTTCTATTCGACATAGGTATGTTTACTCCCCAGAACTTATATCATTAGCAGTGAAAACTTTGTGTGATTCAGTTTGTGATGTGATGTAAGGATTTCTAGTCTGTTTTGGCGGAGACTTTGTTGCATGTTAAGTTTTTCTGGGGCTGGTTTATCTAAAATAACTACGAATCGTGTAATAGAATATTTGATTCATTTCTTCTAAATCATTGCAAATACCAGAAGTGTGGAACAGTATAAAACTTGATAATATTGCTAAGAATTTACTACTTTTAAGTAAGTGGTACCTTTACTTATTTATATTTTTTCCATCATTTTTTCAATGCCATTGGTCTAAAGTATAAAATTTAGTATAATTACTTTTCATTCAAATAATTATTCTACATTGTATTCCATGTAACCTCATGCATTAACATCGGCAACAGTTTGCACCCAAGGCTACTTTAATTATGTAAGTATTGTTTTTTATTTTTTTATTAAGACTTGTCTATTATAATCATTAATTTTTACGAGGGACAAAAATACCGTTAAAATGAACCGAAAGTGTTGGAAAGATCTTGGTATGGAAGAATTGAAACATGATCACAGTTTTGTACTATGACAAAATCATACTTCGTTAAAAAAAATCCGTTTTTAATAATTGCATTTGGAAAGGGTGTCGATAACGTAGCTTTTAAAAATCTAGCAACAGGCCACACGGTGCGATACTTCCGATAAAGTGGGCACTTTAAGTTTCATAAACTAATATTTCTATGATCACTATTCTGAAAGCTACACTACAGAGCCTTAAAAATTCTAAGCAAGATTATTATTTAGGGCGTCATTGACGCATATATTTGATTTCGGCCATGGTTAAATAAATTATTAATTTACCGAAGTGGCGCTAGCTAACTATCGCACCCGTTTGCCCCTTAAGTCTGCCTGCCACTTCATGTGACGTCTACATGTGGAGAACTAGGTAAACTATACTAAACTAGGTATACAAAACTAGTACAAAATAAGACGGCGTCGTCGTCGCGCGTGGTGCACAAAAGTGCAGCGATCTTGCTATCTTTATTCTGATTAGGCACCATTTGACGAAGATAACTAGTAGATAGCACGTCAGAACTACCAAGCATACAGTAGGGTTGCCAATGAGAGTAACCTAATCTTGTAAGAAAATATGACTCCTAGATAATGCCATGCCATGCTCAAAACAGAGGGTAAAAGCATATTTCCTTAATTAGTGTAGGATATTTATGGACAATTTTTTTTTAAATATCGCCATGCTTTAACATGATCATACGAAAAAAATGCTTGAAATACATTTCGCACTGCAACCCAAAAAAAAACAGTAATGTAAGTAAGTTAAGTACATATAATATTTTTAATCAAAGAAAATCTCGTATGAAATATATCATGACATTTTGGCCATTGATAAACTAACATGAAATGTATACCCAACCAGCAAATCGTGTCGTAAAAAAGTCAGCAGCACGTTTCTCTTTCAGCTATTGGTCGTAAGAAGGATCTTTAAAAAGTCGTGTAAATGCTCTGTGCACGTTCTCTCAACGCGATTTGGGCGCACTTCTCTCAGCTTTAGATCCAGTAAATATCGTAAGATTATCGTATGAGTAGCCATTTAGTCGAATAAATATCGAGTAATCGCAACTAGAATGCTACTTAGTACCATAATGGCCATCAGAATGCCATTATTCGACACATCTGCTTTTTCCAAGTCGGTAGAACCGCTTTTATTCGACTTATTTATAGTTATAAAGCAATTTGGTTGCAATCACTCGACTTTTTTATCGTGTGACTGCACCCAAGCAGCACTTATAGACTTTTTATTTTATACGTGTAATTTATGTCAGTTGAAGTGTCAAACCTAATAAATATAAGTATATTTTGCCATCGTATTAACCATTACCATCAAGCCAAATGATGACAGGTAATTAGTTACCTGTTAAAGTTAGGTCGTAGGGTCTTACTTTCATGTGCGGAATAAAATTTTCCGTCTATATACCTAGCATTGTAGTTAATATTTCAATGGGCCCCAAGATTTCTATGTAAATAATGAATAACAAATAATGTTAATTTAACATTTAAAATAAATTCGCCATCAATAGCAAATAATAGCAACTCATTTATCATCACAGAGCATTCTCTCAGCTGTTAGTCGAAAGATTGAAATGAGATTTCCATCTTACGACTTCTAGGGACGCCATTACAGATAGTTTAGGGTTCCTTAGTGCAAAATCTACTATCTACTTCTACTACCTACTATCTATCTAACAATATATAAAAATGAATCGTGGTTTGTTAGTCTCGCAAAAACTCTAGAACGGCTGGGCCGATTTATCTTTTAGTCTTGAAATGTTTGTAGTAGTCCAGAGAAGGTTGAAAAGGTGAGAAAATTTGGAAAAATTGAGGGAAAGTTAGTAAAAAACAACAATTACTTATAATTTCCAATACTAAGTTTTCCGTTACTGTTGTATCCATTTTTAATCAAAAGATTGATTGATTTGACGTTGTTTTTAAATTCTTTAATTCTGGGCGGGCAAAATAACAAAGTAAATACAGCCAAGTTTTTAGCGGGTAGATAATGTTATAATAATCGTGCTAACTTATATCTAGCGCGATCCGGAGTTTGCCGGGTCAGCTACTTGGTATAAAATAATTATTTTACTATCAATAAATTGAATATACCGTCAACTTCGCTAAATTTTTGCATATTTTGAAACATTTTTAAATTGTGGAAAGATTGACCAATCAGACAAGCGCCGATCTGCGCCTCTGTTTGAGACGGGGCGCGCGGCCGTGTTTAAAAACTGCCTATACCATCAACCTAACTTAAAAAAAAACCACATTGAATAGTTAAGTTACATTGAATTTGGTTTGCGTAAGTTCATAGAATACAATATTTTAGGTAAAATTAGCTTTTTTTTATGAGTGACAATTTAAAATGGTAGTCTACTTGGATATAGATAAATTCATTAAAAAAGAGGACTTAAAGAAGCTTAAGGAAGCAAAATGGCCTTGGAAGAAAACACATTTTTTTATAATGCTTAAATGTTACTCATGTCATTTTGTAATTAAAAATGGATCAAAACCACGTCATTTTATATTATCTGAGAAGAGAATAAAATTATTACTGCGCACCTCATTTTTCTGGTGTTCGAATTGTTCAGAATATTCAATTTATTATCACTATTATGTTATTATTGCAAGTAGGATCACTTAATACAAAACAAAATTGTAAGTACTAACTTAAGTATCTCTTTATTATAAAAAATAATAATAATAGTTTAGTCAAATTCTTTGGGTACCTACCAACTAACTTATAAAATTATAAAAACAAACACAATAAGTATAAGATAAACACCCATGACTTAGAAAAACATACTGGCAAATTCAATAAATTGCAAACGGTGGTCTATATGGCCGTTGTTACAGAATACCTAATAGTACCTAATAGTAGTAGTAATTATTATACGCTACGGAACCCTCACGCTTATCAATTAAACGCTCTTGACTCGTGGTTATAGCCAATGAAGATCTTGACTGTTTCAATCGTGTATACATCTTATTTACTTTACGTCGGAATCCTCCACTACTTTTAATCCTTTTCCATCTATTAAAATCCATTTTGCGAATAAAAAAAGCAAATTACGTTGTTTATTTTGGTATCATGTAACAAAATGGCAGATAGTGCTGTAAAAGATTTCAAAAAGCATTTATACCACTATATCGATGTAAAATGGCTTTCAAATAACCTTTAGAGACCAAAAAGGCTGTAAAAGAATAATTTGAAAGCTTTTACTCAACCTAATTAGTTAAGTCGAATAAAAGCATTCCATAGAGTTATCATACGACATAAAGTGCTGTTAAAGTAACTAAGATGCTGTTTTATCGTATGAACCGCGTTTACTCCACAATTAAGCTGTTAAAATTAAATGTCGATAGATTGTGCTATAATAGCTAGTTTGACGACAAATTAGCAATTCAGTTGCTTTTAAAGAGCTGTCTTACGACTTATTGTTGTATAATGGCGATCAAGAGATACATTTATACAACAATCGAGTAAATGCGATATGATTTCATCGTATAAACGTTTACTAGACATGTTTATAGAGCCAAAAAGCGTTGAATGCAAAATAATCCAGATAGCCGCTTTTATACAGCTTTTTAACATTTTAGGATCGTTTATACAAGTGTCTTACGATCTATAGTCGAAAGAGTAAATCTTATACGACCTTCGTTGCTAGTTGGGTAATCATTGAAAACGTTCAGCACTAAGAAAACAACATTAAAAGAGCAACACTTTAAATCACAATCCAAAAAATATCGTCATAAAATATCTTAAGTCACACATCGCAAGCACAAGTCTCAAGAGAGAGCAATTTCAGTAATTTCACGTCACAAAAGTCACGAGACAGCCCTACCTACACGTGTCTGCACCGGGCGAGCGACCCGTGAACCGGTGACGCGGTGACATAACATTGTAAGCGACCTTGACGCTGCGACAATGTTATAAGTAGAGAAGTAGACTAGAGATGGGTGAATTTACTAGGTTTTTTTTATTATTTTAAATAATTGAACCAGGCCTCGAATCCTCTTATTTTCAACAGCACAAAAAGTCATGAAAATACAATGACAGTTGTTAAATTTTTCGGTGCGAAACTAGCGCCACTTTCGATAAATAATTATATCTTCTAATTCTTACCATGACCGAAATCAAAAATATGCGTCAATGGCGCCCTAGATAATCTTGCTTAGAATTTTTAAGGCTCTGTTGTGTAGCTTTGAGGATAATGAACTTAGAAAGGCGGTAGTTTCGCACCCGTTCTCCCCTTAATCGATCAATTCACCTCTGTCAATCCATCGCGACCGCCACCCCTGCTGCCATTGCTGAGCCCGAGTCATTCCGCGTTATTTTGCAATTCCTGTAAATCTCAAATTTTGCTCTTGTAGCTCTCATTAAATTTAGGATCTTTGTTGAATCGTATGACAATTGATTTTCGCTAGTACGATAGTAATACTATCGTATACTACTGGACATACACCTGTTCTACAGATCGTCGCAATGGCTGCTCTTAGCGACCCTCATCCAGTGAACTCCCGCAACCTTAACCAGGTCGTCTGACCACCTTGTTCGGGTCTGGCTTATCGTTTCTAATATTATACTGAAAAGTAGGTCACGAAGCGAGTTCGACTGTTTGAGAAAATGATAATAATAACTCAAATTTAAAAATTTAAAAACCCCCGACCCAGTCAGACCCCTCATCAACTTAACTAGAACTAGAGCTAATCATCTTAATAATATCATGGTTACCTTAACATATACTTTCAATATCATTGAAGTAACACTGTACCAAATTTTTTATTAATAGGACAAACGGAAGGTGGTTAGATCCTCTCATCCATTATTCAAGAGCTGATCATCTTCAAACGACATATCAGGTCATGGTTACCTTAAAATATACTTTCAATATCATAGACATGGTACCAAATTTCAAATCGATCGGAAATGAGGAAGCTAGTTAGATCCTCTCATCCATTATTCAAGAGCTGATCATCTTCAAACGGCAGATCAGGTCATGGTTACCTTAACATATACTTTCTATAACATAGATGTAACATGGTACCAAATTTCAAATCGATCGGACATAAGGAAGCTAGTTAGATCCTCTCATCCATTATTCAAGAGCTGATCATCTTCAAACCGCTGATCAGATCTTCATCAGACATGGCTAAGAACACTCGGCCTGAAATTATCTATGATACAAAAAAAAAACTAAACGAAAATCGGTTCAGCCGTTTGGGCTCTACGATGCAACAGACAGATACACAGACAGACAGATACACACGTTAAAATTATAACACCCCTCTCTGAATTTTTCGTTCGGGGGTTAATAAATTAATATTGTGGATTTATGTTACGTTTTGGGAGAATTTGTCTCTTCACTGAAGTTAGGAATCGAAACTTAGAAAACATAAGCAAATGAAAAAAAAACATGACGGAACATGGGGAAATGATAAAATACCATGTGTCCTTTAAAAATTAATTTGCTAAAAACACTTGTATGTAACGTAACGGCTATTAGTGTAGGATATCAGGAAGTAGAAGAATACTATAATTACAGTATTTATGTATTTTTTAACCTCTACTTATCCATTAACATTTCATGTGCTATAATTAAGATTAACCTGTAGTTACACTTTAGTTCCATAGACAGTGTTAAGTTATGATCGCTGTGAAGGGGAGCCAAGCCACGCACGAGACTTATTTCTAGGGTTTAATTTGATAGCTTATTATTTATAGTTAAATTTTTCTCTACATTTCTGTGCACTTGTTGCGTGTGCGTGAGCGCGTGACAGATGGTCATAAAACATCAATAACTCGTCACTCAAGGAATTGAAAACTGATTTTCTTGTAATGCTTGCAAAATCATTTGTATAATTGCAGTAAAAAATTAATTTTATTGTATTACATTTAATTGGCTCTAATTAATTAGCGTGTTATCGGATATGCGAAGTAGTACGGCTTGTTAGCTTTAAAATATACGAATATCGGTCCCATCTGGCAGAAAGTATAAAACATGGCATGCAGGTAGCTTTAATATGTGTGATTTAATATTGAAGGAGAAACAGGCTGAAGCACTGTTTTTTCCCCCCTCGCCCCCCCCTTTTGTGTCCCTAATCGTAGTATTTTTAATTTTTTTTTAAAACTACAAAAGCTAGGAGAAATCTGTCAAAAGATAATTTATTCTTTATAAAATTATCTACAAAATAGTCTTTGGTTTCATGTTGGTAGGACTTTTAGTTTTCCAAATATGCATAAATATATTTAACTTTTGCAAGAAATAATTGGAATAATATTAAAACGGTCACTAACACGGGCCAACTATGAAGCTGTAGCCGGTGCAGTGGTGGTGAGGGTGAGGGGGAGTACGCCCTGCAGTACCGGGCCGAAGAATAGGCCTGAGGTATCCCCTGCCCGTCGTAAGAGGCGACTAAGAGGGGACCCCGGGGTCGTTGGATGCACGAGGCGGGGGCCTCGTGTAGTCATATAACAGCCCCGAGAAGGGCGGCGGAACGCGGTGTCTAGTTCCGTCGTCGAGCGTAGGAAGAGCCATCCGCGCTCAGGGGGGACTACCACCACCTGTCCCCCCGTGAAGAGGCTACTCAGCCAATGCTGGAGGGGGTTGCGGAGCTGAACACAAAGTTCGAGAGATCTCCCGAGACCCCCTTGCAAACAGCCGAGATGGACACCGGCGGGGTTTTAGTGGGTGCGAACCCCACATAACCCTGCGACTCCCCCCGGGGTCGCAGGGTACTCGTTAGGAATATCCCCGCCTAAAAAAATAGTGTGAGGGGGGAGTAGCGTACGATGCTCATGCACGGCTGCCCGCCAGTCATTCAGTTGTCCCACCTACCAGTCGTAACACGTATCACTCACTGCGTGTGCTCTTACGTATCATCTCGCTCGCATTGCCATTACACGTTTACACTAATTAACTAATTAACTAAGTGCGAAACCATGTTATAGAGCCACTTTATAGTGCTTATTCAATAGGTAAGTCACGAAAATCAACCGTTCCCACCGTCCCTCTCAGAGACAGGAAACTTAAGACCGATGGTAAAATCAGAACTCCGAAAATGTTTATAGAAGAATGAAGACAAAGAGTATCAAAAAGAAAGTTCTGTTACGGAGATGGAAGGTCCTACAGAATGCACTGCATCATTTTAGATGGTCCTGCTGTCGTTCAAATGATAAGGCCAGGGACTAATATAACGTTTGAAGACTACCGCCATAGTTCTATAAACTATGTAACAAACCAAAAGGGTAAAAGAGTAGATATAATTTTTGACGTTTATAAAGATGACAGCCTCAAGAATAATACTAGAAAAAAGCGAGCACAAGGCATTCTACAAAGAGTCTCAGCAGCAGGCAAGCTGCCAAGAAACTGGCAATCATTTCTACGCTCTTCGGAAATTAAAGTTGAACTTTTTAATTTTTTAGCAGACGGACTCCAGGAAAAACATGACATAAAAACTATTGTTGCAACTAAAGGTAAAGAAGTTGTATGCAATGATACCACAGACGTAGCTTCCCTGAAGTCTGAACAAGAAGAAGCTGACTCCAGAATCCTCCTCCATGTTTTTCACGCTGTGAAGCACGGTCACACGAAGGTTTTAATAAGAACTGTGGATACGGATGTAGTTGTGATAGCTGTTTACCGGTAAAAATGTCACTCAAAAAAATGAAGTTAGAAGAATTTTGGATATAAGGATATCCAAAATTCTTCTAACTTCATTTTTTAAGATATAAGGATATCCAAAATTCTTCTAACTTCATTTTTTTGAGTGACATTTTTACCGTTAAACAGCTATCACAACTACATCCGTATCCACAGTTCTTATTAAAACCTTCGGATATCCAAAATAAATATAAGGATATCCAAAATTCTTCTAACTTCATTTTTTTGAGTGACATTTTTACCGGTGTCGGTAAAGCTACACGTAGTATCGCTATCCATCAACTGGCTATGCACTCGGTCCAGAAATATGCAGTAGCATTCTGTTTTACCATACGTTTAACTGGTTGTGACACTGTTTCGGGCTTCGGTGGAAAAGGAAAGAAGTCGTTTTGGAAAGCATGGGAATCATTCCCCGAAGTCAACAAAATATTCAAAGAATTATCACAGCCTGTAAATGCGATTGAAAATCATCATTTGGATCTTTTGTCAAGATATGTTATCTTGACATATGATAAAACAAGTGATGTAGAAGACATCAATCAAGCGAGGAAGGCATTATTCATTAAGGTACGGGCCATGGATAGGCTTCCACCCACATTTAATGCTCTATTAGAGCATACTAAACGGGCATGTTTGCAAGCGGGATTGATCTGGGGTCAGAGCTTGATTGCAAACCCTGAATATCCCAACTTCCAAAATTGGGGATGGTAGAAAGAAAACTGTGTCTGGACTCCATTATGAAGCACGATCAAAGAAACCGTAGCATCCGTAAAGGAGTTAACTAAGTGTTCCTGCCGCGGCTGCATTACAGGTCGATGTCTATGTAGGAAGTGTAAGTGCGGGGGAGATACTTACTTGCGATTTTAATTAAAATAAATATAAGTAAAATAAATGTGTAATTTTCACTGGACTTAACTGGGGATTTTTATGTAGTTATTTGAATGCTAGTGGTATACCTATAAAGGTAAGCTTTCGTGATTTTAAACAGTTCTTGTAAACATTGTATGGTCGCAAAGAAAGGAGTTATTTCGTTGAGCCAGACGCCGTGAGCCGTGTGTTGGGCTGTAACTCGGGAACCAAACCTTTTTACAATAAATTGCATGGTATCGTTTTGTAGCTAGATGTATATAGTTTTACACCTTTTCAGTTGATTTTATCACAACACCTTTCATTTAGCAATAAGTGAAGAAAAAAGAAAAAAAGTGACAATTTTTTCATAAGTTCACAATATAATGACGGCTTTTTATAAAAAATGTTAGTCGCATAACTATAAATGTGGTATTTTTTTGTAGGTAATTTATCGACGATTATTTGGTCCTTGAAAAGTAAACTCATAAGTCCTACCGTTTTTGTAGAAAATGAAAAAAAAACAAAATGAGGGAGGTAAAATGGGGGGAAGGGGGGGGAAGAAACCATTTCCCAGCGTGTTTCCCTATCGATATTGAAGCACATATAAAAAAGCTACATGTATGCTAAGTTTCATGCTTTCTGCCGGATGGGACCGTAATTCAGGTTAACAAGCCGTACTAAAGTAGCTAGTTCCAACTCCGTTGAGTCCAGTTAATTGTGATTTTCCGATGTTTTATTGAACTACTAATTATTTAATATACCCAGGTGCTCATTTATATAAAACTCTAGGTATAAAACGAAATTCTTACAAAACTTATTAACTTTGAACCAATCTCTTTAATTCTCCTCCAGACTTGCAGCCTTGCAGGCAGACTCTTAATGCAAGTGTTATGCGACATTCATAATGTCAAATCTACGTACGGGTTTAATTCCGATAGCTTTGATATCAAAAACCTACTTTGTCTCCTTGTTTATTAGTTACTTAATTTATCGCCCTACCACAAGGAGTCTCTTGTTTGGCTTCTATAAATTGTAAAATGTAATACAAAGAGTTAATTGTTGAACAATGATCGTTGTTTTCTCAGGTCAAAGTAAACTGAACGTTTACATAACCTTCTTAGTAAGAAATTTATTGGATTTAAATATTATTATTTTATAACAAATACCTACTTAAAAACTTTTCGATGATTAGATTAACACGACTCCACTTTGAAAAGGGAAAAGACTAGACAGAATTCCTAAAAACTTTTTCGGAAGCAGTAGTTAACAAAAAATTACATTTGAACTGCACATTGAACTTATAAAATAACATCATTGTGTACCTGTTTGCAAATGGGTTGGGAATGTTCTTCTTTTTCTGCTAGTCGGTTATAAATGAAGACGATTCGTGAAATAACAGTTTTTTACTTACATTTTACACCCCAATGTACTGCTTCCTCCCTAATTAAGATCATCCGCAGTTTAACTCAAATTAATACGTCAAGACCGTGGTTTAGTTCATAGCTCGGGAGCCTGTATTTGATAATGTTATAACAGTTTGGGTACCTGTAAGCCTGGAGGTAGCTAGAATTATAAATAAAAATAATAAAGCCTTTAATTTAATCCTGCTACAATTATTTTCTAACTTACTATTTCATAACTATAAAAACTAAATTTAATTACTAAGCAAGGTCTTCAGAATGGGTAAAGGTCTCCTCCATTGTTTTTTTCTACTCAAATTAAAAACGCATTGACATTTAATCAATCAGTGAGGTGGGGAAACGCTACGCTACAGAAATCTTCTTTTACAGGAACTATTTGACAGGTAAACATTGGTGAATGTTTTCAATAAATAATAATGAGACTTCTGTTGGACACTTTCGGTAGGGAGTCCCAAAAACCCGCTTTTTCAATCAGCAGTTTTCTGGCAGTACGCAAGCATAGCAGCATGCAGCTCTTGCTGAATGTGTTCTGAGGATCACAAGATATTTAGAGTGGTTTCGGATGAGGCTAAATCCGAGTGTGTGAAGTACTGCACCGTAAGGTGTTGCGTACTGGTTTGAACAGCCACCGTAATAAGGCCGCTTATAAAGAGGAACTATACGTTCATTCATTTTGCGTTTTTTTTTGTATTGGCTTTTTGCTCTAACTAATTTGGCGTTGTTAGAGCCCCAGAATGTGTGTCAAAATCGGTTTAATTTTAAACTAGCTTACACGGAGAACTTCGTACCACCTTATTGTATGTATAAGATGCAATATATTAAATTATAGCCATTTTGCTATTCTGATAATATCTTTCAAATAATCTTCTTAGGGGATAATGTAGCAATGTAATGGTAAAATATATATTATTAAATCTATTCAGTATTTTCGAAGCCTAATCAATTCAAACAAACAAACAATCAAATTGTTTCTCTTTATTAGATTTGTGTATATTGGATAATTTTTTACTTGACTGTTATTTTTTTTGTTGAGACGTTTCACGCACCGTACGCGTAGTAAGAATATATTTAAAACTAACCTTTGCGTAGAACTATGTAGCCGTTAGCCGTTAGGTAAGTTTACAGCTATGCAGGTACATTCTGCTCAGACGAAAGAAAATGCTGGACAGCTACACGTGAACAACAACTTAAGTAGCTTGATTTTCTATGAAATAGCGTGATTTTATATAAGAAATGGCAAGGTGCGATGTATTTTGAATTGGTAGTTTATTTTAATTTTTTATTTATTTATATAAAATGAGTTGTAAACCCTTATCAAATACACGAAACTTTAGGTTAATTGTAAACTGTAATTAACACAAATAAATAGATAGTATAAAACAAAATCGCTTCCCTCGTCTGTCGGTCGCTATATAGTATATATATACTTAAATCTTTAAAACTACTGAACGAATTTTGATGCGGTTTATTTAATAGATTGAGTGATTCAAGAGGAAGATTTATATGTATAATACATGCACAACATAGTTTTAGGTTAGGCGGTACGAAGTTCGCCGGGTCGACTAGTTAAATGAATAATTATATGTACAATTGTACATATGAACATCGATAATACAGTACTAAAAGTTTTTATAAACGCACGTGCATACAGTCGAGTCGCACGCATCCATGCAATAAATATATTGTACATTATATCGTGTAAATCTTATTTCAAAGCCGCTGTACAATGTAACAGAAAATGCCTGTAGGTAGTCGTGCCGTCGCGTCTCGTGCCGCGACGTATAACTATTTACTATTTGAACATATTCCGTTACCCCACTTATTTAAAGAGCATACATATAATATCATCATTCTAGAAGCTCTGTCTACCCTTTTATAAGTCGTCAATCTCTATAAATAAATACTAGTTTGTTGCTAAGCGGAATGCGCTTGCCCTATAAATGGTCGTGCAGTTATACTCACCGTGTGGAACGACTTCCCAGAGTTGATTGACATACCGTATAAACCTTTTTTTTGTCCTAATTGAAACAAACTGGCCATAAAGTAATTAAATAATGGAAGAGACTTTTTTTTTAGTTGATTGTAAAACGCCGACGACTGATCAAAAACTCCTGTTAAGTTTAAATAAAGCAGCCTCCTAGATAAACCAGCCAGCGGACTAAAATAACTAATCCATAAAAATATATATCTGTAAATAATTTTGTTTGTCGCATGTAGATCAATGATTTGTCTCCGTTCGCCGTGGTGGCAGACGTTTTGACGCTAAAATGTACTTTGACAATTTGTCAGTACCTAATTAAACAAAAAACAGGTTGCCTGGAAGAAATCGCTTTTAGCGTTAAGGTCGCCTATTGTCACCTTTCTGTTATACAAATTGTTAAATATTTCTGTATTTCAGGACAATAAAGTGTATCATTCATTAAAGTATTTATGTACATACATGTACAAATACAGTACATGTACAAATCAAAAAATTCTTACGTATCTATTACAATAAGACCACAACACTTGGTTGAGACTTCCCCATTCGGTTTATGCACATATTTTTATCGAAAAGCTATTCAAATTGTCTTAAACTTCATAAGAAACAATATTTTGTGGTACATAATGCATCAAAACATTTATCTCAGTTAATTATTGGCCTGTCAGGGCGGGACATAATTATCACGATATCAGAGGATGACATACTACTCTGAGGTCGGGGTATCATCCCGGGAAACAATGCAATTGATTAATTTAGTAAACTTCTTGAAATATTGAATAATGTGACACTACAAACAATGTGGTTAAAACCTGTCTCGAACTCTTGCCAAAATAAGGCGTCGTCGTCGTCCTAATTGGCCAACATTGTATGATGATAATTCGCTGCGCTCTTGTCTTGGAAAGAGTTTGAACATACAGTTTCCTACGTCCTAAGTATAGCTCGCTAGCTGCTACGACGTATCAGCGTACTATCTTGGGGAATTAGGACAACGACGCCAAAATTTCAAATATCAAAGTTGAATTGAGTCTAAATTTAAACGGAGAATGAATGCCCCCCGCCCCCGTTGCAGTGAATGAATAGATAACTTTTTAATATTGATGAGTTCATTTGTTATGGATGACTGAAACAGGGTCGGCCATAATCGGTTATTAAGCTACCCTCATCCAGAGTACCTTTACCAGGTCGACCACCGTGTGGGGGCCTTGCTTACTTTGCGATTTCCGGTGCGCGGTCGTCACTCGGAGTCTTTTCGCCAATAATAATAGCGCTAAGGCCATTGAATTTGAAATCTTAAAACGAACTGTTGATTCTGCCATAGTAACGTAATCCTAACTCAAACGAAATGACTTTATCAATCAAATCAAATAATTCACAACTCTCCACGCGAACGAGACCAAATCCGGTTGATACATCAATGTTTCTACGTGTAGTACCAATCAGGGGTCTTTGTAAAATAGCCGTTTCTATATCCATACGTTTAGTTTCGCGGCACGTGGTAGGTATTGGTACATTGTATATCACTTGGCAAATGTAGATTATGCGAATGCTACATATAAGTCGAAAGGGCCTAAGTCAGAATTGCTATAGAAGAAAAAATTGCATTTATTTTACATACGAATAGATCCGTTTATAGAATTGGATCTTGACTGCACTTAAGTAGGTATATGCTGGGAAGAAAAGATCTAGCGTGTTTTACAAGTAAATTAAAATAGACACGTAATATTATCCATTGATCCTACAAATAGACGGTACTGTTGAATAAACTTATTTTTCTTTCATGTGCTATGAATCGCATATATAGAAAATAATAATTTATTTACGCATACCAGGTTTTTTTAAATAGGAGGCTTTAGGTTAAATTAATAACTGGTGATGGTGAGGCGAGACATTTCATTAAAAAAAAACGCCTAATTATGCGAAGTCCATTTGCGATGCGAATTTGCTTGGCTGTTGCTGAAATAATATATAGTTAATTTGTGTCAAAAACCAATCGTTGTCTGCGTTCTCAGTCAAGTCTGAGTTTGAACTCCAAACTGACCAAATTTAACTTAAACTTGTTCTCCGTTCCAAATTGATATACCTACACGGTTGAGTTCTGACTTAGACAAAGTCAGCTAGGCTCGACGGGGTATGAGACGGCTCGAGCCAGGCTAATCTCTACTTGAGAACGGCTACTCCTAGTTCTAACTTGAGCAAGGAAACTCAAAACATTTACTGTGAATGTCACGACCAAGGAACATGTGACACGAATCTAAGAGCTTAGGCACACGGCGTGTTTCGAAGCAAACGCATCCAAACGCAAGTTCGGAATACGCCCTAAACTGTACCTAAAATGCAAAACATCTAACCGTTTTACCTTTTCCAGCATATTGGGTCCTTTGCAAGCGGTCCCGGAGCTCCCTCCTTCGGTCCAGCTCATTTTGCTGTTCGCCGGGCTACGTATTGGCGCCAGAATACTTGGCGCCAGAATACTTGTCACATTTCCTGTCGCTGCCGCTGCCGCTGACGACGCATGCGCGCCACTCGCCGCCGCCCGCGCACTTGTAGCACAGAGCTGACGTCGCACTGCTGCAGGTGAGGGTTGTATTCTCTAAGGGCTATGAAAATGAAATAAAACACGGCACAGATACGGACGCTTCTTCTTCTTTTTTTACCTCTTAATCCTAATCAGGGACATGGGCTCCGGACTATGTATGACTGACCAGAGGACAGTAGACTCAGAGATAAGGATGAGGAAGTGGCGTTGGATTGGCCATACCCAACGGAGACCAGCCATCGCCATGGTCCATCGCGTTCACAATCTCTCGTTACTACGAGATAGTCATAGTAGTTGTTACCTACTTTATAAGCGTTGTCGCCTATATCTTTTAATGTAATGTAAAAATGTAATCGGCTGTGTAACTTTGATCATGTCAATAAAAAATCAGTGTCATGAGACCGCGTCCTTATATCATCAAAACTAGTTATGGAATATAGTCTGAATGCCTAGTTTTCTCACTCTCATATTTTCTAGGAAAAAAAACAACATTACAAGTTAAGTATGTTTTAAAAACTCACACTCGAGATACTGGTATGTTATATCACGGGTTGTTTAGATTGTTAGACCACGTGTTGTACTCACAGCTCACAGCTGATGAGAGTTGTGTTATTTCATGGTATACCATCTGGGGCTCCAAGGTCACATTTGCAATATAACTTTTTTTTATCAAGAGCAAAAAGTCAATAGGTACTTACAAAAAAAAAACTAAGTACCTACTTATTGTTCTTCGGTTTTGAAATTCTTCTCCAAATCAAAGATGTCCTTATTTTGAAATAAAATGTTAAAATAAGGTTAAAATAAATAAAATTCCAACAATTTTGTGAATGAAATTTTAGGTACTGAATGCCAATAATTTGATGTTAACTTATTTATAACTCCGAGGGTTCTAATAACCATTTTCCAAGGTGCTAAGAATTAGGCTGAAATGCAAATTGATGAAGATGAATGATATGGATGGAATGTGCTGTATTTGTATGACGTGCTGAGTAAATAAAACGCCTTGGTTTTGGTTATTTTGTATTACTTACTACCTACCGTACGCTTATGTTTATTTATTGTAGAGTAAGGTCAATCACGCCGCGAATATTTTCTTACCGATGCGATGGGAGTAACTTTTATTTTTCTTACAAAATACGAGTTTTGAATTTTAAAAGTGAATTCACGTCTTTTTTTGATCCCGTAGTTTTGTAGTAATTTGGGAATTTACTTCTTAGGTACACTCTTTATCTTAAAAAAAAGAAAAAGGCTGTACGTGTACATTGTCTGTGCCTCGTGCGTAAGGTTCGATTTCTAATCCAATAATGGCAGGAATGTTCCTGTTATGGACGGAACTTCAGTCTAATTCAATTAAATAAAGTTATTGAGTATATTCCTTGGCGAGGTTTTAATGATCGCTACCTACGGAGTTTCGATACAAAAAAAACTTTAACTAAAAGGTTAGGAAAATCATTATTATACTAAACCTTGATTTTTGTTCTCGATAGATATGTCGTAGTAAGATTTGATAATTAGGTTTTTTGCAAAAAAAACTAGGAATTTTGCGAAAACACGGATAATTTGATATAAGCATTACTTTTTTTTCAATCATCCTGACATAATGCAGTTTTTTTTGCAAAAAAACCTAGTATAATTGAAAACTATGAAACCTTCCTTTACTTTGATTGGCTAGATTATTGCTTGCTGGTAAACTCTTATTCTGATTGGTTCGTTAAAATATCCTTTGACGCTACAGAGAACCAATCAGAATAAGAGTTTACCAGCAAGCAGCAGCAGTTTTCAATTATACTAGGTTTTTTGCAAAAAAACTGCTTTATGTCAGGATGATTGAAAAAAAAAGTAATGCTTACATCAAATTATCCAGGATTTCGCAAAATCCCTAGTTTTTTTTGCAAAAAACCTAATTATTAAATCTTACTACGACAGATATAAAGTAAAATTTGGTACAATTTAATTAATTCAAAATAGGCTGTGTTATGAAATTGTTTAAAACTTTTAAACCATATGTTTTGACCATATGACTTGTGCACTAATGCCATTCCAGCCATAGAATAGGGCTTGGAGTTTACCTCGTGATTAAACCAAAAATGATCAACAATGAGTATGTAATGAGTGATGATAATAATTTAACTATTAACATACATACAATTTATGGTGTCTTGAAACAGAATCACTTTAATTTTGAGTTGAAAACCGAAAAAAAAAAATAGTTCTATGTAGTAAAGAAACAGATTACGAATTTGTTGATTTATCATTTTCACTAACTTTGGTCTTAAATCGTGTTTTATTTTGGGAGAAAATTAATGAAAATTACTAACTCTACATACAAAGTGGCGCCCCCATTATTTTCTAGTTATCTGTGCCAATCTTTAGATAATATGTAGGAAGTATCAATACTGATAAAGATACACTTATTTAATTTATAGGCCGATGAAACACCAAGAACGAAATAATATTATACACTCTATAAATCTTAACAAAATCTTTGTATTTGCGTGTTTTAGCTTAAACCGTAAGTAGCAGTTAACGTAAGTCAACTATTGAGAGGTCGTTAGTTTTATTGGACGTTAAATGTACTGGCTAGTGGGCATCTATACTGCGGATTTACGCTGATGGGGTGATCAAGTGAATGTTTACTAAGTAGGAAGGCATCTTCACTAAGGAGGGTTTAAACATTATAATGATTTTATCTTTAAAAGTTTATAGTGTTTATAAGTCAAGTTATGCAGAGCAGAACTCTTTTATGCAACTAAAGTGCCCTTTTCTTAATTATAGAAGAAATAAAAAGAGTTTTTGTAATAATAAATATTAAATAAAAAACTCTTCCGTTACTGAATGACTGATTGACAGACAACGCAGAGCCGAAACTACAGGGTGTAGCGGGCTGAAAATGCATTTGCATGTAGGTTCCTTAGGGAGTTCCCATGGGAACGGGATTTTTTTTTTGTGTTTATGAGAAATCTGCGCGAGTGAAACCGCGGGGCAGCCTCTAGTAATGAATATTAAATGACTTAAAAAAAAAAGCAAGCCAGCACATAATACTAAGCTTCCTTCTACCACTACTACGTGCTAAGTACCAATACAGAACACGATTGAGAGTTAGAACTGAGAAATATCTTTGTTCTAGTTAAATGACTGATATTTCAATAGGCAATGTTTAGCAGCTTTCAAGCTTTCTTATTTCCATTGTATATGAAGTTAATTATAAAAATAGATATAAAACAATAGTTTAATATAAGTATATATTTGATGTTGTTTATAATTTCACAATTTGTCATAAATAAACTTTTACGGCTTTGTTTTACGATATTATTTATAATAAAATGTAGAGACTAGAGATATAAAATTATTTATTTAGTACACCGAGGTCACGTTACGTTAGCGCTAGGTCACGCACGTTTCATGAGAAATTAATAGACTATTTAAATAATAGATTAACTTTACTATTTATACTTAGCACAACTTAGTTATAGTTATGCCGGTTTCTCCACTCTTTTGAGACTTATGAGGGTTCCAACCGCTATACTGGCGCCACACATTTGTGTAGCTTTTAGGATAAAGATCTTAGAAATATACGGTTTGTTGCTCAAAGTGGCCACTTGCGCTTTTAAGGCTAAACTATTTATCCGATATGACTAGATATTGGTTACTAAGTAAGGTAGCTTAGAACAACGAGACGGACATAGGATATATATTTTATCCCAAAAATCGCCAGTCAACCGAAAATTTTGATTTAGCGTTTTAAAGGAAAATTGCCTTGGCGAAGCCGCGGGGCTCAAACTTATACACAAAAAAAAAACACCATACAAACCGCTACAGTATGCAAGTCTCAATACATCCAAATTGACCATACGTTCTAGAAACTAGACAATCGAGAGTTTACTGCAGCAGTTAGCGCCAACTCGCAGTATAAAACTCGAAGCACCGTCAAGCTACCGACAAAGCAGCTAGAGCAAGTGTAAAAGATACTGCTGGCGATAAAATTAAGTGTACTGCGTCATAACGAAACGCTGCCCCGGTCTCTGTATGTTGTCGCGGCACTTTGTTTTACTACCCTCCTAGTTGCGCGTAAAGAATGAAGGATATTGTAACTCTATACACGGTTACTTTTTTATCGTGGAGGAAAATTTAACAAATGGTAGGCATAGACTGATTACTGAAAACCAAATTGAAAAATAATGAACCGTGCTCACTTGAGGTCCACATATTGTGACAAGCTTACATTATCGTATGTGTAAGGTCATGCAGGAGGCGGAGATGGCTGATACAAGGTAAAATAGGCACTCAAACGCGTAATGTCACAATAAACTTATAAGCTATTACATATAGATGTGAATAAATCAATATTTTATATTGTTTTAACGTAGGTTCCGGAACCATGTGTTTTGACGTGCTTTAAAACAATAATCCATTAACATTACCGAGCAGCAGACCAATTTGGTAGAATACCCTTCGTTCATATAGATTTTAGATAAAAAAGAAATCCAAAAATAACGCTAGATAAACGAAGGAGTTCCTAGTTCATCTTTATGCGGCCCTTTTGCGGAGGCAGATCAGGGTACGAGTAGCAACATTAAGCAACACTATAATTAGATCAAAAAGCGTAATAAAAGCGCTCTACTTTATTCAAAGTACTTAATGTGGATCGTAAAATTCTAAATAACTAATTGAGTTTTTTCTTTCTTTAGTTTTTTTTTGCACATTCATAAAACAGCAAGCACCAGGGCGTCGTAAAAATGGATCATTTGTTTGAGAAACGCAATCTTTAGTATTGTTGAGTTTCCTTTCCCACAAAATTGTAGTTTTATTCTGATATTTTATAGTTTTAAATATAAAAAGACTTCTCTAAACAATGAGTTAACACGGAATCTATTAAAATACTTTTTAACTCATCAGTCATCACGCTTTATCTTTCTGATCACATTTAATGAGTCGTTATCTGATGGTAGAGTTCTCTGTGAATTTATTTTATTCATATATAAAAATATGTATTTTGAAATACATACGAATATATACTTTTCTATTGAAACACTAGTGGCGGAGTGCGCTCGCTTGGTGCTCAACAAGAATGGCTTAAAACCTTTTAAACGTAATATTATTTTCTCCTTGGTTCAATTTCATAAAAATAATTCCTTAGTAGGTACCCCCGAAGAATACCGATTTGAAGTCTCTATATCACTAGCACATTGGGCTAGCATATTATTAATATCCTATACGGTACTATTATTCCAACTGAACCTTCGTAACAGACTTTTTAGAGCACACACATAATTTAGGTTATGGAAAAGGTTAAATGGCATACTTAACTATAAAACAGGAATCACAATTTTATGACTTGTACTATTAAAATTTAATAGGCCGAAGGATATGAATGTAGTTGTAATGCAGCAACATAGTATGGGCCGGGCTAATTAATTCGCGGTTTATTGTAAATTGGAAGTTTTATTATATTCCTTGGGCATGTTTATAAATGATTAAATTCCTTATTTTATTATTTTGCATGAAGGTTTGTTGTGCTTATGCACTCAGGTGACCAAGTGACTAAGATAACGAACTACTCTTGTATCAATGCAACTTTGCATAAACTGCTCAGAGGCCCTATTACAGACGCTTTTGCAATATTGCTTTTTGCCCTCGAGAGTGTCAAAATCAATACAAAAAAACGCAAAGAGGACGCAAAGCAATATTGCAAAAGCGGCGGTAATTCAGGGGCAGTGTTTACGTGATCATCATCTCAGCGTGTTTTTTTCCTGACAACCCACATCTTATTCTCCCCAGTAATTATCTCTCTAAATGTTCTAAGCTTAATGAACGAGTTAGAGAATCTTAATTAAAATGAAATACAGGTGCAGACAGTAGAAATTTATTGCATCTAGTGGTCATATTCACCAGCGTTTGTATGTAATCAATGTAAAAATTTTGGTACAAATCTGTACCCATTTTGAGATAGGGGGATATTTGTAACAGTTGTGTGTTTTATTTGCGCTTCCACGCTTTTAGAGCAATGTATGGAATTTTGCAAGTTACTGTACCTCGGTTGGTGAAAGAAGTTATATATCCTCATATCACTGATAATCTTAGGTAGGAAGAAACAGACCTTGCTAATTACTATGCGGAGTTTTCATTGTATTATTATCTTTGCTTGATAGCTAAACGTTCATTATGTCGATGCTAATTAATTGACTAATGAGTGTTGGACACGCGATTGATAAATGACTGATTCGAGTAAAACAAAAAGGGATGCCAAATTGTAAATCAGTAATAAAACATTCCAAAGATTTGCCACGATCGGGTTCGTTTCTCGAAAGGGGCAAACAATGTTTTATTCCGGGTTATAATTTCTGTAAATGTGTAGCGGACTGGACACCCGTCACGGTTCTAAATTTAGATGTTGTGTTGTTTTTTATTACTTTACTACACATATTTTTAGTTTTACAGAAACTTCTTCCTTACAAGCAATTTACAAACATACACACACAAATTTTACATCTCGGTAATATTAATACAATAAAACCAAATAGCTTCATTAGCAAATTGAAGCATACTGCTATTTTGATTGTTTTGTTTGCCCGCGACCTACCGCAACTGAGACTAGAGACCCATATAAAACTAGACTGATACCCTCGTAAAATAAACGTAGTGGTGCCAAAAAATACGAAAATTACGTTTTACCTATCGATAAAAATATGTTTATTTTTTTCGCATGCATTAATCGACCATACATAAATAATTTAGTTTCGTTGTACTAAACTTCTTTAATGAAATCATACTCGTAAAATAACGTATTCACTCAATTGAAAAGCATTGCTTTGATGGGTGCCAAATATTTTAATTTTAATTCAATATTTTAATTTTAATTAAATGAATTAGTGTTTTTTAATTTTGCATTTCGTGTTAATTTTATGTCATACATTACATGATACCGCTTCAGTGGTGGATCAATAGGACCTAGAGTAGGCGCCAGATGTCTGCGCGCGACTGGTGGCGCCACTGTATAGGTACTTCACCCGCCATTCAAAACAAATCGGTGATTGTCGATTGGTTTATATTTTGACCGCGGGCAGACTTATCTGGCACACACTCTACCTATAGAAATAATAATAATAGAAAAATATGATTTTATTCTTACGATATTGAGACCAAACAAAGAATGTAGAGTTCGTTATAGGCGGCGCGCTGTCAATAATTTGACTGTGCCTTCCGCGATCTTCCGCGATACATCTCGAAAAAAAAAAACTTCTAAATAATAAATATGCGTCAATGATGCACTACATAATCTTGCTTATATATTTTTTTGGAATCTTTGTGTAGCTTTCATGTTCAAAATCTTCGTTTAAAAGAAATTAATATTTTTTTCGAAAATGGCGTTATTATCGCGGTCGGTACCCTAATAAAAAGTCACGCACGTCACTTTTTGACACGTCATCGTCGTCTGAGGATCGTAAAACTTCCGTCGCGTAAACGTCGGATCGACGTCGGCCAGCAGCTGCGAGCGCTTCCAATGTCTGCCTTTCTTGCGACCGTCTAATAACATTATTGATTTATCGCTGGATTGACTAAACCTTACGCAGGAATTATATCTGCCGGTTGCCGTTATACGTCATCAACTGCGAGACGTCCATTATTGGGCGTAGGTCTCATAGGTTGGACATAGATTGTAAAAATTACAAATATTGTGAGGGTTTTAGCCGTAATCGCCACACTTGTCAACAAAGCTAAGCACCGAAGAGGAAGGAAGCTATCACAATAAAGTCAGCCTGTATGTGGTGTTTCGCCCTCCCTGCCTATATGAAGATCTGCTTAACGCCCCGCGCCGCGCCTTAAACCCGTCATAGTCTGAATAATTCGGGCCTTAAATATTCGCAAATCGTGTGTCGGCGGACTCATTTTTTTTATTCGAATTATGTTTCGGTTCATTTTACATTCAATAAGCAAACCTTTTATGTTGAATTTTAAAATAAATACCGCTTTTCAAGGAAATTGATTTTTATTACAACTAGTTTTGTCTGACGCATTGAGTGAGAGATGATTTTTCAGTTGAGACCATGAAGCTGCAAGTAGTATAGTAACTACGATACTTACAATTTCTTTGGTTGAGACAAGCTTTAGCCTATTGGATAATAACAAGTTAGTTATCTTGTCGTTAATTTAAGGCGGTTGGTAGGTATTAGTTTGATATCCATCCGTTGATATTTTATAATTCCATGACACATGCATGCATCTTCTTCTACAGACATTTTTAATAAACTACTTTCCCAAAATTTACATTTTGAAAAATGCTACATATTTCAAAAAGCTGTTTTGTTTACTTCATCAACTGTTCGCTCATAGACCCTTTGTCCCTGACTTAAATAAAATGCTTTTATTATTATTCATGTATTTCACATAATTATGCCATCAAACCATCTCAGTTATAAAGTTCAACTAGAATTCATTGTGTGTCGAGATGGGCTAAAGCGTAGCCTGAGAGCACGTCTCTTATAGCATATTCTTTTACTGAATATCGCTAAATCTGGCGATTTATTAATAGTGTCATGAGAAAGGCATCCTTCTAAACTTTATTTCTTAAAAAATAACGTGGAACCATGGGTTGTAACTGTAACATTGACTGTATTGTATACCCATACCAATGAAAGCTTTAAGAAAAATCCTTATTTTTTTTGTTTTTATATTTTTTTAGTATTGGAAAGAGGTCGTTGAATCAAAAAACAAAATAAGTAAACAATTTATAAATATTTTAACCAATTAAAAACCGATAAAGTTGGTCATAAAATGGATTAACTGTTCCAAAAAGTAAGGAGCTGAAAAAAAAATATTACCTAATGCGAACTAGTAGCAACTAACCAACATAATCAGGATCTGGAATTGGATCTGTGCTCGATTGACCCACCTGAAATAGCATTTATAGAGCAAAATTTCAACTTTAATATTGGATTGAGTTGAAGTTGTTTTCGGGGTCCAACTCCGGAGGGAGTTAAAGTGACAACCTGTGTTTGATAAGCGCAAAACATTCTAAACTAAACTCAAAAAACAAATGGCGATGATTCTAAATCGATCTGTACATAATTTATTAAAAATATGCAACTCTACCTAAAAGTGTGTTAAATTGAAAGTTTTCAATAAATTATATTAATTTGAGGAAAAGCGATCCAATTCAATGGGTTAATTAAATCAGAAATTGTATACACAACGGTAATTTTTTTGTTTATTAGAGTCGAAACTAGTATGAGAACATATAAAAAGTCTAAAAAGCTCAATCGTTAGAACTAGCTCCTGTAAGTGCTCTTACTGCACATCTCTAAGCGTTACGTACAATCGTAAAAGGTTGCTTAAATAAGCTATAAAATACTGTTGGCGTATTTAAATTTATCTCCTAGCCGTCTGGAGTCGTCGGCTGGGTTCGTTTATGAGTGAGACCGAACTGCTATACTTACTCCGGTTATTGTGGTTTGCGATGCTTCTAAGATTTCATCTGTGAAATTGGTTACTGCTACATTTTTCCACGACAAATGGCGACTTTTGGTACACGAATTAAATTGTTAATTGTTACTATATGTATATTGAAATTTTACATGTTGTGTAGGCGGTTCTATCTTCACAGTAATATTTTAACTGTCAGTCAGTAGGTCTAATCTCCTGTAGCGTTGATCTCGTTTTTAAATAACGTTGAAAAAAATTTAAAACGTTTTTATCATTAGTAAAGGAAATTTTCGCCATTTAGTAAAATTTTATATCTATTTATCCAGTATTTTAGAAAATATTGTTTCCTTGCAATTTGCAAATGGCATTACAAAACCTCAACCGGTGCCCAAGTAAATATACATATAATAACCCGTTAATAAAATAATAATTATATTAAAGTATTAAATAGGTAGTGATGCGTGATAGTTGTTAAGGTTGCATGTGGTTTTAGTAGCAATAAAATAATTTGTTTACGAGCCGACATTTTACGAGCAATTGATTGCATCATCGCGTTGCATTATTATTGTTGAATAGTTCTACAAAAAAAAGTCTTAACAAATTATTTACTTGAATGAATTAAGCCTCATTTAAGGAGTCGCGTCATGCGGGTGCCGACGCGGGCACTGCCGCGGGCCATGTTATACGTTTGATTTAATCGCAGTACGCCCCGCGGTCCCCTTAATACGGCCTTAGTGCTACGGTTTTCAGATTCTAAACGATTCACTTGGTTTCTGCTAGTTGCTAGGCTGTTGCTAACAATTTTATTTACGAAGGCTCGGAGCTCCGCATCCAGTAACTAAACAGTCTCACGAGTGTTTACCTATCGTGCGTGACTACTTAGTGAAATGGCGGCTATTCATAATATAAGATATTATTATAACACCTGCAGTTACTTTGCAGTTTCGGATCTACAGCGTTGTTTCTTAATACGGTGTTTTTCTTTCTAGTTCTGAAAATTATGAAGGGTGATAGGTGTATATATTAAAGTTAGTTTGATTTTTTTTCTTATGCTTTAACCGAACGTAACAAGTATTTGTTATTTCTACCTAATAATGATCAGCTACTTCGAAAGGTGGTCGAATACCTTTTTTGTGTTAATGTTCAATATTTTGAGTACTTGTGTAAGTAAGTGGCACAAACCCTGTTTTGCCGGTCACTATAGCGGCCCCTTAACTTAACCCATAACAAGTGCCCCTTGAAATACTTTGAAGTCATAACGAAAAACCAAAAAAGAACTGTTATAACTTGAGTGTTAAACAGGGGAAAGACGCGTCATTCATATTGAACTAATAAAATAAATCACACGACACAGCTGTCAATCTCAATTAGTATAAAACGAATGCAATCAAAAGATGTTTCTTCTTCTATAATCTACTCTAACTTAATCCGTTAAGATGTTAAAAAGTTGTTAAAACTACTTTAGAATCATTGATTTTATTGTTATTTTACGAGCGACCTCTTTCGGCTTCTTTTGGTGATCTTTTTCAATGGTCACGCGTGTTAGGAAACTATCAAAAGTTGTGAATGAAAGTATTCAATGGAATTGAATGTGTTCTACTTTTTAATGATCCATTGGGTACGGTTTTTGAGTGTCGAACAGAATTGTAAAAGTATGAGCTCGCGTATAATAATAAAGTAAGTATTTGTAACTAATAAATATAGTTACACTGGGTATGGTCTCAGATTTACCTGCACTTTTAGAACACAAATAGCAGGTTTTGGATGGACGGTGGATGAATGCACAGGCAGGTAGGTTAGTTCAGGAAATATTTTTCACACCTAAGGTACAGGAAGGGCCTAAACTTTTTTTGTTTGTTGGAGAACCACAATCAACACAAGTAGCTGAAATCATATTTCAGATTTGTAAAATTATTGTTGCATTTTTTTATTATTTTGTAGCTGTTGAAAACTATCTTGGGGACCAAGTGGGCTCAAAACGTAAATTTCCCGGAATACCCGGGCCCGGGGTATATCCTTCGACCCATCAGAAGCTGCACCTAAACAGCTCACCCACAACGCTGCCGCGGCCAGCAACCGTGAAACGTTATGAACTAATTACGGTCGCTTTTGAGAATTGTAAAACTTGACGTGCTGTCATATGTGCGCTCGTTTTAATTTAGTGTCGCATTCGTCATCCGGTCGTAAATGTTTTGTCAAAAATGTTATTATGTCGTAAATCATACTGTGTAAAGGATCGACGCAGGTGGTACTCGTTGGATTGTTGGAACTGTTTTCATGTTTTGCAGTTTGTTGTTTTGTTGCCTAAAGTTTATAATGTTATTAGTACGGATGGACGAAGTCAACAAGTTTATAATTACTTTGTTTATCTAACTTTCATTTGGTGAATACTTTTAAGCAGTCGCACAGTCTCGCCAGAAATTTGTGTATAGTATTTTCATCATAGGGGAAGTGACGGGGGAAAGTGGGAACCCACTAAAACCCCGCGGGTCATTTTATCAAAACCCAGTATAGACTTCTATACGTCTAACGCACACGACAAACAAAATCGCCGCCTCACCGCCGGTGACCGCGTAACATTTCTCATGTGTTTTGGCACGAGGACAGCCGCGGGCAGCCACGGGCACCGCGTGTCAGAAAGAAGCGGTCTTTATTGCCTTCAGGACGAAAACGCCGCACCCCGTGCCTGAGGCCTTTTAATGCTTCCTATATAATAACCTTTTTTGCAAACAAAAATGGTTACATTAACGTGCTTGGCTACTGTTCTCAAGTTGACATGACACTGCTTTTGACAGGGTTATCACCCGTTCTTTATATTACACGGAAACACGAAAGTAAAACAAATATACGTAGTCGGTAATAGAGACGGACCATGGCCAGTTTCGGCCAAAAATCTAGGTTCGGCCAGTTTTTCGGTTTCGGCTAAAAATGGCCGAACCTGAAACCGAAACCGAAACTCGACGGTTGTGCATCGCTCGGCTAAACACGAAAGAATTTGGCGATACGCGCGCGAAAAATGTATTGTTTTTATTTCAATTTTTTTTATTCTTAGTTTACTTTTTTAGGCAGGTAGGTAGTAGGTATCTGATGTAGTGGGCCATACTTACGTGTACTTTGACATACATTAGATTTTAACTTAAAACCATTAATATTTTACAAGGACAAGTGAGTTTCGGTTTCGGCCGAAACGGGAGCCAGGGCCGAAAGTTCGTTTTCGGTTTCGGCAAAAAATCGTGTTTCGGTCGGTCTCTAGTCGGTAATCCTGTTGGACCAAATCATAAACTAAACAGAATGGACATGCGAAATATAGGTTAACTTGCTCTTACCTTCCATAAGCAAGGGAACCAGCAGGTAATTTCAGGCATTATTGCTAATATCACGTATCGCATTATGCTATATTATCACGCGGCTAACCCGTACGCAGGTAACCTTTATTTTTCGTCTGAGAATTGTATAAAAATTAACGACGCATACGCTTTTATGGGGTCGGTCTTTATAGCGTGTAGGGGTGCAGACTAAAAGTACGACAAAGAATTCGAACTTGATAGAAAAAATTATATTAAACCTTCTCGAATTTTAAACACAGTTGTGACATATCTATCACACATGTCATAAAATACAGGATAGGCTTGGGATTTTTGAAGAATAATAATTGAAGATAAGAATGGTCTTACAGTAATGAATATCATTGTTTTTGTAAAATTGTTTTACACAAAACGCACGCTGTTGTCACGTGCGTGAAGCTCTCCATCGTGCTTGAAATTGCATGAAGTGTGAAGAAAAAAAATCTGATGCAGCTATATGCAAGAATTTATGGCCCACCCTGTACTTGTAATCGATCGAGGTAAGGTAAGTAAGATATTTCGTTACACGAATGTTCTTGGCATGGAGCTTGTATGTTTAGTGTGAGTCCTGCGATATTTTCTGCGCGTGTTAAATCCTAGAGGATTACAAATTGGTTATAAAACTTTATATGCGACACAGATTTATTTAAAACAGACTAACTAAATTTCATAGGTAGCTCAACAAATGGATTAAAGATAAAAGGTAACAATATTTTTATAACCGTTCTCGAAGTTGTCATGCAATTTAAAATATTAACAAAACCAGTCGCACTGAAACAGGACATGTTTTAATAAAGTCATAACACTCACTCAAATCTATATTAGATTGTGATGTAAATCTCGGACAAAATTACTATGGAGTTGCTCATTTTACGATTCATAAATAAAGATGATATTAAAAGGACCAGTCTTCAAGTTTTATAGGCTCGCCGAGTGTACTCGTCAAATGGTGCTAAAGATTATTGTACAGAGTATGTAGAATAAATATACAGCGAGCGATCTTGGAATGCTCTGAGAAAGTAAACATGCACTTTGTGAATTAAATTAATAATAAGAAAAATAAATCATTTTGTATAACTACTATATAAAAATGAATCGCAAAATGTGTCTATAGGCGCATAACTCGACAACGCCTGAACCAATTTTACCAATTCTTTTTTTTAAATGTTCGTTAAAGTCAAAAGATGGTTTTTACGACGAGAAAAATTAGAATAATTACCGTGAAAACAACATAGTAATAGGTTAGGCGGCACGAAGTTCGCCAGGTCGACTAGTTTTCTTATAAAATGGGATGTGTTGGCAGTAGGGTAAAAAAAAGATGTTCTTTATTATTTAATTAAGGATATTGTAGAATTGTATTAAGTAAATCTCTTATTTATATAGGTTAACCTACCTATATAGAATACTGAACTGATTTAAAAAAAATCTTTCACGGTTGTGAAGCTACACTATCACCGGGCGGGTGACATAGGCTATTAAAATATTTATAAAATTTAGAACGCAAAGCGGTACGAAGTTCGCGTCAGCTTGTTACAAATAATTCCTTTTTGTAATAATTGCTTTACTACCTAAGTACTTACGTATAATTTGTATATTTTCCGGACTGTTGCTATATAAGTGAAGTCGTCGTAAAAGCGGGTAGATAAGGCATGCTCAAAGCTCGGCACGCAAGTGACTGTACTCGTAAAATAAAATTTATTCGATATTTAAAAACTGGCGGCGGCCTATAGTTGCTCCCTGCAAATAATTTAGTTGCGCAGTAACTGCTGAAACGTTCTTGATTAAATTTATTGTATACTTTTAGTTATTTAACACTTTCCAGCTAATGCTAAAGTATACATTGCCCACATTCTAAAGTCCTCTGAAATCAATTTATTCAATATAATGTTTAAAATATAACTCGAGTGTGACTGGATGCCGGGCGTGCTGTAAATCACTCTGTAGTGTAAAGGAGCCTGCACATTGGTCGCTCGCTTACTTTAATACTATTCATAATACTCTATGCTAAATTTAAAAAAATCATGTAGGTTCCTACTTTTACATTGTATTCTCAAATTAAAATTCTGAAGAACAAATTTATAAAAATATTTTTTTTTTAACTTTTAATGTATCGCGTTATTCAGTGTTGTAGCTTTTTGGGTGAACGACATAAAAAATGATAATAATACTAAGTGATTCTAAAAGGGTTAGAATAGGGATTAATAGATTATCGAAGCCTAAAAAACTTGAACCCATGACTATAATACAGTGTCTTAAAAAAAATACACGCAACGATAAGTAGATTATAATTTGGGAACCGCGTACTTAATATTTTATAGACATTTATTAAAACAGTAAGATGAGAAAATGAATCAGAGTGCACCCTAACGCAATACGTCAAACCGATCTCGCGGCTCAGCTCCGGTGTAAATGCGCACCGGTAACACGATTGCTTGTGCGTGACCCCAATGTAAACAAAATGTAACAAATATGTAACATAAGTAACGCACGAGTCACTCGCGCGACCATTGTACAGTTTGACTCGAGTGCTAAAAAATATTGAAATAGGTTATGATTTATTTTGCTTGGCCTCAAAACTTGACAAATCACAAAACCCTGTGCCATAGAATTTAGAGAAGTTTAAATAGTAAGCGCTCAAACAGACGAAGCCGCCGCCGCGCAATCAACGCAAATTTTATCGTTCCACTGTACTATTATTAGTAAGTCAATACATTGCTAGTTCTGAACATCGCACGTGACGGCAGCGCGGTGTCGGCGTGTGTGAACAGTGTTGCGATGCGGCGCGGCGCGGCGCGGTGGCACCGTCGTGTGTTTGAGCGCTTACGGTGCATTTACATCAACCTACCGTTCTATCCCTACTCCATCAAAAGGCATTCTTAGAGCATACTTTCTTGACATTTGACAACTGACAGAATAACGAAAGATTGCTCTACAATACTCTACATCCTGTTTACCTAGTGTAATAATGTAATAAAGCGGGGATAGAATGAGCATTCGCTCGGTTGATGTATCCTCCCGGTATATTCGCTGCGGTTTAGCAGATGTGCGCTGGGTCTAATACTTTGTTTCCCAAACATTAAGTGCTACTGTTTCAAAACAGTCTAGCTTTGTATGACTTCAATATAAAACATTAATACCTGAACACGTTAATATTCACATAATGTTTTCACACGTAATGTATGCAGATAGTTTAATTGTGCCTACTGGGTTACTGTAATGAAAATGTTAGTCATACTGGGATACTGGTTGATTAAATATTTTTAAAGTATCAGCTGAAATATCATATTTAAAGACATATTTATGGCTGAATCGTTATATTCCCAATCAATACATACTTAGTATTAAATAAGGTAGCTTCCCGCGTCTGGCGGCTATCGTTTTAAAAAAAAACCACATCTAAATCCATTGCATATTTTTAAAGATATAAGCATACATGGACAGACGCGGAAAGCGACTTGGTTTTATACTATGTACTAGAGGCTGCCCCGCGGTTTCACTCGCGCAGATTTCTCATAAACACAAAAATACATTTTTTTCCCGTTCCCATGAGAATTTCGGGAAATCCTTTCTAAGTGCTCACCTACACTCCCTAAGGAACCTACATGCAAAATTTCAGCCCGCTACGCCCAGTAGTTTCGGCTCTGCGTTGTCTGTCAGTCAGTCAGTCAGTCAGTCAGTCAGTAACGGAAGAGTTTTATATATATTGACTAGAGGCTGCCCCGCGGTTTTTCCCGCGCAGATTTCTTATAAACACAAAATTTCCGTTTTTTCCCGTTCCCGTGGGAATTTCGGGAAATCCCTTCTTAGTGCTCACCTACACTCCCCAAGGAACCCACGTGCAAAATTTCAGCCCGCTACGCCCAGTAGTTTCGGCTCTGGGTTGTCTGTCAGTCAGTCAGTCAGTCAGTCAGTCAGTCAGCCAGCCAGCCAGTCAGCCAGCCAGTCAGTCAGTCAGTCAGTCAGTCAGTCAGTCAGTCAGTCAGTCAGTCAGTCAGTCAGTCAGTCAGTCAGTCAGTCAGTCAGTCACTCAGTCAGTCAGTCAGTAACGGAAGAGTTTTATATAGGTATATTGATTGATATTGATAAAGACACATGCACAACTAATAGGATAGGCGGTACGAAGTTCGCCGGGTCTACTAGTAGAATATATATTCCACGGATGCCATTTTTGACACGAATTGTGACTAAGATCATTAGCTTGGAAAGCCTAGACTAGAACTCAACCCTACAACGTGCCATTAAAATTAAAATATGATACTTACTACAGATAGCACACAGATTCTACTACTAATACTTACTAGAGAAATGAAAACTTTTATTGCTAATTGTTGTTAACGATTCCACGCCTCTTTCTTGAGTAGAGACATAAAGTGAACTTGTCTGGCAGGTCTAGTAGTTAAATATACTGGGAAGACGCTCTAATCCCGAGGATTTCTATGAAATTTAATTTAAGTTGACTCGTGACATTGGTTTACACCTGGCCGAACAAACGAGCTATGAGCAAATACCGAACCGAATTCATTATCTATATCACACATAAGAACACCCAAATGACGAAGGAAAGAAAAATAATTGAACCCGTGAACTTCGTGGCGTTAGTCGCATCGCTAAGTTTTGCTTCAATGACGCAAACGAATATAATTGGACCAATGTAAAGTAAAAAAAAAGTAAAGTAAAAAATGATTTATTCAATACAGGATACAAGATATCGCTTATTGAAAGTCAATTATACTAATCTAATTAATATTGATACCTTATTTCGTAAAGTATCCTATACTGATAGAGGCGAGGTAGTTCAGGGTGCCCACTAATTGGCTCAGGCAAACAATGTTTGCCTTGCCTTACGACAATGGTCGCCTGGAGACGCCCCCAAACGAGCCCTCCTCTGTCAAATGATTCTACTCCCTTTCGCAATGATTTTACAGCGTAGAGAAGAAAGGGGTAACAAACTCTACTTTACAATTTCTCTCTTTTTTGTTTTTATATATGTGACATTACAATTCAATTTACAATACAAAGAACATAAATTAATAAGATTTAAAGTACATACATGAAATAATGAAAATATCGTGCAGAGCTAGACTACTTCCATGCGTCTTTGTCGTTTTCATAATCATCAACATTGTAATAAGCTTTCTTAATCAAACCTTTTTTGATACGAGTTTTAAACTCATTATCATTCAGGATCAAAACCTCTTCTGGGATCTTGTTATAAAATCTTACTTCGTTTCCTATAAAGCATTTGTTTGTCCGTTTTAGTCTGTTCTGTGGAATACTTAGTTTGTTTTTGCTACGCGTTCTAAGGTCTTTAATTTTATCACATTTTTTATCAAACATATGTAAGTTTTTACGAGTATACATATTAATTTCAAAGACGTACTGGGACGGAAGCGTCAAAATATCAATTTCTTTGAATTTTTGTCTGAGGGACTCGCGAGCTTTAAGCTGATAAATGTTTCTAATTGCGCGTTTTTGTAGTATAAAAATGACGTTAATATCTGCAGCTCTTCCCCATAGAAGCAAGCCATAGGTCATTAAGCTATGAAAGTAACTGAAATACACAAGTCTCGCGGTAGAAACATCACAAAGCAAGACTGTCTAGTGTCATACAAGATTTTCCATGCTGCATTAGAAGATCTTTAGTTCATTTATTGCGATTGGAGCTAGTATCGGAATATCGGAAGTATTCAGGATGCATATGCTATGCACGTAATAAAAAAACATTTATATGACTACTATTAAGTACCAACTTACTACAATGTTTAATGTTACTTGTCATTGTCAAGCTTATTTCATTAGAACTCTTGTATTTTTTGAAAAATGTTCAGATTAAAACTCAAAATTAAAATTTTCCTTGTCTGCACGGATTCGGTCGAAGCGAACGAAACAAATAAATTCATTCGGCGAATCCCACGAAACTTCTAGCGTGCGTTCTGTTCGCGCTACCAGTGCAGTGCCATCGCGTCTCTGGCATAGTTTAATCATGCGCGTTATTGGAAACAGCATAAAATGTGCCGTAAACCCTCCAGCCACTTATCTGGCGATATTGCTCAACCTTCGGGGAACGGATATCAAACAGTTTCCGCGTATCCTGCTTACATCGAATAAAGTATTTAGTTGACATTTACCTAGGAACTTGTTTGTAGTAACTAGGAACGAAGGGATTTGAATTTTATTGTTTTTCTTTAGCAGCTGTAGGTAGTCAGCAGTTGGATTCTCCGTATCTATTTTCATTCACAGAAAGCTGCGGAAATACTAGAATAATAAAATACAGCCCAAGTAGAGTTAAGTTTAAAAAACCACAAAAAAAGTTAGACCGGACTAAATCGCCAGTTTGTATGACAAATTAGTGTTTTAAACCTAGTCTAGTGATTTAGACCAGGTTTAACTCTTTTTGTGGTAGAGCCGTATAAGTTCCTTGGTACGAAAATGCTTTCTGTGTAGGTAACCTACTTACTGATAATGACTGCTCCGTAGCTCAGTTGGCAGTGATGTGATTGAGAAGCGTGTGCAACTAGGTTTGATTTCCGGCGGGGCGAACATTGTTATGATGAATATCGATGTTTGTTTCCGGTCTAGGTGTAATGTTCGTCTCCTCTGTATATATGTTTCGGGCATCCTAGATTCATGTTCTTCCTAGTTAGGGGCTCTGAGTGTGATGCGTTTTTATTATTATTATATTATGTACTATCTCTATATTCTTATTTTTTTCTAGGATTTTCTAAATTAATGTATTTTTTTAGAATATTGACAAATAAAACAACTCTATCCGCTCTTCACTTAGGTAAATACCATTAATTGCAGTTTACAACAACAATATTATACCGGAATCTCCCTTATTCAACAGAATTAACAGGCCTAAAACAATTAATTTAAATACTATACATCATTTCGCCAGTTGGTGCTGCCGGCGGCGGCGCAGCAGAAATGTTTTATTTGCAAAGCAATAAAAAAAATAACTCTTGTTGGTTGGGTTGGCTGGACACGCAACATTGTTGCAAACCGGTTTGGGAAGCAGTTTTTTTTTATCATGCAACCTTTATTTCAAGCAGATACTTTGGTCATTCATGCATGCAATCAGTGATGCATGGTCATTGTAACACTGTGGTCATACTTTTGGTTGACTCGATGTAGTAAAATACATTACATCCTCTCAAATCTTATCGTTATTAAGCAAGGAACGTTCATCTTATTCACATTTTTTTATTTATAAAATACGAAAATAATATGTAAGTCTATTATGGTCTGATTAGGTAAATAAATAAATTGGCACATACATTATAACCGCTATTTTATCTGTCATGATACTGCGTTTCCAGTTTAAAAAATACCAAGAATCGTTATTTTGTGCCTCTAAATGTTTCCATTTACATGGCAATATTAAAGATGGTGTCAATGAATGGTTGGTTTACCCGATACGGATTTTTCGTCTCCCCAGGCTCTACCAAAGGTGTCGCGGAGTTGAACATAAAGATCGAAAGATCTGCCGTAACCCGGACACCAGCGGGGTTTTAGTGGGTGCGAACCCCACATAATCCTGCGGCTCCCTCCGGGACTGCAGCGTACTCGTTAGGAGTTTCCCCGCCTAAAAATAAAATAAAAAAGGCTCTACCAAAGTATTTAATTTTCTTTTTTTCTTTGTTTCCAGGCCCCGCGAGATCCCGCGCCTGCGCACGGCGACAGCGAGTGACGCCCGTGCCCCGTGCCCAGCAGTATGCGACGCTAGTGATATGAACAGATCTGTGTAGTACCTATGTGTTACGTTCTTGTGCGACTGTGTACCTTTAATAATTGAGCCAATAGTCAAGGTTTCGCTTTGGTATTGTTATCTTTTTAAAAGCTCAGGTGGTTGTGGACACTTAAATTCCCTCTTTATGCAAGCCTCTGAATTAAGCAGATTCAAAAATATATATTGGGTCATAAAAATACTATTTTTCCTTTATTTTTCATTGTCTTATTTAGATCAGTGCTGCCAAAGAAGCGCCATTTGCGCTATACTATTTAGTTATATAGGGAAAAGTCATTTTAAAACAGTTGTAAGCTGAAATGATAACAATAGCAAAGCGCCGTCTATGAACACAACTACAGATTTTAGCTTCATCATTTTTCAATAAACAGTGTTTGGCCAGTAAAAAAAGTAGGTAGGTCTAAAGACCGGTGATACCCTCAAACTATAATTTCAGCCTGGCCGTCTGTCAGATCAGAATAGGTACTTGTTACAGGAGCTCAAACCATTTCGGACAAAGAAACAGACAAATTATGTAGGATTCTATGCTTTTGTAGAATCCTATAAGTAAATGGTGCCCAGAAGAAGGCTAATGAAAACAATATTTGGTTTTACGGATTTAGTTAACTTCAATTTTATTCAGTTTTCTCGTTTAGTAAACATATATTAAATATGTAAATTTAATCTATATATAACATAACACAGCAGTTTGCATATTTGATTCGATCAATCACTTTAATTATGTAGGTAGTGTTTTTGTTCTTTTATGATTGATTTTACAATTTTGTTGTTTATAATTTTAGGAACAATGTAAGTAAGTTGTTCTTCCAAGCGTAACTTCTAATCACCCATTGCAACTGTCCATTAAGTAGCATTTATTTGTCAAAATAAAAACTATTTAAAAAAATTTATTTTTAAAAAATACATCACAAATAGGTATACCCTCGAGACAGTGTAGCGTCCGACTATTTCACTTGTTAAATTAACACCATCTTTTAGAAGAAATCTTATCAAACGTCCATTCAAAAACGTCCATACGAGGTGGCTAAATTAAATCATAAATTAATAAATATGAAATCGATTAAGTACTATTTTTTTCTTTTGATTACTTTTTGGCCTGGCTAATAATTAAAAAAAAACAAAAAACAATAATCTTACGTTACCGTACGTTACGTTAGTAGGTACCTATTCAAAAATATCCTGAATCAAAGAATGCCAGCGTATGTCGAAAATTTAAATGATCTCACAAAAAATACGGTAATTAAATTTTTTATTGGTGTGGTTCTTCAAAATTAAATTGATTGTAGGTATAATGTTTAAAAAATGCATTACTATTACTAGTCAAGATATTTAAACATCTTGTGGAGGCATTTATAATGCATCCACTATTCCACTATTAGCATCATTAATTACCATTACACAAACTTCCAGTAGGATATAAACTAATCGTATTGAACTAATTCCTTTTAAAGTCATTCGAAATTTTGTGAAATTAAACTTTAAACTACATATTAGGCAAGTCGATATTTAATTAAAAGTGTAACGAAGTTTTGTTTTTCGAGATTTTGAGAAAGTTTGATGAGCTCAATCAATCTTTTAAAATTACTTAATTAAAATAATGATAATCCGGTAATGATGTCCCCGTGTAATATATTATATTAATTATTTAAACTACTTAAATAACATCTAAAATTCATTAATTTTGTAAATAAATTGTGCCTATAAATTAAAGGTAGGTAATAATTATTTTTTAAATAACCTGTCCGAATTTATTTGTTTCTTGTTATTTAAATATTAAGCTGTGTTTTAAATAAAACTTAATATAAGCAGTTTTAAATCATAATTGTTTATTATAGTTGTACATTGTGAATGGATCCTAATAACATGTAAGTTTCACTGTAGTACCTAAGCTTTGTATAATATTTTATTAGTTTTTCAAATTGTATTGATTCTGATGTCACAAATAACATATACTTTAGTATTTTGACTATGTATATTTTTCGACTTGTAGTTTTCAGTAAGTATACTTACAAATATAATTATCGTGGTATAATATGTGCATTTTCTTTAAAAATGTAATAAAGGCCTACTTAGTAATATTTTGAACATCTTTATGCCCGTTTAATAATAACATTAGAGTAATGTTATTATTATAATGCGGACGATCTCCAAAGAACATACTTAGTATTAACGTAGGACCTAGAGGACCTAACCCATGAAGATATGGCATGGCAAACGGCATCGCTAGAAAAACGCAGTTTAATTGTATCTATCTCAATACACTTAGTTCTGATATTTAATTTATGTACCTAGGTACCGGAATACTAAGTCAAAAACCTGTATCACGTCTTCTTTTGTTAACTAATTAAAATTACATAATGTTCTTTAAAATATAAAAATTGGTGGTCTGATTACATAATGGTCTGCCCTGAAGAGTAGGATAACTTGGTATCTGAAAAAAAAACAGCGATCTAATTTATAAATACAAAGCTAATGCAGGCAATATAAAGAGTAATAGAATAAAAACGCTTTCAGCAACTTTTATTAAAAAAAAACTTACTTTAGTCGTGCCATTCTTCTGCCTACTACGTAAGATTATGTACTGTAAAACTCGTAGTAAACGGTTTTTCATGATTGTAGAGAAAAGTCATTTTATATTTGAAGCAGGTATTACAACTAAGTAAGGCTTCAAACGTACAGGCGGATTTTTTCCGCGCGGTTTTTATGAAACATATTGAATGCTATGGAAGAGCTATGGTTGAAAATCCGCTGTTTCGGTTTTATTTCCGCGCGGATAAAAATTCGCCTGTACGATCGGGGCCTATGAATAAGGTTTAAAATAAAATAACAACCTTTCAAACCGCGCGGAAATAAAACCGCAACAGAGGATTTTTATCCGCGCGGTTTTTGTCCGATACAAATCCGCCTGTGCGCTCGAAGCCTTACTTTCCCATTCTAGCTCATGGGTCAAAAATTACCTACTATCTTGCCTGGAATACCGAGTATCGATATCGATGGTCCTTTAATATAGTTTGTGATAGCTACCTACTTTACTTGTTCCCAGTGTACAACTTTGTGATTATTAAAATTGTAAATAACCTATTAGGTACCTAATTATTAATGTCTCCGCCCTTAAAGACCATCACAAGTTATTTATTGTATTTTTTTTAGATATAGGTATGTAGATTCAAAAAAAAACGTAGAATTAAAGAGATTTAAAGAAAATCCGTCTCGTAGCAATTGTCTTTGAACTTTTGATCTTTAAAAAAGCAAGAGCTTCATTTTACGACTCTTGCTATAACAAAAATTTGCTAATCAAAATTTTAAAACAGTCCATTAGAATAGAATAAAGTCATATAAAACTAGATACAGTCCCCTTAGACTCCAGAGTGTTTGGTATCTGGGAAAATGTTTTGTATCTGCTGTCCTGCGGGCAGCGAGGCGGGTGCAGGAATATTTTGTAAAAATCATTTCTATATGTAAGTAATAAATAATTTCCATTGTCCATGACTTGTTGCTGTTTTATTTTTTCAAATCAACCATGCACCCCCCTACCCTACTCATTTCTCCTCTATATTGAATTGAGAATTGAGACTTAATTTTTTTTTTGATTTTCTTTAATTGGGCCCCATTTAATATAACTTACAAGTCCACAATTGTGAAAAAAAGCTACATATTTGTAAGGTTTTTTTACAAGTGCTGTTTAATAAAACTTACAAATTGTAAAAATGTTACAGGTAAAAACCTCACAATTGTACCAATTACAAGTGCTGTTTTATAATACAAGTGCTGTTTAATAAACCCCACAATTTTACAAATTTACAGGTAACAATCTTACTATTACCTATTCCAATTACAAGTGCCGTTTAATAAAAGTTTTCAAGTTTAGAAAACCCCTGCAGATTTCTATGACAATTGTAGCTACAAGTTTATACGAAAATAAAAATTAATAAACTTGTTAAGAGTCCTTTAACGCGAACAGTGACGCCACTCTAAAAAGAAGTCATAGTCATAAGGCTTTTTATTAAAAAAAGGGCTCCCTAGTGCGTTAGATATTAATAATAAATAATAAAATAATAATAACACATCACACTCAGAGCCCCTAACTAGGAAGAACCTGTATCTAGGGTGCCCGAAACACACACAGAGACGAACATTACACCCAGACCGGAAACAAACATCGATCGATATTCATCATATCAATATTCGCCCCGCCAGGGAATCGAACCAGGGTTCACACGCTTACTCAGTCCACAGCACTGCCAACTGAGCCACGGAGCAGTCAAATATTGGTCAAGTCAGATATTGGTCCTTAGTAATTTTTAAGTATTTCAAATAGTATTCTAAAAACAAACAGTACAGTTGTAGTACTTCAAACAGTGTAAACCTATAACTACTGCTTTACCTACAACCTCATACATTTTTTTTTCCAAAAAAAATCACTTATAGATTGATGCACTAAATTGTAAATATCTGACACATGACGATCCACCTGTAGAAATTTTACTACAATTTACAAATATGTAAACTTTTTATTACAATTGTGCGTTCAATAAAGCTGTTTTCTTTACAAATATGTAAGTTTTCACCTGTAAGAAGAAAACCTTAATTAAACAGAGAATTGTAAAATTGTAGCTACAATTCTACAATTTGTAAATTTCCTACAATTGTAAACTTGTAACTCGTTTTTTTTATTAAACAAAAACTTGTAAATTGTAGCCTGTAAATTACTATTACAATTCTACAATTTGTAAGTTATATTAAATAGGCCCCTGGTCTGGTCTGGTTTTAATAAAATGCATAGATCTCAACTATAGCGAAACGTCACTTCACTATGTCTGTGATCTAATGTAAATTATTTAAAATTCTGCGAAATTATTCAAAACTGCACGAAACCCTAGAAAAATAGCCTAGCGCCATCTATTGAAATCGGTGGGTACCGCTTTGATTGTCACTAGACCACCTTGATCAAAAGAGAGATCTTTGCTGGTAGGGCAGGGATCAAGCTAAGTTATTCGTTTATTCCAGTAGATGGTGCCAGCTGCTATTTATACCACCATAGACAAAGTAGAACGCTGCCTAATACTCAGAGTAAGGAAACCGCGCTTAATACAATCACATCTCTCTCTGAACCTCTCTGCTCTGAACCATTTTATTGCCTATGCTCTGAACCACTACAATAGCGGCGGGTTCCAACCACTTTGACTACAACATTACTAGCGTTTCCCATTTCCCATCTCTCTGAACATTTACATAAAAGTAGGAACAGTGAGATGGGAAACGCTAATTAACACAACAAGACAGTAGAGTAACATGAAATAAAATTATCCTTGTAGCACTGTAATCGGCCAAAACCTTAGCCTTATACAGGATGTTTCTGACAAGGCAATAATAAATCAAAGGAAGGATTCTGCTCACCATACCTAACAACTTTCCCAAAGCAACATGGGTCGAAATCTCAAAAAAAAATCAGCCGTCCCGTACATTGACCCCGTCAGCTGATCAAACCAATGTATGGAACAGCTGTTTTTTTTGACATTTTGACCCATGTTGCTTTGGGAAAGTTGTTAGTTATGGTGAGCAGAATCCGTCCTTTGATTTATTACCGCCTTGTCAGAAACATCCAGTATAATTTAAGATCCTATTTAACTGCATGCTTGCAATACGAAAAAAGTTATTGTCGTTCCCTCAAAGGCCAAAGCTTTTGAATGGGATATTCAAAGAACTATACTCGTAAAAAGAAACTGAAAATGTAAACAAGAAATCAGCTCACTCTATCGGTAAGTAAGTACATATATCTATCTGATAAGATATAATACAGGTATGTACATAATGTTTTATTATTCTGCTTTTTATTCCATGTCACGAGAAATTTCACTTATATAGAAAAAACAGAACCTATGCTGACCAAATCATATCAATAGCTCGTTTTTAAGCCCACTTAACTTCAATCATTTTTGTTATGCGTAGTGTGAAATTATAAACTCATAAACTTCCGTTTTTAACATTGAAATGTGAGACCACCTTGACACACAATGGTTTAGAAGGAACCTAGGTTGAGTAAGGTAGGGAAAACCAAGAAATATTACTACCTTGAAGACTATAAGAAAAAATATTACCGAAGACTTGTTGGCTGTATGGACTAAGTTCCTTTGCCTGCCCAGAATGTGCGAATTAATAAGTAAAGGCTTTTTGGCGCGAAGCGTGAGGAAAATGTCGGGCTTTTGTTTCTTAATTTTCTAAATTCGTTTTCCGTGGCTATTAAATTGTGCTAGTGTGGTGGAATTAATGTAATAATGTGCTCATTAAGGCGGTAAGTCACGGTATGGCGCGAAATTCAAAATTTTTCGCGTTTTTTAATTATTCTGGCGAAAGTATTCATTTTTAATAAAGTTTTAATGAATTCGCGTATGTAAAAAACCATTTCTCACATTGTAATACAACGTTTTTCGAAGACAGACCTACTAATTTTGTGTCTAAGGACCTAACTTGATTTTTGGCCTTTATGTCCTTAGGCACAAAATCAGTAGGCCTGTCTTCTAAAAACGTTGTATTACAATGTGGCAAATGGTTTTTTACATACGCGAATACATTGAAACTTTTAAAAATATGTATACTTTCGCCAGAATAAATAAAAAACACGAAAAAATTTGAATTTCGCGCCATAGCGAGAGTTACCACCTTAAGGAGAATTGTCTAGTGAAGTGAAAAATAAAGGAAGGCGCTCCCGAATAATTCTGATCGATGTCCCGCGAAAAAGTCCATGTGAACATTGAAATGTGCGACCACCCTCGCATTTCAATGGTTAGGTTAGGAACCTAGTTAGGATAAGGAAAACAAAGAATAAAACTACAGAAGACTTGATTGACTAAGAAATAAACGACTGAAGATCAAATGGAAGCGGTATGGACTAAGTTCCTTTGCCTGCCCAAAATGTTTTTTTTAGTCTTTTACTTTTATCCCATGGCAAAGGCAGAGCCGTACAGCCTTTGCCCAGAATGGGCGATAGCGAAAAACAACAAGAAAAAAAAAATCAGGTTATTTTATTATAAGTTGTGTGTGATGGAAAGAAGTTTTGTGATAATTAAAATAAAATGTCTTTAAATATATCAGAAACTGTAGCTAAATACGAAGCATTTATTAATGATGTTCTAAAAGAAGACCTCAGGCAGTTGGATCTTCGATTACAGGGAGTCAATGCAGAAATATCTGATTTGATTCAGCAGAAACATACTTTGAAAATAATTACAAACAAGACTGAAAACCCTGATGGTTTTAAAACCCAGGTCAATATAGGATGCAATTTCTTTATGGAGGCAAAAGTAACAGATACTTCCACTATGTTGTTTCACATTGGATTGAACCATTATTTAGAATTCACTGTTGCGGAGGCTAACAAATATCTAGATGCTCGGATAAAGGCATTTGAAGAAAAGGGAACTGAACTTAGAGGCAAGAGTGCTGAAACAAAAGCTCATATAAAAATGATGTTGTTAGGTCTTGACCAGTTGCAGAGTAAAGGAATAAATATATTTTAATATGAAATGTTTTGGTTACCAATGATAAAATGAAATGAGGTCTAGATGCAGCCTCTCACCTGCTCACAGCTGGAGCTGCCATTCCCTTTAAAGTGGCCATTAACTTTTATACAAGAATATTTATAAGATCATTATCATATAAGCTACACAACAGAGCCTTAAAAATTCTAAGCAAGATTATCTAGGGAGTCAAAGACACATATTTTTTATTTCGCCATGGTTGAGAAAATATTAATTATTTATCAGGAGTGGCGCTAGTTTCGCACCGTGTAAGCCCTTGAGAGAAACACCTGAAGGACAGGTATCAGCAATCTTTGTTCACATACTTCTTGTATTGCTAGTTTTGAACTAGCAGTATGCCATCCACCCTACCAAAGTGTGGTAATTATTGCAAACCATTCTAAAAAATGTTTGTCTTTGTGAAAATTTGTGGAGGAGACTAGTGCACGCTTCTAAGCTAAGATGATGACATTATAGTATCGGCAGCCCATACCTGCTTTAAGTTCTTTTTAAATTAAATAAAGCACTGTATAACTGAGACACTGGGCTCTATTTGGAGCTGAGAGTCACCTTGGAGCCCTCTTATCTCACTTGTTAGTTACAATATTACATAAAAATATCAAATAGGTACCTACCTAAGTATCTAACTTTGTAACTCTGTTTTTTAATAATATTTGATTCTTTCAAATATAAACTTTCAATAATACTTACAAAAATATTTTTTTTGTTTAAATGTTACTGTAAATATGTGTAAATGTAATAATGTAAAATAAGCAGAAAACAAATAAAATAAAGCAATGGTTAATAATTAAATAATATATTTTAGTTTTTTTTTGTTATTATTTTGAATAGGTTGTTAATTACTCATGCTCATATTGCACAAATTGGTAGATTTGCACCAAATATTCCATACATTACATGAAATTGTTGAGTGAGGGATTAAATAAACTAAAGCCAACAGGGAGAAATGTAAACTCTTTGAACACATCATCACATCATTGATATGTATCAACACCAAAATTCCTTCACCCAAATTAAAGAAACACATAATTTTAATACTCGTTACAAAAATGAACTATCACTTCGCCAATCTAGAATAAAACTTTTAAACTGCAGTCCCTACTCTATGGCAATAAAAATATATAATAAAGTTCCTAAAGAAATAAAAACAATGAATACATTGAAACAATTTAATTAAAAACTTAAAGAATATTTAGTAGCAAACTGTTTTTACAAATTAGAAGATTATTTAAATAAAAGCATAGATGATAAATATAAGATTTAAAAATGTTATCTAAGTATAAGAGCTATTCAGTAGTATTATTAAGTTATTTTAATAACGTTACCTCTGCTTTAGAAATAAGGTTTTAGTTTATTTATGTTAGTGTAGTTTTTTTAAGTTGTCATTGTAAGGACTGTGTCCTAAATTGCTACACCCTTGCCGGGTTACTAAGTCAAAAGTTCCTTGTACTTAATTTAAGACCTGTACACACTTAGCGCAATAAATATCTTGTATTTTGTATGTAATTACCTTTCACATTAATGTGCCCTTTCCTTTCTTAAAATTATAGTATGCTTCTACATTTCCACCCTAAACCGCTACTTAAATAAGTGGTAGGTACTTGAGTAGCGTAAGTAGTCATTAGCAATCTTTGTTCAGCGTAAAATGCGCTAAGCTGGCTAGTTCAGGCAATTTATGGGTAATTGTGTCTCAAGATGTCTTGGGGTCCATATTAAATTAATTAAAACAGAATAGAGAGCACTGAAGAGCTGACTTTTTAGAAGACTCTTTAGTAGAGAGAGACTAGTGCGCGCCCCGCAGCTTCGCAAGCGCATTTTCCCTTGAAACATCAAATTCCCAATTTTCTTGTAGGAATTTTGGGATTAAAAGTAGCCTATGTCCTTTCTTAGGAAAGGCTAGAATTTCCATTTACCAACTTACCAAATTTCATTCATATCGGTTTAGTAGTTTTGTCGTGAAAGCGAGACAGACAGAGTTACTTTTGCATTTTACGGAACACTCGTTGTTTTATTAATGGGCCTAACAAATTTTCACGCCATCTAGTAGGTAGTAGCAATAAGAAAATATCTAAAGAAAGGAAATATTGCTTTATGATATATATGTATTGCTACTGCCTACTAGATGGCGTAGAGAACATAACAGGTTCTAAAGTTATCAGCTAGATGGCGCGTGGAACATTTTAATATGAAATGGGCAATAGATGCCCTGTTCGAAATTCTGTATTTTAGGTTCTAAAGTTATCTGCTAGATGGCGCAAGCAACATTTTATAATAATGATTTTGCTACTGAACAATAGATGGCGTGCCTATTAGGTACACGAGTTATAATAGTGAATTAGGATAAATAATTTATTATGATGATTAGTGAATTTAAAAATTTGCGCGATCCCTAGATGTAGGACTGTATGTTACTAACGGTGTTTCCCGACGCCCATTTTCTCGACGGTTTCTATTCAACGATGTTTCCCAGAAAAAATGCAAAGGTGGTACCTACCTAAAGGTGTAGTAACTACAGAGCTGAATCTCGATCTAGCAAATGGGCGTTGATAAAACAAATAAGTACTCGATTAGGTGATCTGTCGGTTTAGTGTCAGTCGGAAAGAGCTAGTTTACAGCGATGCTAGCGCTATTCTCGAAAAAAAAACTTCTAAATTAAGAGCCTGTTTACCGCGATGCTAGCGCCATTTCGGAACAATAATTATATCTTCAAAACTAAGCCCAAATATCAAAAATGTGGCACAGTATAACACTAGATAATGTAGCCTAGTATTTTTTCAGAACAGTTAAGTAGTCCTAAGTAAAAAGAACAAAATAATCCACAGATTGTTGGCAAAAGTAGCCACTTTTAGCAACACTTTGTAGCTTTCTTGGTATTTAACCTGAAAGCTATACAACAGAGCCCTAAAAGTACTAGGCTACATTATCTACATTTTTGATATTTACCTTTGTTTAGTAGTTGTTTTTTTTCGTGAATGGCGCTAGCATCGCTGTAAACTGGCTCTTAAGCTCCACTCCCGGAGAAAATAGTTAAGTATGTAGATCCAATTGTAATACTATCATGATCAAAATATTGTTTTATTTTAAATAATAAGGCCGAAATTACATTATACATTCATATTGATCTGACGAATTCTAGCATCATATAAAAATAATGCTGTTCCTCATTTTCAAGTATTACACCTCCTAGTAGGTCATCTAAACGTCATATCATAACAAGCTACTTTTTTGTATAAATTTTCAGTTTCTTCATACATGTAAATCAAGATTTAATGGGCGAAACGGTGCAAAACTAGGGCCACTTCGATAAATAATTGATATCTTGTAAATCAAAAATATGCGCTTTTAACTCCCTAGCTAGATAATCTTGCTTAGAATTTTTAAGGCAGCCATGGTTTAGAAGACATCAATTATTTATCGAAGTGGCGCTAGTTTCGCACCGTGTAAGTCCATAAAATAAAACAGCACAATTCAAATAAAAGCTTAGCTTTATTACTCGTTATATTCACGAAGAAACATCCCTCACTCGTATCCACAAGTCTCCGACGATGCTAGTCGAGATACAACATATTGTGTGTTCAACAACTTCATCATGAATTTTACATTACAATTTTTTTAAATTTCATTTTATTTTGAATAATAATTTTGAATCAACAGATTTTCAGATCCGTCAATTTTTAACCAATCGAACGCATTTATATTTCAACGATCCGGCACCAACGCCGTTTAAATTTAGAATACACTTTTAAACTTTTCGTAATAGTTTTTCACGTTATCACTAATACACCGAACAGTGGTTAGATCCTAAAACATTCATGGACAAAGACACACGCTCGTAAATTATAAGCATTATGACAATGTGATATTATATTAATGTATAAGTATTGTTGTAGTATTAAGAATCATAATAATTAATGCGTAGTTAGGTAAGGTTAGGTTAGTTTTCGTTACATTAGGTAGGTATGACTTGTCTGAGCCCACAGATTACAATAGTGACCCGCTGCCAGCCATTCCGAGACAAATACCGAGGAATCGTTTACATTTTTTTTCTTCTTTTCACCTTAAAATCATTTTTAAATTTAACTTTTTTACATCCAGAACCATATAAACATCTTTTATTTATATATTTTTATCTATAACGCCGCGCTGCGCCGCCGCCGCCGCAGGGCCGGGCAACTTTTATTTACAAATGGTTTATGCTCCTTAGCTTTTATTATGTATCCGAAGCTATTCTTAAAATTAAATACAAAAACGCATGACATCCTAGTTTTACCTAACCATCGTCCACCTGTCATCACTATAATTTTTATGAAATTTTGATCTTTACACCAACTTTAGTAATATTCAATACAAAAATACTCTTTTTTTTGGAATAAAATTTTTATACACGACGAATTTATATCATCGGCGCGTTGCGGAGCGGCGGCGACGCGGCTTCAAAAGAAAAGCTTTGAGCCTCGTAACCTTAACATCATGAAATTTGTACTAAATATATCAGACGAAGCGGACGCGGTGCTCTTATCACTTAGTCCAAATGCGAGGATGCCGAAATAATGCCTAAACGCTTATTAACACTAGTCAAATTGCAACAATCGCACGAAGAGTTAGTTGGGCGTCCGCGAGCGCGCCGACGCCCTTGGGCGGGCTCCGCTCGGGCGGGCGGCCCGGGCGGGCGGCGACTCCGGGCGACTTCAGGTTCGGAGCGCTGCGGTCCCAATACCACTCGGGCGACTAATAAAATAGTTTCGTTTTAAATTTTGTTCACTAATTTTTTTTTTTATCACTGGCACCCGCGTCCGCTCGCTGTAGTTTACAAAATACATTTTTACGAAACGGGGCGCCACAATAACAAGACGTAGCTCACTTTAGAAAACGAATAAATTAAACCGATACACAAACGATACAAGTACATGATAATGCATTACTGTTACAATGAAGACCACAAGGATATTGAAAATATTTATTTTGATTAATGTTCTATTGGCTGATTCAGATTATAAAATTACGAATGCTCTGAAAACATGAAACATCTTTACAAGTCGATAAGACAAGTACTTTGGGATCTTCAGTACTGTTCACCTTACAATAAATAACGGCAGTTTAATTTGACGACGACTTTAGTACATTATTTCCGTGCTCAATTTTTGACAAATTTACTTTGTAGATTGACAAAACGATACTTACTTTGGAACACTACTTAAATTTAGCTCCCTATTTCACATATAGAAAACTTGATCAATACAGCTATTTGGTACATCTAAATGTTTCTAAATTCCAAAAATGAAATGCTACATACAAATAGAGTCTATTACAATTTCGACAATTTAGGAACCATAATACCCAAACGTGGAACTGAAACATTTGTTTTCGATTTTGAAAATTAGTAAAAATACAATATTTTTATCATAATTTATGATGCAATGAAACACTTCGTAGACGGACTCAAAAATATAAAATAAAATATACGTAATACCTACATAATATCTAAATTTTATTTTGAAACAATAGATAAGTACTATAGCTACGTTAAGATTTGAAAACAATTAATAAGAATGGCGTAGCCGGAGAGGCCATTCTATTATTCTACTTTAATAGATACGAACATGAGCTTTAAGTCAACACCGAATTTTTGTACTTTTTCCGTGGAATGTCTACCCACAATCACGTGGACTAACATTTCGATGTTTCAGACTTGAATCTTTATGCTAATTTAGAAAAATCGTCAACCGATAACTTATAATTTGAACATCGAATGAATTTAGCGATAACAGGATATCGTATCGCATATCCATTGTGGTCTTGTCTGTGGGTAGCTGCACTGAACAGCGTGCTCACATGTTAATAATGTGGAAAAAAATATACGAATACTTAACACATTTGTCTTAGATAAACTTTCTGAAAATAAATGATCGAGAACGGCTCCAAGTATCAGATTTGCTATTTACGGCATGTCGGTCTATTATCGATGGAAAATTAATACTTTGTCTATTGTAATATGTGTGGTGTAGCCTGCATTAACGTCTAAATATATCGAGAATTCTATGGAGAAATCGGAATAACGGACTCATACTCACTACAAGGAATGAAACAATGGATGCGCCAGTTGAGAGCTGCGGCGTGCGACTACGAACCTTAACACAATGAATTAAATGATACTCAATATCTGGTATGAATAATGTATGATCTAACTTCGAGGTTTATTCAAATTCCTTCAAGGCAAATCAATGCTTCAATTCCTTTCTGAATTCCATATTTAAAATCGAGATTTGCGGGTGCTACCGGCCGCAGCTCTGAAGCGACGCAACACAGCTGAACGAAACCAACAACGTGTTACAGAACCGTGGTAACGTAACATGGGCGACTCTATCTCGAGCCCTGCGGCGACTGCGTACCAACTGACTCTTTCGTGAGACGTGGAAAATTAAACATGGCTATTGCTGGGGATTTGTGTGGCTGTTCTTCAGTGGCCAATCAGAAACGAGCTTTTTACTGTATAGCTGCTGTTTCTTTGCCGGGGACTAATTTTGAAAATCAAAACCTAGTTCTTCCAAAAGAGGGGGAGGCTGCGTGGGGGGGACTGTGTCGATGTCTTAAATCATCTTATGTAGTATCTCTATAACTATTTCTTTGCCCGAGTGTTGTCCTGCTCTAGCACACCAGTCGACGCCTGGTCCTTCTTAACTGAGGTATACTCTTACATATTATTGTAATAGTTAAAAATGGTTACAAATGAAACGATAACAAACGTGTATTATAAAATGAAAATGCTTACAGTTTAGCTATTGGCCGGCCGCCCGCCCGCGGGGCTTCCCATACGTGGAACAAAGGATGGTATAAAGTTTCATACAATTCCGCAAATCAATTCACAATATTTCATTTCTTCTATTGAGCTTAATAAATATCTGTAGCTAAGATAGTTCGATATCATCTCCTCTGTAATTTAAATATGTTTTATTTACATCTGGCTTTACAATGACTGTACAACTATCTATTATTATTGTATGTGTTGAAGAAGCAAACTGAAGGTTTAACGTTTTTACGTTGCCTGTTTAACTGAGGATGGAAACTGAAAGTGTCGCCGGTGTGGCGCGGGCGGCCGGGTCTACGTGGTATAACAAATACATCGAGATGTGCTCTCCTGCTTCACTTCGCCCTCGAACACCTATTATTTATTCTGTGACCATGCTTAATTTATGCTCTATTCATATTTCAGCAGCTTCTGTTGAGTTCTAACTGCTTGAAACTAGGAAGCATAAGGAGTTCGAGTTCGAAATGAAACCATTATCGCACTACATGTATATCTACGAATCAAACTAATTAATATTCTATATTATAATAGTAAGTGTGTATGTATATTGCGGCATGCGGGGTCGGCGGGTCGTCTCGCGGCGACGTCAATTGGGCATTCGGTACTATTGTGGGCCCTTATTGTATTTTTATGTGACTTTTTTTCTATTAAAAATCAACTTTTGAAGGCACTTCTGTTCGGACGATTTGGCCCAGTGCTGTTTTTTTGGTGTGTGAATCTGAATGCCTAAAGTTTTTTTTTTCGTTTTGAATTTAGTGAGCGGTCTAGTGTGTCGGTCTATGGTGAGTGGTTGCCTTCAACTATTGTCAGTGTGGGTTGTGGTCCAATGAGCGAGGTTGACGCGACCGCGAGGCAACCCGTGTGCCGCGCGCTGGCCACACAGTCTTTGTAAGATCTATGATAAAAGCTGAGCCTAAATTAACTTCTGTGTCACACGAAAACTGTCAAAAAGTGTAATTACTTGCATTTGATTTTTAAACTGTGATAAGAGTGTTAAAGTGGAGCTCAGCACACAGCAAAGACCCCCGCATGTATCGGAAAATGTATAGTATTTTTATCTAATAAGTTAACTTAATCCTAAGTCAGGCGCGAGAAACCTCACGGGCCGGACTAACTGAACACGCGACCCGAACTTGCCGAAACGTTTCAAGAACTTTAAATCAGGATGTTTACTTTAATATCAACTAAAGATGTCTTAATAATTGTTTGAATTTGAAGACTGTTTGTCTGTGTAATATTATTCTGTGTATAAATCTCTCTGCATGAACTCAAAACTGGTTGTCCGTATAAAAATAATGCTATAATTGCTTATTGTATGGATCGAAAAATAACCCTGGTCTATTGCTAATGTCTATCGGTTAACGTTAATTATTCCTAAATCAATAAAGGAGGTAAGTGGCGCGAGCGCCAACAGAAACAACCCAACAAGTAACACCGGAGCGAACTGCCAACAGGTCTAGGAAACAAAAGGAAAATAAACAAAAATAAAAACAACAAAACATTCAAAACTTAAGCAATTAATATATTAAATCGTTTCTTTCCTTAAAGAATAAATCAATAAATGATTTTTTATGATATACACAACTATAAAAACATTTAAGAATACTTAATAATATAATAATAATAATAATTATATATAGCGAAATATATTATGTGCAGAAATAAAATTCTAGGTGACTTAAAATTTCTCTTACTCGTTATAACCTAATCAAATTTCCTAGTAGAGCGCAGAGTAGACCGCGCGGTTCACCTCTCGACGTCTTTCCTTTTTTATTTTTTTAATAATTTAAATTTAAAAATTTTCTTTATCAATAATTTTGAATCTGAAGGCCTAAATGCGAGTGTCGTAAAAATTTTGGTGTGCGAAAAAATCGTTCCAAAGTTGTTATTCTTTTGTTTTTTTTTTTTTTTATAAAGCCGAGTGGATGTGATTCGGCGCGTCGAGTCGGCGCTCATTCCAGTTGCTCGAGGAAGTTCGGTGACTTGAAGTACTCTGGCACGGGGTCGTCGAGCCGCGAGATCACCTTGTAGATGGACTTCTTCCAGCTCTGCTCCGTGTCTTTGCCGCCTTGGATCGCGCGGAAGAACTCGCGAAGAGTCTGCTCGATAACGTACCGGAAATTTGGAGGTACCTGCAATTATAATGCTTAATTTAATATGAGGAGACCCAGAGCTAGATGTTGATAGTCTGCTAGACAAGTAATACGGAATTGTCAGAAATATACATTATTTAAATGGTTATGTTTATGGCTGCTTTTCTTTTAAAAAACATCTGAAGAACTAATTTAATATTTATTTCATGAATCTATGTTTTGCATTTTTTTATGAACCTAGAGCCAGTTAGAGGAAGTCGTGATAAATAATAATAATCATCATCAGCATCTCAGCCAAAACGCAGATCACCACAACGACCATTCTTGTGACCCTCATCCACAATCACGCAATCTTCACCAGGTCGTTTGACCAATTAATATTTTATCTAATCAACAGCATCACTTACGATCCTCACCTCAATGTGATTGTTCCGGTTGTAATGGAGATTGAGGACTCTGTAGAGCTCGGAGTCCCCAGCCACGTGGATATCCTCAGCCGTCTTCAGACCCTCGCTGATCGCTTGTCGCGCGTACTTCTCCATCTGGATGTAGTAGAACTCTCTGGAAAGATGAAGATGAGATCGTTAGAATTTAGGTAAAACTTGGACGAGATAGAAATTCTAAAAACTATAATTTATTTAACTTCTATTCTATTATTATGTTATTTTGCATAATAAATCGTTTTATGATCAAAGGTATGTAGAGTTGCAGTACACGAGTTAATCTCGACTCGACACGTCATATAAAGAGGAAGGCAGGATAGCAAGCACTTAATTGTCGCCGCGAAATGTCGCGATGACAGCTCAGCACTTGAGCCGCTCTGGGGATAGGTGGGAAGGATTTGATTAGCCCATTTCGTTGCCATCGAGGGGCATTCAGTTTGGATCATACGAACGAACAACAGTTTATAAATTGTTCTTTCTGTATCTTCTCGGATAAAATAGCGTTCAAATTCTAGTTTCAGTAGACGCATGTAAAGATTTAGCTGCACCCGTGATAATATTCTATAGCAAAAGTTCATCAATAAAATTTTATATCAACAAAGGAGGTAACAAACAACATTCGTTAACGTTCGTTCACCAAAGTTCGTGTAAGCAAGGTATTTCAGAATTGCTCCGCGCTAGAATCTTCAGCTCGCATCACTGACTAGCACCCGCATAGATGCTAGTCATACAAGAGCTAATTACATCGATTTTAGGGCAAAAAACAGTTCTTTTATACGGCTCGTTATTGCAGCGAATGGTTGTTTTGCTGAGTACGTTGAATAAGAATAAAGAGTAGGTAGTTAGGTACCATTGGTTGATATTGTAACGGTCGGTGATTGTTTTCAAAACAGGTACTTGGAAAAAAGAGACACATTGGCCCTTGATCCTCGTCGATAAGCACGCGAGCGGTTGTCGAGCAGATCGTCAGGGATCATCTCTAGCCAGTAGAGTGTGCTCTCGTCTCGTTGCCGTTGCCACTGTAGCACCTAGAGGCTTCTGTTATTTTTTAATTGGCACTTTGCTGCCAGCCGCAGTCTTACTAATTGAGTAAGTAAATTAAGCGTCTAAATTAATTAGATGGCTCTCTCTTTTTGGCGGGAGATTTTTTCTTGTTGCGTTTTGTTGAGAGTTAAAATTCAACTATTCAATTAGTTATTTGGTTAATTTTATTAACACACATGTTTTCACTTAAGACATGTGTAAGTGTTTAAGTGGTTAAAGATAAGGTACTGACTTACATATTAATAATGACATCTTAAGTAATATTATTCTTATGGTAACATAGTAATTAAATTAATGTGACAGATTAAATAGTAATAGTAAATGATTTTAAGAATCCGTTACATTATAAAGTTGCAACAGATGTTTAAAACTGCAAATACTTTTACTTATTCTGTGATCACATTTAAATTAAACCTTTACTCACAATAAAATAAAGTCTGAATTACTGCTGTGATATACTATTTTATTTTTCTGATATTTATTGCTAAGACCGTAAAGCGATTTTGGACTCTATTTAAAAAGAGAGTAGAGTCATATTAGATGTTTTCATAGTCCATTATAGTACAAAAATATTTCTTAAGATTCTGCCATCTTTTTCGCTACCTGGCAGCGTCTTGGTTTCATTGTTAGAAGCAGCTGTTTGTGTCCGTTGGAAAAAAAAAAATGTCTGCAACTTTCTTGAGATTTATCGAATTTAGGACAATTTGTTATCTTTATTTGGTTTTGGTTTGTTTATTGGTCAGTAAGTCTATAGCTTCGCCAATCGCTAGTGCTGAAGCTAAATCATGAAACTTTTATTTCTTAACTAATACTCTACAAAATTACTAATTCTGGACATTTGGATAGATTTTATTTTTATTTTATTTATTTGGCACATGAAACAGAGTACAATTAAATTTTAAAACCATAACATTATTATTTTGCTATCTGCTACAGCACTTTTCTTAGCGACAGTACTGATCCTGTGTTTTAAGTAATTCTATTATAAAAGGTGCAAAGTCAAAAAGAATGTATTAAGAAATCTTTCGATAAAGTAAGGGTATGGTGTGCCGTGGCTTCCCCTCCAAGGAGCATATTTGATTCCCGTGTGAACACTTTGTAACCGCTAAGCCATAGAGTTCAGTTTAGTTTTGAACAGAGGTGACATTGGTTTTACGTTTCTAAATTCTTGGTCTGAATCTTTGTAAAACGTTTTTCTATTTTAAATGGGTTATGTTACATTAAATCATATTGCTTGTGTTTTACACATAAATTAAAAGTATTTTTACTTATTTTCAATCACTTTAGTGTTATATATCAAATTATCTTTCGTTAAATATGGATATTCGTAGTTGAATTCTGTTAGGTTAATAAAACAGAATTTTAGTTTGGGATTAAACCAGTTATCTAAAGAAAGAGAAAACAATCTTATTAAAATTAATGTCATCACGTTTTCTCATTTAGAGGCATCTCTAGCAGTCCTTACTCTACAAAGTTTAAGACGCTAGCTACAGGGGTCATTCCTTTGTGCTTTTTTTTTGCTTTCTTCCCCTGGGCCTCATTGTTGACGCGACTGCAAATTCTTAGTCCCTATTTCAATAACGTTAACTATATTTTTTATAATACACAGTTCTAGCTCTAAGCGGTAACCAAACTTGTTTCCAGGGTAATATTTGAATGTAACTTGTTCAGTTTTTAGTGCAAAAACGGGACCATTGGCTTATCGATCAATATACATTCTTTAAAGACATTTCACTTTTTAAACACGCGTTTACTTAGCGGTACTTAGTTTGGCATGCGGGCTCTGTATAGATTACATCGAAGATTGCGCTCTAGTCCTCAAACAAAACGTACGTTACAAGAACCTACTTACAAGCATTGTGATGTTTAGTAGTAGTGTTCATAAGTCTAAATTTTCTTGTTAAAAGGAAGAAGATAGTAATATCCACTAAATAAAACGTACTCAGAAATAATGAAGTACCTAAATTCTACTGACATAATATTGTAAATGTAACTTCTCTCTACAATGTTTCTATGCCAGCGAGCGGTCAGATTACGTCAGCCAGACGGAAGTTGCAAACAGCAAATGCCGAAAAAATTAAAAATCCATCATCGCATCAGTTATTAAAACTCATGCCCTCGCATCGCAGCCGAAATAGTTTGCCAGACTTTCCTCAATCCTCATTTCGATAGCCTAAAAAACAATGGTTATTAAAACCTGACGGTAACTTGCTTAAATGATGGGGGGATAGGTATTATGCAGCGGTCAGTGGGGCCGTGGGGCCCATCCGGCGCCCGGCCTACGTTTGTGCGCCCTACACGAGTGGACGCCGGCCGGCTAGCTTTCCAGAAATACGAGAGAATGAGTGAGCCGTCTGCTGTATCGGGCAGACTTAATAAACCGCAGAGGCGACGACGTAAACTTTTTTTTTAACTACAGATGTAGTAGCAGACTAGTGAAGCTATGCGAGCTCATTTACAGATTTGCGGCGCTAAACTCAAAACTCCGCACAACATGAAACTATGATGAAACTAAAGGAGCCGAAATGCACAGAGCTGTCCAAAACCGGCGAAAGTTCGAGGCCCTCTCTAAAAATTTGCGGCTCTATGCGAAAAGTTGCATCAGGGCGCACACACATGCACGTCTGCACACAAAGATGGAAGTAATCGCGAGTAAACTAATACCGGGCCGGATTAATGCTTCAGTTAGTGAAAAACTTTTTTTTCAGCCTGCGCCGTCAGGGCGGGGGCGGACGCCAGATAATGTTTTAGACGGCCGTAGGTAATTATACACCGCACTCCTATTACTGGCTAGACCTCGACAAACGTTTACATCCTACTTTTTGATGAGTTGGTAGTAGAACGTTTCTAGTCCGTTTTAATTAGTGTCGCGCGAGAGACATGACGTTTAACAGCAAACAAGTTTATGACGCGACGCAATCAGTCGAATAGGCGCGTGCGATAAGGTCTTCTAGATTTCTAGGCTGCATGCGGGCGAGACGGTTAGCTGGAGCGGTGTTACAAAAAAGAAAACGATTGGAAGTGGGGCGTCTGCCAAAAATGGAGGAGACAAGTTATCCGTCACAATCACCTAACGTGAACTCGATTAAAAGTGTAAAAAAGACGAGCAGAGTCCGTGTCTGGCTAATGACGCCCCCGACTGACCCGCCCTGTCTTGCTGCAGTACCCCCTTTTCTCCCCCAGCTTCAAAAGTTTGCCTCGTTCGAGTGCTCGCTGAGATTTTATTACTACAACTACAATGTTCGGGTAGGTCGCTTATTAAAACCTGAAAATGCGGAAGGGTTCGCATGGGTAGTGTTAAAGGGTACCTCAAAGAGTTGACCATTCACGGCTGTTTGAGTTCACTGAGCTAATTACAGCGGTTGCAGTGAGGACTGTCATGTTTTTTCTTAGCCTCAGTGCAGTTTTGAGAGGTCGTTGAGAGTGACTTACTTTTCTTTATTTTTGCAAAAATCCTTTGCTGCTGTTGTATGCTGAATAACATTTAAATCTGTCTGAGTATGTTTTCCTGCTTCCTATATAATGCGTCATCTCATACGATTAATTAAACTAACAGATCTTTTTAATTTCCTAATAATAGTTGGGCTTTGTTCCATAGGAAGGAGTAGGTAGCTACGTATACTAAGATTTTAAGACTGAATCATCTAGAAAGAAAGAAAAGAAGAAAAAGAAAAGATATTTTTTTGTATAAAATTGTTTAATAAAGATAGTTTTCTTTACGTTTCAGAAATTACTTCTCTTTTTATGGAGATTCACCAAAAAAAACTACAAATTTGAATTTCTTTTATATTGAGTATCAAGTTTTTAACTATTTATAGTACCTTGATACAACCTAACCCCATCTTACAGTACAAATGTGTCGTTTATTCGGATCATTAGTATAATTTCCCTCGAGTGAACGACGACGTAGCTTCGCAAAGCCTTTTTAATAAGTCACTAGTGTGTGTGTTCCACTCCTTACTAACTTCTATTAATGAGTTAGTATCAATACATAGTATAAAATAAAGGTGCTTCCTGCGTCGGTCCCTATGTAAGCTTAAATCTTTTAAATTATGCGACGGATTTTTTTTTAACAGATAGAGTGATTCAAGAGAATTTTTTTTTAAGTACAATACGTGCACAAGAAGTAACAGTTCTACTAGTTTTACCTTTAACTATAACAAAAACATATTGAACAATAATAATAATAAATAATAATAATAACACATCACACTCAGAGCCCCTAACTAGGTTGAACCTGTATCTAGGGTGCCCGAAACACACACAGAGACGAACATCACACCCAGACCGGAAACAAACATCGATATTCATCATATCAATATTCGCTCCGCCCGGGAATCGAACCCGGGTGCACACGCTTACTCAGTCCACATCACTGCCAACTGAGCCACGGAGCAGTCATGAAAAAACACGATGTTAATTTAATACAAATAATTGTGTGTATTTCCTGTCACTGATAGGTCATACAAGTGTTAGTACTGTTAAATGAATCATTAAAACAGGATCTTTAAATTTTATAGAAAACCAAGAATACATTTTAAGAGTGATAAGGGCCATGACATAACATAAGTTTCCGTTGCTGCCGATAACGACGCCAGCACAAGTAAATAATTATAATTGTTAAACGACATAATTTAAATTATTAATTTAGTTTTTAGTTAGTTTGTCAAATTCTTTTTCTCTTTCTTTGTCAATTACTCATTACGCAAAAACAAAACAGAATCGCGTGACTTTCCCGCCTAAAACTCACGTGTCATTCGCGTCCTAATAAGTGTTTCAGAGGTTACTTTCACATAGCTCTGTCTACCAGTCTGTTATAATGAAAGAACTACCGCGCCCGCTCCTTCGAGACTGAGCAAGGAGTGCTCCGACCTCGCATGACAGTCAGCAAATTACTACTGGCTGGTTATTAAAATTCTATTAATTCTTTTTTTTTTTTTGGCTGTTTCAAATTTTTTAGAACACCACGTCAAATTCAAAGTTGTATTATAATATTTAGAGTTGGTACCTACATAATGATTTTGGTTCTTTTGTTTAAATAAAAATATCGATTTGCGATATATGTTTAGTGGCAATATTTCTTGTGTTCTATTTAATTTGTGAATTCATGTGTAGTTTTTCGAGCTGTTCAATATGTAAGTATATCAGGCTTTATGAGGTTAAGTTACTTAATTAAATATTTCTATTCAGATATTCCTTTTACAACATTTTTTATCGGTTATTAAAAAGACCATCAGGGTGGAGTAATTAAAAAACCTAATGCCCCATCGAAGACAAGATAAGGCCGAGGTCGGAAGACAGCACCCTTCTAATTACACTTTCATTAGCTGATGGAACGACTAGCGATACCACCCCATATGCTTCGTGCGAGACTTATTTTAACCACTACCACACTCTTGACTCTTGACGAAAAGGCTAAAATAATTACAAAAAGAATGGCAAAGGAAGAAAATGGTAGAAGTTATTTTCAAGGAGTAGGAGATTCTATACGAGTAAGTGCTTGATCGAGTTTAAAGCTGACATTCACAGGAGTCTGTTCGCTCGAGTTTGATACTCGGCCAAGTCGTTCCCGAGTATAGATGATCCTGGCTCGAGCCTCTTCATACTCTGTCGAGCGTAACGTAGCGTAATTTTAGACTGAGAGTATCTTTAATTTCAGTAAATCTTCTAATTTGGGCTTCTCATAATTTATTACGGTTATATATTCAGCAAGGCAATAAGTTGACGACGCCCAATGTCGCCGCCCTTAGTTTTAAATGCTGCGTGTAAAAAGCAAGCGACCAAACACGCACGTCACGTCTTCTTGATTAAAATGATAAGTGTGAGACCGCGCCTTAGCGTGTTTTAATTATTACTTAGCGAGGCGGAGGCTCATATTTTTTAATAGTCAACGATATGTAAATACCGCCACACCCACGCCTTGCTCGCGTGCGTAGATACTCTAATTCGGAACTAAAGACACGATATCTAGAATTTAGTACGAAACCCGAGGTGTGGTGTGCGTTAATCGCATTCTTATGTTAACGTTTCAGTGCTAATTGGATTGGCTGAAAGTAACCCAAGCGCTCTACCACAGCTCTACGGCCCAAGTGTGACAAGGTAATTAGTAGATTTTTATAAGTAAAAAACTACTCATAAGCTTCCTCGAGAGGGTGGCATTAATTACAGAGTTGCATCGCGCACGGTAAATGGCCGGCCACTTGGCGCCCTCGCGCGGCCTTATTAAAAATGTTAACACGTAAATTAGACTTCAGGTGGGATGTGTATTAGCCGACCAATTAAATTTACGAGCTTTGCAGCATAAACAATGAAATGTGCGATAGAGTTAGAAGCTAGTTTCGTGAGAGTTGCCTGCTTCATTTTAACTTTGCCGGTGGAGTGGAGCGAGCGGCAAGTTTCCGCGCAAACTTCGCAATACCTACTTAATGAAAATAAAAAATGTTTATTTTTTTATATATCGAATTAAATTGTAACGTTTAAGCTAGTTAGCGGAGAGTTAAAAAGAGCATGTGGAAATTGCGACGACGACGACGTTGCAGCGAGGAAAGGTTGCTACATTTCCGTTTCCGAGCGTGAAAAGGTTTTGGTCTAAGTGCACACACTCGTGCGACTGGTTGGATGTGTAAAAAGATTAATTGGAGTGTTGCCTAGGTTCTAACAATTTACATCACCCTCGCGGGCCGGCCGCAGACCACTTCTGCTCAACTTAATTAAGTAAAATAACTTAAACGAGTCACAGTTGCTAATTAGTACTATCGTCGAGGCGGCTAATTCTGGGAGTAACTCTTTGTTTGCTTCTTGCCAGTCCTTTGAAGGGCGCACCAAAAGAATTTGTCTTTGCATCGACTTTGCGTAAAGTGTGTTTGCGTTACAAGCCGCGGAAAAACTTTGAAAATTTTCTCTACTTTCTGTTCGCTTGGCTTTTTTGTGTCAAAGAAAAATTGCACTCTTTAGAAACTATGTACTTTAGAGGTGCAACGTGTCTCCAAGCGTCGGTAAGTAAGAAACGCAAAGTGCTCTCGCCGGAGCACTCTCGAGGTGTCCTACACGAGAGGAACAACAAGTGGCCGGTAATGTGCAGTCTTTGAATAGCTCGTCTATGGGACTTGGCTGAACGTTATGCGACGCTGCTTAGAAAGACCAAACGAAATAAACCAAAAGAAAACAGCTAACTATTTCCGCGCATAGAAACGATTGCAAATAGCCAGCTAATTTAGAGGTATAGTGCGATCACAAAATAAGTGGTTGTTTGGATTTATCGGGTAATTTAGTTGGGGTTGGGGTCGTCCAGTTCACACCGGAAATTTTTACAGGTTGTCCGTTTCCGTGAATTTAAAATGCCATTTATTATTCAACCCCAACGATGCGAGTTTGCGTCTAAATTGTAGATCTTAGTCTAATTGCCTTCCGTGTGGGCACCCTTTCAGGCTTTCAGATGTTATCGAAGGAAATGGTCATTTTCCGTTGTCGCGACAATACGGCATTAAGGGAACAATGCTAATGGACAAAGTTTATATTTTCAAAGAAAATGTACCTACTGAATTTCCTTATAGGTTTATGTAAAGTGGCCAAGTGTTGAGTTATTATTTGCACTAAGATTTATTGGGTTTAAAATTAAAGGGTAGAAAAGTAGAGTAAAAGGAATGACATTCTTGACGCCAAGGCGTGTTATTCTTTATACTTAGTATCTGTGTTATTTGCTGTTGTTTCTTGCTATAAATCAATAGTCATAATATTATAACGTTTAAATTATGTAGGTTGCTCCCTGTATTGGAAGTTGGAAAAAAAAACATTTGAGTAAACACTAAAATAAAATGCAAAACAAAACCTTAAATATTACAAAAAGTAGGAAAAATCTACTTTCCAGTATTGATTTTTTCGATAATTCGCGCGTTATCTTACCCTTCCGATAAGGTCACCTGCCAGCGACTGACTTTCATATCTAATTCTTCTAGTTAATCAAAGCTTTAACTAAATATTTTTTTTACGTATTTTGGGCTTGACCCGTTTCATTTTGCGGAGGATGTTCTATTAATTGAAATATCTTTCAGTCATTTACCCAAAAGTAATTATAGTTTCGGCTTTTAGTATATTTCTGGTGAACTATATTTAAGGATATGAAGAATCAATCAAAGGTATTAAGAAAGGGAAGGTTCAAACCTCCAAAGCAATTAACTGAGAAGAAGAAAACTTCTTTGGAATATGATTCAATAGAAGAAATTCCAACAGAAAACTACTGGCTGTTTTTTTTTTCGTATCAAAAGCGAAGAAAATTTAATTGATTTTCGTTTATTTAATAGTATTAAATTAATACCTAACACACACTTGTCCTAACTTTTATCTAGCACGCGCCGCACAACGCTGTCCTGTCCTACTCGACAAACTTATCACATAGATAAAGACTTATTAGAGCTTTCTATCGATACCTCAAGCTTAAAGCTAGATATGGACTTTCAGTAAAAGCTGATAACTAGATAAGCTTTATTGTGGGGTGTTGGTATAAGTGAGTCTTGATAATAACACTTATAAAGGTAGATAAAGTGTTTTTTTGTTGTAGAGGAAAATGTTTTATGGGTTTTTCCATCGTTTATAATTTATGACTTGTACAATTTATGCTATTATAAAATATAAGAAAAAAATTATCTTATCAATAATCCTTGAAACAGGAAACATAAAGTGCCAGATATACGTTTGTTCCAAATTTAAAGCGGCCCTCAAAATAATTTAAAAGATCGTAAAATTCGACGGATACAGTCGATTAGAGCATAGAAACAATCTTGGTTGACCCTTCGCGATAGTCGTAATGAGGAAATAGGAAATAGTGAATTCATAAACCCTTTGCCTTTATTATTAAATCGCTGGGCACCCTAAGACACTGATTGAACTATTAATAAGGTTTACTTTGGGGGACGTTTCTACTATTAGTAACTATTTATTTTGTATCGACGATATGGTATTCTGTTTTTATTTGTCTAAAGGTAATGGATGATTGATTTTGTTTTAATAGATTTTTTTTTGATCAGTTTTTGATAAAAGTATTAATTTATTCTATTTTCTGGAACTTTTCATTTATTAAAAACTAATAGACGTTCACTGCTGGACATAGGTATCCCCCAATAATTGCCCTAATAATAAATATATGAAACTTAAAGCGGCTAAAACTATGAGTGTACTTTCAAATCTCAAAACTTGTCTTACTAATTGATTTTAAGGAAAAGACAGTAGATGACGAAGTTTGCCAGGCACAACAAATATGCGCTGAAATGAAATAAAACAAAATGAAAGCACTCACCTAAAGTTGGAGAACCATTTGACCAGCTGCGCAGTGTTGTTCTTGTTGAACTTGATGTCTGGGAAGTACATCTTGAGGACAGCGGAGCTGGGGTAGCGGACCCAGAAGAACATTAGCTTGGCCTTCCTCAGGTGCATCGGCGTCAATGTTGAGGAGTGCAGGGGAGTCAAGGATTCATTGGGGACATTTTTGAACATTATACATTTAATACTAATAATAATAATATTGACTTTCAATAAGTGATATCTTGTATCCTATATTGAATAAAGATTTATTTGATTTGATTTGAATAGTTACTATGGTGATAGAGTTCTTTTTTCATTTGGTCCACAGATGAATATTGTGGAACAAGCTGAAATACGAAATTCAATCAAGTATTGCTAATTCGCCCCAAAACTTTTGTTCTTGTGATGATTCAAGAATGTATAAGAATACCTTCAAGTAAATTAACTGTCAGTTAGTTGCTGGCAGCGAAGGTGGCCTCGTCTTGTTTATGATGTATTAAAGACCTCCAATCTCATTACGAGAGCTATTGCGAGACTGGGCAAACAATGAAGCTTCACAATAGTTAATCCATTTGCATCTAATCTTACCCTTATCCGCGGCCTACATGTCTCGCTTGCTCATAAATAGCATCAGTAGCAAAAGGTATTCTAGCGAGATCCCAATTAAGATGAAGATTTTCTTTGTATTTTATAGAGTGAATTTTGTATTAATAATACTTTCTAATCTTTTACTATCTAGTTAAAAAGATCTATTTATTTTTAGTAAAGTTTGTTAATTTAATATTGCTATTTTAGTAAATGAACCAATCTTCAAGGTAAGTCAGAAAGTACGTGCGTAAGTTTCATGACTGATACTATTAACTTGGTAGTTTTGCGGTGAGAGTAGAAACCACAGCTATTGTAAGGCTTCTACAGTCGGAGCGCTAAGTAGGAAGCAAACGACTGCAGTCGTAAGGTTAAACACTACAGAAATAAGATATCTGTGGGTGTTTCTACCGCAGGGATTTACGGCCCACCTTCGCCCCCTGCCGTATTAGATTGGATTCCAAAGCGCTGACACGGCAGTCAAATCTACTTACGCTGTAAGGAAAGTGAATTAGTGTATTTCTATTTGAAAAGGATATAGTAGGCTGAACTCCGTCGTAGGGTAGGTCAGTGGAGTTGCAGTCGGAATGGTCAAGCACGTCGAGGTGCTGCTGGTGCTGCTGATGCTGCGACAGGCCGTGGTGTGCCGCGTGGTGGTGGCGCAGGTAGTCGGGTGAGGCGTGGTGCGCCGCGGCCAGCAGCGCGGGGTGCAGCAGCGCTGGCGCGTGAGGTAGTGGTGGCGAGTCTCGCTCAGGTGCCGGCGGTGACCGCGCCATGCCACCCGCACTAAAAAACGGTGAGTAAGGCGAAAACACCCTGCTCTCGTGCAGCGATGGGTTTGGAATCGCCACTGACGTAGGCAGTGCCATTCCACCCGGGTATGGCCGCGGGGACGGTGACTCAGGGAACTTCTCCGGCGACTGGCCCATGCCCTCGCCCAGGATTCGGCTCACTGTCCGCGGCGTAATCCGCGTGTCAGTCACCTTGTGCCGCTTCTTTGTCTTCGGGGTCACCACCAGGCTGAGTGCCTCGTTCTGCTCAGGGTTCGGCTCTCGCTCAAAGTGTCCATTCATAGGCCCGAAGAGTGAGGGACCAAGCGGCTTCGGCGGTGCCTGGAACATGCCTGTTGAAGGCTGGATGTGAGCACCGTGTCCGGGCCCGCTTGCATCGGGGTGCATTGGCGGATACGCCGCATTGCCCGGTGTACGGGGTCCGTTCATTTGGCTCATCAGCATTGGATTATGGGTAATAAATGCCGGGACGCCGTTTGGGACGCCTGGGCCATGATGTAAAGGTGCGTTACCTGGCATTTGGTTAGGCTGTCTCTCGGAGGGCTGCTGGGGTCGAGGAGGTGGAGTCTTTCTATCCAGCATACGTGTTGCTCGCATAAGGTCCTTATTCAGCTGCTCTGCCGCCGCGGCTGCCGCTTCCGACTGCTTGCCTATTATTCGGCGTTGGTGTACGAAGCGTGTCACAATTGAGTCAATAAGGGTAGCAAGGGATGCCGTTATTTCACTTTTCAAAACTTCGGCAAGGCCCTCGAGGTCCGCTCCTGAGACAGGTCCCACTGAGCTAGCACTGCTCCGTAGAGCATCCAGTCTTTCTGCTAGCTCTGAAGATAATGGAGGTTTAGGTGTCGGCCCCATGTGTCGCTGCTGAGGCGAATGTTGGTTCGACTGACTTCTTTGTTGTTGATTATTTTGTTGTTGCTGTTGTTGCTCAGCGGCCTCTTTCATGCGTGCTTCTTGCTCCATAAAGAAGTTTTTACTGGCGTTTAGGTACATAGCAGCAGCGGCGTTATTAAGATTGTGATGTGGGTGTGGATGGTGCAAGTGGTCAGCAGGTGGCATGTGTGGCATTAGTGGCAAGGAACCATTGAAGCCGGGCGGAAGGTGTGGGTGACCCACTGCGTGCGCGTGAATCTTTGCCGACATCATTTTACTCATCACTTGAGAGAGCATGTTCGGAGCACTCGTGTTCGGTATCGGTGGTAAAACTTCTTTCGCTGGTGACGCAGGCTCGGATTTTGGCAAAGGTTCATCGTTTTGCTCTACGTCACTAACGCCATCATTGTCGACAGTCTCCGAATCTTGCTCCATGCGATTGCACAGCTGAACGTATTTTTGTTGCATTTCAGCGAGTTGCTCTTGCATGGTTCGCAATTGAGATTTTAATGCGTTCTTTTCTACTAACTTTTGTTGTATAGGTGGTCGATCACCATCGTCCTCAGAATCCTCCGACACCGTCAGGGCGCCGCTGCTGTGACTGGTGCCATACCGTTCCGCTGCTCCGTCGTGCTGCTGCGGCTGGTACAACTTCCGCTTCTTGCAGCCGTTCACTTGCGGCTGCTGCGGGGCAGGGCTGGCTCGCATCGTTGACACTATGTTTTCAACACGAGCACGTTTCACATCAAGAGGTCGCGGAGAGGAACGAAGATCACTGTCATCACCAGGTTCTGACTTAGGTGCTAGAAGTGGCTCAGCTGTCTGCGCGGGCGGCGGAGAAGTACGCGATTCTCCTGCACTATCCAGAGCTAGAAGCGCATCATCCAAGTCTGTCTTTGAGTCTCGAGATGAGGGTCGCTCCGGGGAACGTTTCTCTTTTGGTTCGTCGTTATTATTATTTGCAAACACATTATTATTATCAGGCGAGAGGCGCAATAACTCCTTCTTGCGGCTCTGCAGGATGTCACGCAGCACTCGGTGCGCGATATCTCCTCCGTTGGCTTCCTCGCCTGATTCTTCTTTCATAGGCGCACGGCCAAGCAGCTCGTTGAGCATCTCAGCATTAGCGTAACCGGGTCCAAAAAGGCCAAAGTGTTGGCGGCCCTCGAAGATGGCGCCGTATAGTCCGCCACTCATGGGTGCGGGGCGCGCGGGCGCGGGTCCGTTCGTCACGAGAGTCGAGTAAGAATTGCGCGGCTCACCGGCGTCCACGCGCTGTCTGGCGCGTTTCTGTTTCTTTAGGAGCTTATCGTAGGGCGCGTGTGAGTCGGCCTCCTCCTCCGATGACATCATCCGCTAGACGGGCCGCGATTGGCCGGGTTGGCGGCGGGTTCGGCCCCACCGCGCTACGTGCGGCGCATCGCCCGCTCTGCAACAAGAGAGGGGCGCGATCAGCACACCTGCCGGAGCCGGCTGTGCGAGCCCTGCGCGCTCGCCGAGACGCGAGCGCAGGAACTTACGACTCGGCAAACAAACAAACTATGCTACTACAGGAAGTATGCGTACCAGCAATTCTATTACAGATTGTTGTTTTAAGTATGGCTCTACCTTTCTTAGGCAATCGATCAATATACTAATAATATCTTATAAATAAAGTCAAACTATATCAACTTCTCTGCGTTGTCTTGCACAAAAATATGTAATTATAGGAATTCCGTTCAGTACAAGGGTAAGGAAAATGTATTGATAGATGTCATAGATCTTCTTTGTTTGCATGTCCAGCGCCAGCGATACTAACTTAAGCGAAGGTACTAGTGTTTGGTTAATGAGACAAAAAATACATATGTGTACTGAATGTATGGAAAATCATTCTCTGCGAACATGACAAAAGAGCGGAGATATGTGTGTATGGTCCGTGGAGGCATTAATTCCTTTTGGAGCGTGACTCCGTATTCAGTGAGGACAATGAAGCTAAAAATGACAGAAATAATTCTGTGAGACACGCGCAATTCAGCGCGTTTCCATTGACACAGCTTTCAGGTATAGTGGCGGTCTAGGACGGAGTAACAGATTTTTTTTTATAGTATTGTCAGTCCTAGACTGAAATACAAAAGAACAAGAGCTATTTTGCAATACAGAAAAACCAGGAGTGTTACGCCGGCCTAGACCGCCACTCTAAGCCGCCAGTGTACTTAATTATTTAAAATGTGATTAAGTTTAAATATGATCTTATTGGTTCTTATAAGATTAGGTGACGTTGCTAAGATACACATCTTGAAGGAAGAATTAAACCTTAATTTACTCTTTGATGCCCGTTATATCCAACTCGGTTTAAACTGCTTCACTAGTTTAAACTGCATCTATCACTTTCTTTCTCATATAAACAAAAAGTGTCAGCTGCAGCTTAAACCAACAACACAGTTTATACTGAGTTGGATATTACGGGCCTTACATAAGGTTTTTTTTAGGGAATTTGACCCTTCTCGTGGTTCAAACACTTTTTTTCAGTAATTAGCAATCATTTAGCAATGTAACCCTTCATAGACAATGTAAACGCGCTTGTCTCTGACTGAACCGATTCTCCTGAAGCAACATCCGGCGGCAATTTACCGCGGGCCACAATGAGATGCTATCAATGGCGGAGGACTTCCGATGATGGTGCCACTTGCCGTGACCGTGTGCGTGTGTGCGTGCGTGTTGCTTCTTTACTTGTACGCGTATACTGTATACCTGTAGCCTATAGCTATGAAAATTTATAGGTTCCACAGTTATGGTTCAAATATGGCTACCGTTGTCTTTAAGGGGCGAAACGGTGCGCAACTAGCGCCACTTCGATAAATAATTAATAAGTAAGTAATGTAAGCCCTTAACCAATTTCATTTTTCCACCTATGCGTTTGAAAAATGGTTTAAGATATTCTCGAGGGCGACGACTTGAGCGCAAAATTTGAATAAGACTTCTTCAATTTTTTAAATAAGGGTGCCACCATCGGTAATATTTAAATTTAGAAAAATTTACAGTTCTTATTTTCAGTGACATGACATCTCTTTTTGATGTTGGGTATGCTCTAAGATAAACACTACGATTTTCGTGTTTTCACTGTCTTCATTTCAAAATTATTTAGAACCTATAACCTACCTACATCAAAATTTTGTTGATGTACAGTACAATAAAAAAATAAGCTTTTTTCAATTTTTTTCTGTCAATCTGCTGTAAAATACCTATATTTTTATTTAGTATTCCTATCAAATATTGAAATTTATTAAATGACTAGTCGACCCGGCTAACTTTGTACTGCCTAACCTATTACTATGTTGTGCATGTATTATACTAGTGAACCTTCCTATTGAATTACTCTTTCAATTAAAAAAAACAGCATCAAAATCCGTTGCATAGTTTTAAAGATATAAGCATACATTGGGACAGACGGGGAAAGCGACTTCATTTTATACTATGTACTAGAGGCTGCCGCGCGGTTTTTCCCGCGCAGATTTCTCATAAACACAAAAATCCCGTTTTTTTCCGTTCCCGTGGGAATTTCGGGAAATCCTTTCTTAGTGCTCACCACTTCACACTCCCCGAGGAACCCGCGTGCCGATTTTCAGCTTTCTACGCCCAGTAGTTTCGGCTCTGCGTTGTCTGTCAGTCAGTCAGTCAGTAACGGAACAGTTTTATATATAAGATTTCTCATAAACACAAAAATCCCGTTTTTTCCGTTCCCATGGGAATTTCGGGAAATCCCTTCTTAGTGCTCACCTACACTCCCCAAGGAACCCACGTGCCAATTTTCAGCTTTCTAAGCCCAGTAGTTTAGGCTCTGCGTTGTCTGTCAGTAAGTCAGTCAGTAACGGAAGAGTTTTCTATATATTGACTAGAGGCTGCCCCGCGGTTTCACTCGCGCAGATTTCTCATAAACACAAAAATCCATTTTATTCCCGTTCCCGTGGGAATTTCGGGAAATCCTTTCTTATAGTGCTCACCTACACTCCCTAAGGAACCTGCATGCAAAATTTCAGCCCGCTACGCGCAGTAGTTTCGGCTCTGCGTTGTCTGTCAGTCAGTCAGTCAGTCAGTCAGTCAGTCAGTAACGGAAGAGTTTTATATATATTGACTGATGATATTGAATTATGTGATACACCTTACTAAGAATGCGTGTTTGTGTTGCAAACAAATGAGTCTCATGTGTATTATGTATGGTGTGTGAGCGTAAAGCTGCCTTCCGGTTTTTCGTAGGATGTTGTCACTTGTTTCTTTTTTTAAAGGAAAATTTGTTGTTACCAGTTAGGGGAATTTGTTACGTTCAGATAGTAATTTTATAGAAGGAAGTTTTAATTGTTTTAAAGTGTTTTCACGTTAAGCTAGTCAAATTAGAATGTTGTTTGAAAAGCAAATTTTTATAAAAGAAATTATTGCTACAGGTAATTCAAAATATTTACATTGAAAAAACATCTTGAATTAAAAACAGAGGTACACTTGTTAAAATTCTTTCCCCTTATATTTATAGTACGAAAATAATTTAACAGTATAGTTATCTATCGCTATTCGGTTCCCAGCGTAAAATAAAAGCATACGGAAGTACCAAACAGTATAATTGCATGTCATGAATAAAGTATGTGGCGGTCAAATTATGAACGGTAACGCACCCTTGCAAACTAGAGGGGTTTTTTAACAGGGTTCAATACTCGCTTAGTCTGAGTTTTTTATTTCTACGATCCTGAGTTATGATTTTGTATTTATAGAATGTTTTTTTCAATGGCGTTTTATTCATTTTCTGAAGAAAATTGGGAAATTCCTCCCTTATTGCATCCCACGCTACAAAAGAAACGTAACCTTTTTTTTACCTAGTATGTTGTTGTGATTAACTGTACTCATCTCTCATAAAATCTTTCATAATAAATTTATACATTTATTACTTATATTTTATTTCAATAGGTTAACTTAAGGTGTAATAGCACAGATTGCTCCCACTGAACAAACCCTCGAGAATGTCTTAAAAATTTCTTAAACACATTACTAAACGTAGAAACATGATTGGCCGTTTTTGTGAATTTTCACAACAATATTTTAAACGAAAAAAAAACCTATAAAATGGTCGTTCAGTTAATAAACAAATAGGTGTGAAACTATAACAATCCGCTCGGAAGCATCAATCACACCTTTTTAAATAAAATGAACTCTTTTTTTAAATATCAGCTCAATTATTTGCGATCACTGAAAAAATTAACTGCCCAATTTTCAGATTAACCTTCAACCGGCACCGAACGCGGCCAACAAAATTAAATTAAAATGTAAAATGAAAAAAAAAACGTAATGCGTAAAACGACGTATTGTTGGGACGGGAGGGTACGACCTGTTGATTGCATACCTTTTTATAGGGATGTGCGTGCGTGTACATGTACATAGCATTTATTTCGATGTTCTTAAAAATATGTTATTCGAAAACATATGAGCCAAGTTGAAAAGCTGCTAAAGTAAATAAAATATTTTTTCAATTCATAAATTCAAGTTCTACTCGAAGTTACGTAAAAAAGAATCTTAATAAAAATGATCCAAAATACCTACTTACTACTGAAACTCAATAAAAATTAAGTAACAAAATCATCAAGCTTGAACCACAGCAATTGCAAATTTGCAGTTAATATTTAAAACTCAATTTATAATTCAAAAACAACGATAAAATTAAAACTAGACAGTTCAAGTAAACTGCACCCCCTTCAAAAATTCTAAAAATAAGAATACGGACACAATTACCGTGCCATATGGTACCATGCATTGCTACACCGGTCATTCCTGCCTTAGTTTACTGTATCGGAACGTGGGAAACTACCCTTCGTAATTACTTTATTTATCTACCTATACAGCATTTGTTTGTGGGAGAGTAAAGTACGGTGACTTATGGTATTTGGACATATGGCGTTGGACACGCAATGTCTTTTACATTTTAAAACGAAAGGTGGTTTGAGGAGAATTTAGCAATGGAAAGGGGTTGATAAAGTTTCCTTTAAGTAAGTAAGTAAAAGTGTGTGTTTATCTATATATATAAAACTCTTCCGTTACTGACTGACTGACTGACTGACTGACTGACTGACTGACTGACTGACTGACTGACAGACCACGCAGAGCCTAAACTACTGGGCGTAGAAAGCTGAAAATTAGCACGTGGGTTCCTTGGGGAGTGTAGGTGAGCACTAAGAAGGGATTTCCCGTAGTTCCCACGGGAACGGGAAAAAACGGGAATTTTGTGTTTATGATAAATCTGCGCGGGAAAAACCGCGGGGCAGCCTCTAGTCATTAATAAAATCTAATTGAAACCAGAAATATTTCATTAAATTAAGTAAAAGCCGATGAATAAAATTGTGAAAATAACAAGGGTATGACGTATGACATAGTGGCAAAAGGACTATCAAAACAATGTTTTACGATTCCCTTATTTAAGACGCCTTGGTAAAACTAGTTTTTCCATTAGTACCCTATCTACAGAGTTATACCTAACCCTGTGATTGCTTTTTGAACTATTTGACCTCTTTGTTCAAGAATAAGAGATTAGAAAACAAGTAGGACTATAAAGTGTTTGATAATTGTGTACACGTGTATGTAAGCCATGCCAGCTTTTACGTGTTGCTGTGTTTTCGAAGTAGACCTATTATTGTATCAATACCGCAGTGAAATTAAAGGTAATAAAAAGTAGTTCACGAAGACTCGCGACGCAAATCACAATGGCGGCGGCCGAAGGCTGCAGATGACCAGATATGACATGCACGAAGGTGTAATGATCGCGTGACGCCGGCAATTTTCCTGCCCCACATTCTGGCAGATAGCATCAGCTCTGTCCACCGTCCGGGGTGGAGGAGTTTCAGATATTAAGGGTTGGTTTCAGTCTTAGAGTATACTTTTATCTTAGGAAAGCTACGTATCGATAACGTTTTAGTGAAAATGTTATGAATAGTCAGTACATTTACCTGTCCACTTACTAATCCCATTGCCCCTTATCTAAAAGCTGTTTTAATCTGTTTTAACATCCAGTAACAAAAGTAAGTTAAAACAAGAAAAGTTAATATGCCCGCAATTTGTTTACAAAATCAAGGCTTTTTTTTAAAAGCAAACACAGTATCTTATTTTAAACCGAACTCAGAAGTGATTTGTTTATTTATTTCCAATGAATCCTTTGGATGGTTTTTTACAAAACCATTATGTCTCGCAAGAGCTTGGATAACAATTTATATCCACAACTGGCCACCACATTTTGGTTCGCACCCAGGGACTAAAGATTATCGATCGGTGTGAACGGCATCATAGTAAACAAACATTTGCAAACATATCCCAAACAAATGATTAAATAATGATACTTAGTAACTTACAATGTCAAAAAAATAAGAAAGTTTAGGTTGGGATCACGTTAAAGAAAGAGAAATATCCTTCTTTAAAGTCTTGTATTTTTTTTTCTAACTAGTAAAGGGTGGCAAATCATCATGCATAAATAATGTGTGGTGGATGGCGTGTCTCTAGGGCCATTAGCTGCCTTCTATGAAAACGGACAGCTCGGCTTATCGGCGGATATCGAATAAAAACTCGCGATAAGATCGTTCCCAGTAGGGTGGAAGGAATTACCAACTCTAAAACAAATAAATATTGATTCTTGTTCGGAATTTAGTTTACCTTTAATAATTTTTTAGGAGACGTGTTTAGAAATTACCGCACTTATCTTTATCAATAGAAAATTGCATGATTTTGACTCTCACAAACTAAGGCAACCATTTTAAGGTAGCGACATCATCATCATAGTTTCATAGCTGAGTAATTTATTTTTATTTAAATTAATATAATTCCTTTTTTTTTATTCCGGTTGACCACATGACCACCCACTACTGAAGCATGTTGCAAGAAAACGTCATTATAGCTAGCATTATCTCGCTATCGCTGTGACATATGGCCAGTATTTGTCACGAAATGCTATGCCATGTCTGGCATAGGACACTGGCACGACACAAATAGTATTAAAAGTATAGGGTTGTCCACTTTAGTAAGACTAACTACATTTATTTATGTAAGTATGCACATTTTTGTACTAATATTTGTTTTTTTTTGTTTTAAGTCTTATTTATTCATATTATTATGTCTGTTGCCTATTTAAGAAAAAAAAATTAAGATCGCTTAAACATTTCAAAACCAAAATTACCTAAATCAGCCTTGACGGTCTCGAGTTTTGGCAAGACTAACGAACCAGGATTAATTTTAATATACATAATAATAATAATTAAATATGAAAATTGTTGTTAAAACTATATCTATTAAAAAAAGGTCGAATATAATAATAAGAAACCCTACCTTACCAAAGGACTGGTTGGTATAGCGATCTGTGGGTTAGGCCAATGTCCAGCAGTGGACGTCATTCAGCTATGACGATGATTACGATGATTAGTCATACTAAGGATTTGAATGAAGTACTAAATAAATAACTAAAATTGGTAAAGTGACAATAAATCGCGACTTATCTTTTAAAAAAATCGTCTGCCACAAAACTTGCATGTCGTCCTTTATCGCGTATTAATATCGTAGTACAAAATTACCAGCGCGCTGTCATAAAGAAAATAGTAATTACTGCAGAATGCAGGGTTATTAGTAAAGTAGCCGCGTTGGACTGACACAGGGCTTACTGCACTAGGTACTATTGAACACTAGCCGACTTGGTGAACTACATACCACCTTTCACTCACACAATATAAATTTCTGTTAAAATGTTTTCAGCCTGTTTTTAATAATTCCGGCGAATAATTTCAGGCGAATGGGGAAGAAGGCATGTTTTCCTATGTTTATGCTATTGTGGTATCAAATACAGATCAGTAGTTTTAAAAACCTTCAAACATACAACATGACATAATTAAGTATTTTTACTTTTCGTTCATCTAGCTCTAGTTCGAACAAAAATTCAAAACAAAAAATCGCTTGATGGGTCAAAGGTGTTTGCTCTCATATTGAGCTTTTTTAGCAATACCTCTTCTTATGATTATAATATACATTCTTAATGTGAAAGAAATTTACAGAAAACTAAATATTTAACTAAAACCTAGAAAACTCTACAACTCTCCAGGTCCATCTAATAAAGACGAATAGTCAAAACATCCTCAACCCATTAGGGACACCACTACACATACATTCTAGAAGCATGTTGGGTCTGTGACGAAACAATAACTGAACTTCCTTCCAGCTATCATGCAATTGTCCTTTCCTCTCGAGCCGCGATATTAGGGCAGTCACAAGGAATAATAAGATTTTGTAAGTAATAATAGTACAAGAAAACGACAGTGGGAGCTCATATACAGCTGTTCTATTATTATTTTTTAGACAAAAAGTACTTTTTCATGACATCACGAAAAACGTCTTTTTAGAAACCGGTGATAAAGAGACACTTCTCTTTTACTTCCGGTTCCTAGCCTTGTCGAGTATACCTCTGGAATATAAACTCAAATAAGGACTCAAACCTCAAAATTTTCTTAGGCGTAAGACTTTTTAATTAGTCTTTCAAAATATTTCTACATTATACCTACCTACTTTAAAGTCTTGCCCCGCTCACATCGAGCCAGCGAGCATAATCCCACCCAACGCCTTCACAATATTTAACACTTGATTAAATAAATCGACCGAGTATGTGACTAGCCTAACAAAGCGCCGAGATTGACTGGGTTCCGTCCGTAAGCGGTGCGCGTGCAAGATTGTTTCCTCGTTAGCCAGCCAATTGAGCCGAGGTTCCGCTCCTTGACTAGGGAACCCTGTTTAATAGATAAATTGCTCAGGCAAGTGCGCAAGTGACGCGGGCAAAATTGCCAGCTTACTCTGCGCGCGGTCAAAATATGAACCAAATAACAATCTGTCAGTCAAGTAATAATTTGTATGTATTGAATAGCGGAGGATATACGCCAAGTACGTATATATACTGTGGCGCCCCCAGACGCGCGCAGAGTAAGCTGGCGCAGACTCTAGCTATAAACGCTATCTATGAAGTTTTTAAATGAAATTTTAGAAATCTATACCTACTTAAAAAAAGGAAAGATTTTATTGTTTGTTTGCATTGAAAAGGCTCCGAGACTACTGAACCAATTTCATAAATTCTCAAACATTCACAAAACATAGAAGCTACACTATCCCCGGATGACATAAACTATGGAATATTCTCAAAAATTTAGTATGCAGGACGGTACGAAGTTCGCCGTGTCAGCTAATCTATTATAAACGGCATTATTTTTTAATAACTATCAGGAAATAACATCCTCATAACAAAAAACCAAAATATCATTTTTAAAATATAAAGTAACCCAATCATACTTAAGTGGACGGAAACAACGCTCGGTGATAAAAGCTCTCAGTTTTCCTACAAATTAACTAGAACATTTGATAATAAGCCAGATGTTGTATTGCTCTTGCGCAGTTGAAATTTTAATGCTCTGTACACACCTTAAGCATATGAGCATTTCTACAAAGTGAACAGATTTTTCTGACTTCGGTGGCATTTTTTTTATTTTGACCTAGAGACTTCATAATTAAAACCCATACAAAAGAGCTAATTCTGTATTCAAATATTGTTTTGGCCCACTTCAAAAGATAACAGTTTCAGAAAAAACTGACCTCAAATATTTTGTCTCCATCGAAATCAGAAAAATTACCCACCGAATCACAATTTTACCACTGAAATCAGAAATCTATCCACCGAAAGCACAATCCCATACAATTTATCAATAAAATTTTGAATAAATTTTCATTTACACAGTAGTAGTAGTAGTTGTAGTAGTAAGCAGCGCTCATTGAAAAACATTTGCGTGCTTTATATTTTTTGTGTGATTAGATAACAATATTTTCGGACTATATATTTTCTTTGAACTCTGTATCTTTTCAAGAATAATATAAATAATAATTCAAAGTATAAGTATCTGAAAATATTTACACCAATTTTGAATTTACTTTACTGTAATTAAATATTCAATAATAAATAAGGACACTCTCGTATAAAATTAATGTTTAATTAATTTTAATAGTCAAAATAATAAGGATAACGTTTAAGCATTATAAACATTTTTATGCATTTTATAAGTTTAATAACAATAACGATAATTTACTTATTTTTTTTGATTCAAATGCAAATTTTGGTTTTCATAATATCAGTACATTTATAACACAAAGTCGCTTCAGCGAGAAGCTTCTGTGTATGCATGCTTTGATGCGTTTTTTTTAATAGATAAAGTGATTTAAAAGGAAGGTTTATGGAAGGTATATGCACAAAATAGTATTATATTAGGCGGTACAAAGTTCGCCGGGAAAACTAGTATTTTATACTATAGTATAAAAACCCTCCTGACTCAACTCGGCACAGCGCTGTACCGGTGTTAAATATTAGTTTTCATCCTACCCTCCGAAAAAGTTGAGTCAGAGGATTAAAAAACAAAAATGGCAAGAATTTAAATGCACATTGTTTACCATCACTGATTATATACCACAAATAAGTAATATTATCACAAAAATTTGAAATATGAGCTATTTTAGCACTCGGTCGAAGTAAAAATCTGATTTTGGTGGATGTTTTTTTGACTTCGGTGTATCAAAAACCACCGAAAACCACCGATATCAGAAGCAGCGAAATCACAAAAGTGTACAAATCAAAATTTAACTCGAAATTCAAAAACAGCACAACGATCATCTGTACGTCAAATAATACCAACCCGATGACGAGTGCATTGCACTAGTTGAAAGTTAAATATTTCTTACGGTTAGAAAAAAATTACCTACACCGAATTCAGGACTGAGGGGTACCCAAAACCACCGAGTGTCACAATTATCCTGAAAAAAAATACTGAAATGTTGGCTGGGCACAGGTTTCTGGCTCGCGGCGTGTAGGCCATGACTATATCAAGCTGCAAAGTACTTCAGGTAGAGCGAAAAGTTAATCACTATGGTTGTGGGTAATGATTTGTAAACACCATCGAAATCAGGGAAAATTTCAGGACGCTCATTCAGAGTGGTGTATTATAAAAAATATAGAAGTTTTTGGTTTTTCATGGTAACTACAGCCTTAATATACTCATCACTAAGGCGTGAATATGTATAAATCAATCAAATATTACTTCATTACTTTGTAATAAGTGACTCTTTCCTGAATTCTGGCAACAGGACACCCCACCGATGTCAGGTTTTATGACTTTCGGATTTTTTTTCTGGTATTTATATTATATTTTTAAAAACGTTTCTATGCTCTCCAGCTGCGTACCCATACATAGTTGTGGCTGAAATAATTTGAACAGCCTACTTCACTGGGGTATATTTTATTTTCAAATTGCCACTGAATTTTGCCCGTCTGTAGAAATGCCCATATCATTCATCATTCTCTATAAAAATATTAAGTTATAATCAACAATTTCTTTGTTAGGAAAATTATTTCAAAGGCGTTTAAAGTGAAGCTCTGTGTCAATATGACTCATCTTCCCTTAGGATTCATTGCAAGTCTAACTAAATGTACCTATTTATCCGGAAAAATTTATGAAAACGTACGAATTGGTTGCTTCGTCGATTCTAGTTTGCCAAAACAAACAAAACAGTTTTATTGCAAAAAAAAAACGGTTTCTAACGCAGCTAGTAAAAATATATTTCCAAAGAAAATGCATTGGGAGGGATTGGCAAGGTTTCTATTTGCACACTGCACAGCCTAAAATAGCATGATTTAGTAACCCTTTTAATTAGTTCGTGTGTCCATAGCACAATTTATTATGCTTTATCTGTTTTCTGTTGAGCACAAGCGGACAGTGTGCGAGATAGCGAGAAACACCCACTGTTGACGATGGAGATATTTCATTATTTAACTCGATAGCAAAGGATTAGGTTTCATATTGTTTTACAACATAAAAAAAAAATGGTCAAGTTTACGAAGATAACTCGAGGTTTAATCGGACGGACAATCCTCGTATCTTTTTAGCTTATTTGTCATTCAGCCAGATACAATTTCTTAATACATAGTTAAGAACAACGCGTTACAACACGTATTCCCTTTTTTTTTTTTTTTTTTTTAACGCGGGGAAACTCCTAATGAGTACCCTGCAGCCCCGGGGGGAGCCGCAGGGTTATGTGGGGTTCGCACCCACTAAAACCCCGCCGGTGTCCTTCTCGGCTGATAGCAGGAGGGTCGCGGGTAAGCCTGTGGAATTCTCCGCGACCCCCCCCAGCATTGGCTGTGTAGCCTCTTCACGGGGGACAGGTGGTGATAGTCCCCCCTGAGCGCGGATGGCTCTTCCTACGCCCGACGACGGAACTGGACACCTCGTTCCGTCGTCCTTCTCGGGGCCGTTATGTGACTACACGAGGCCCCCGCCTCGTGCACCCAACGACCCCGGGGTCCTGCAGCGGTGCTGCAGGGCGGATCGGGGCCTGTCGGCCCCGCCACGGCGTATGTGATCCACCGTGGTGGGACCTTTGAGGCCCCGCCCGCTCTCCTCCTCGACCGCCCCATCCAGCAGTCGAGCGGGAGCAGGGCTTGTCACTCCCCACATGGCACCACGTAACGTGCCATGTTGGAAGCGTCAAGTCCCCGCCCCTTCCTCCTCGACCGCCAGGTGCTACTAGCCGTTCCACCTTGGCCGCAGCACCCAGCGATCGTGTGTGACAGTGCCCTGGATAGGACACTGCCACCCTCTCCTACGGGGCATTGTGAGCGCCCCATCGCCACGCCCATTGCGGCAGCGACGGCGACATCAAGCCGACCGCAAAGCGTGGAGAAATGACAGCCCGGCATCTACTCCCCTGCGGGTTCGGATCAGCCGGGTAGACCTGTGATCCCAACGGTTGGCGACGTAGTCATCAAGCCAACCGTGGGCAGGACTATTGTTCCCGGCATCTAATAACGCAGGGTTTCTAATCAGCCGAGCCATCAATCCCCACGTGGACGTGCCATTGGGAAGCTCCCAATCCCTGCACTCCATCTCGTCGCCATCCTTCTTCTCCAATCTCTCCTCCTTCCTTCCCTCATTTTTCTTCCTCGCTCAGCAGGGCTTGTTAGTCCCCCCACGGCGCTGAGCAGTTCGCCGTGGTGGAAGTCTCAAGCCCCGCTCTCCGTCTCGACTCACACTATGCTCTCTGATAGGGCAGAGAGCATGTGGAGCGCCACTCCCGCCAGATTATTAGCCACCGGACGATCACACCAAACGGGAAACGAAAATTGTGATCGTCCGCTGTTGCCCAGGGTGCACCGCGTGGAGGTTCTCTGGCCAGCACCCCAACACGTATTCCCTGTGTCAACTGTAAAAAACGTACGAATGGACTTCTAGTATAATTTTGAAGTTTAGACTACCGGGTAATGATGTATTGGCCGATTTCACGAAGCTCGATTCATACTTATAATACCAACTTTGCACAAAAAAACTGAGTCTCAGGCTGACATTCACAGTCGTGTTGCAGCTCGAACTCGCACTCCGAAGTGTCAAAAATTAACTTTAAATCGCTCTCCTCTCCAAATTGAGAAACATACTCGAGTTCCGACTTCGTGAGAGAAACCATATGCTCCACGAAGTATAAGACAGCTCGAACCAGGATAAACAGTACTCTGGAACTACTTGTCTGAGTATTATACTCAACCTAGTAGTCTCCAAACACTGACTGTGAATGTCAGCCTCAGTGTATCCTAGCAAGTTATTGTTCTTAACTCTAAGCAAGACACTAGCCAGTATGTCAATTTATTTTAATGAAAACAAGTGCACATTCTAGTCAACTTGACCTAAATACGAAGAGAACTTCCGCCGATTAGCCACCGCCGCCGCTGCCGGATCCCGGATGGCGGCAATTAAAACAGTTTTGGCGCGAAGACGGTAGATTAAGAGGTTAAATTGTTTGAGTCTATGGACACATCCTCACGCAGCTTCCTGCTGTCAGAAGTGGGATAATTGTTATGGACGCACTTCGTTAAGAGAGCCAGTACTTCCATCATTATTTTTATCCTTTGTCTCGGTGCGCTATTAATAAATTTCGTTCTGAGTTCTGAATCACCAATTTCAATGTTTTTGAAATTGTAAGACATATTAGATTCTGGAAAATAAACATTTTGTAGAAAAATATATTGTAGCTCATATACTAAGGAACTAATAACAAATAAAGAACATAATCTCACGCCTTTTTTTCCCGAAGGCTTAGGCAGAGCCACCAGCTCAAGAGGCGGACCCACGTTTAGCAGAGTGTATGAAATAAATAAAATTGATACTTTTAGCACAGCATAATAAATAGTACTAGGTACAGTATGGGCACTTCCTACCTCCCTCAGCAAGTGCGGCTGCCCCGCGCTAGGTTACTTCTAGGTTACCGCTCAGTACAAATAAAGCAGCGTCGCACGTCTTATCTTACTCAGCATGATACGCGTGCACGTACACGAGTTTCCGCTGTGCGCGAAGCAACGCGATTTTTTCTATTAAGTGTCCGAGGTGTGCTTTAGTTATTTATAGTCTGAAATAGTACGCGTGTCAACATCAGCTCGCTTCAATTGCTAAAAAGGATATATCCTAAATGACTTGTTAACGCAAGACTAAAGTTTAATGTTAGATATGGCTTTTTATGGCGGACAGTCTGTAGATTTTATTTATTTTAAGAAAACCAACTGCGAAATAAATTACAGTTCACAAACCGGTAGTTACATAATAGTAGTAATAGCTAATAATAGGTTTCTTTAGATTATCAACAGTATACTAGCTAGAACTAGGTATTTAAATACTTAAATTGTGAAATAGTTTACAGGAATTTAAACACCAAATTTTTTTTTATGTTATTGGATAAATCCGAAATTTTATGTTTGGTATCTTAGTAAATATTAACTGTCATCATAGGTCGTTTATTCAGTATCATCTCTATTTTCAGTTTCAGCAAGAAATGGTTTAATTGTACTGATTAGTCTTCTTAAAACGGTCTTTATTACGACCTTTTTAAGAAGATCTATGTTAGTTTGTGTAAAATGTAGCCAACTACATTTTACACGCAATAAAATTTAGATAAAACTAATATTATTAGAAACTTCTAATCTATTTTATGTTTGTACTTAAATATTGTGTAAACCAGAAATCTAAAACCTTATTTTCCAAAAGACAGGTAGTTCAGAAAGCGTGGAAACTTTACTCTAATTTCTCGAGAACAACACGACTAAAAGCTCGGTATTAAACATTCCTAGGCAAAGGCCTGTGCTATTACTAGTATTAGAGCTTAAAGCTGCGGCAGTTAGAGATGCAGGAACTTAGCATATGTGCATTTGTGCTTGGCTCTAAAAGCTACCTATTCTGGTACACGAAATAAGACCAACAAAATTTAAACCTTGATAAGTTTACTTATTGACTTAAATTAACTGTTATACATTTTGCATACAAAAATGTAATATTCAAAAAATTAGAAGTCAATAAAATTTATAATCAACATGATTGCTAAGTGATTTTACTCAGTTCTTAGCTAAATTTGTCTTTTCTGTGGTTTTGAGATTACATACAGCGAGTAAGTTTTTATTTCTATTCGTTTAGCTATATTTTGCAATTATTAGTTAGAGCCTTTGAAGTTGCACTCTAAAAAGCGAACTAGAATAGGGACCGCCCCTCGAGTCATTCATAACCCCGCTCTAATGCTAGTTCTACCGACTTTACTTTGGCCAATGGCCAACAGTCTTTTTGGCTTCAAGATGTCGTTTGGCCAACTTTGGCAATACGCGGCCCGTATTGTGAAGTGAGCCGTGGGTTAATAGCCAGGACTGTCGTACAAGTTTTTGAAAATACGCGTTTTAGTTTTGAAGTATCCTGAAGTTGGCTATTTCATTTGACGATTATGTCGCTTGCCGAAAGCGCACTCATACTTACTTTTTTTACTTGGACGAGTCTCAAATAATCCTCGAGTTTTAGTCATTAGTTTTTTATTTCTAATATAAAAAGCTAAAAGTCACGTATAAAAAAAAAACTATAAGTTAAATTCTTAACACAATGCTTACTCATCGGGATCAAGATAACTTAAGCTTTTTTTTTTTATTATAAACCACTTAATTGGCAATCAATTCTTTTAAGTTTATGTACTAGTGAAAACACGGCACACTTTTATTTAACTATGTTTCCTCGGACAATCTGTTTGTTTGCCCGCACGATCGCGCCGAGATTGCCAATGTCCGGGGCCGGTGTCTTTTTGTTAATAAAATACGTCGCCCTCGTCCTATGTCCCGTCTCTACATTCTACATCTATTCTATCTCTACATTCAATTAACACAGTCTTCGATTGTGAACAGTTCCATTTTGTTCTTTGTAGAGTTGTTTCTATGTGCGTTTATTGGTTGTATATTTTACTAGCAGCAGGTGCCCAGCAGTGTTACCCGCGGTTGATTACTACAGTAGAAAGTGGACCAGGATGTCAGCTAACTCCATACCAAATTTCATTGAAATATAGATGTGAAGAAGTAACAAAAATTCACACTCACAAACTTTCGCCTGTATAATATTAGTTAGAAGTGAGATAATGAGAGTGGTAGCTCTGGAGTTAAAGCGTGTATCTCCGAGAGATCAAAGGATAGATCCACGTGGCGGCACATACAATTGTGTCTTTTCAGACTTTTAATGTTGCCACCATCGCTTATGTGTTCGAAGTGGGTTCAGCAGCACCTCTAGCTACTAGTTAGCTGTTTCGGTCAGCTGTCCCATTGACACTAAGGAGCTACAGAGTAGGTTTGTTGTTATTATAGCGCAGCTACGTTCCCACTATAATCACATTCACGCATCACAGAAACATATCGTCAAATGATGTCGATGGCCGCCGTTATTAAATACGACTGAAGGTTTGTATTTATTTTGCTGCAAATTACATTTTTTTTTCTATGTTTTGGACCACCGCATACTCACCACTTCACTTCATATGAAACATTATTGTGATTTTTGCACGTACTCTAATCAGTTATAAAAGAAAGCACAGTATTTTTTCATCAAAGGCGAACTTATTAATATTAATTGGGTGAAATTAGTCCCAAAGTGAAGCAAGCAAACAGTTATGACAACAAAACTTAAGGGTCCGTTGGCGTTTATCTTAACATAAACTTAAAGATAGCATGAAGCAATTACAAGTTGCAGTTAGACCAACTTGGTACTAAGTTAACTAACTTAACTGTAGAGATTACGGTGGGATCAAGATTGTGTTGCTTAGTTCAGTCCAGTTATGTTTGTATACTTAGTTCAAGTCGTATGAGTCGTATGACCCTTAGGAAATGTTTTGTTTTGATGACTGCCTACCCTCTATAACCTCTTAATAGGGTTAATATGTTCGAAACTTAACTGAAATATTTATTTTCTTTTTTAGTATGGTATTTTAAACCTATATTTATTCTTAATTCATAATTAATTGAGTCTAACATATGTTTAAGAATAGGAGGTATAAAACCCCCTGTGCCGTTAGTACGGGTTTGCCATGATGCGAACGCGCGTTTAACAACTTGTATGGATGTATATCCAAGCAGCGCTACCCTGGTGGTAAGTAGCAAAACTTTAAAAAACTTGCAATTCCGTACTACTCGATGCTTAGATAAAATCTTGATTATAACATTAAATACTTACCAGGTGTTTTTTTTTTACGAAGAGTGTCACAAATGATGTTAGCACTGGATAGATTGATGTCAGCTACGATATCCAAGATATAAACTTTACATTGAGTGCCTCAGCTTGATAAAAACACACTTAATGTAACCTTTACTCCTTTTGATAAATATATTTTGAATGGAAATGTTAAAAACAAAACTCCACAAAGCAGTAGAAAATTTACGAAACCCTCACTTAACACTAACAAAACGCAATGTTGCAATACAATCGCTGTTACTTTAAATCGCTCTTCAGGTTCTTACTGCTATCGCGATGTGTCTGGCGCTAAGCACTTAAGTTTTAACGCGATCCCAGAGATAGAAGTTTGAATTTCGGAGTTACTCGTCAAACAGTCTGCTACCCTTAAATATACCTAAGCAGGGGATTTTTGAGCTAGAATTGTTACTTTCTACTCAAAATTGAATAATGTATGTTATTTTATCTGAGGGGTATCAAAGTAAGTATCCCTATGTATGTATTAGAACCTATTGCCAGAGTTCTGAGATAGTGTAGGTAACGGTTTTCTGTAGCATTTTCTTGATGACAAAAAAAAATCCACGTACAGTTACTGACCTCATCGCTTAAGGCGAATTCTTTTGTTTAACTCTTTAGGACCTCACCGGTATATTGAAAGCAAGAAATTGAAGTGTGTTAAAGAAAATTAATAATGTTAAATGCAACAGTGCAGCTTCGACGATTAAAAAAAAACTTAAACCAAAATAATCATACTAAATAAAAAGTATAAACGTATACTTAGTTCATTTATAAAAAGGGCCTGTTTTTTCTTCTCCAGGCGATGATGATTCAAAGGAGAGGGTGGATCCAGATCATTAACAAGTCCTGCAAGATTTTTCAGTCTAGTGTTGCGAGTAATCTTGATCGATAAAGATGAAACTATGATTATTAATTAATTTAAATAACACTTTTAAATGTATTCCACTTTAACTTTTTGTACGTATGTACTTACTTTATAAAACTATGTAAAACAATGTAAATATGTCTTAGTTTCAACAACAGTAGAAAAGTAAATAATAATAATTTATTTAACGGTCTAGAGGGTTATATATTTTTTGTGCATATTTTATATTCACATATTATATGTTAATGTGACTTTAAAAATCATAGGCAAAGGTAAACTTATATCATTAACTGACGAAATGAAAAAAAAAATTACGACTTTTAAAAAGAGAACCCTAAATATAAATTAAGATTTAAAGCCTCCCGATATAAATTCAGACGACGACGACGTAAAATTAAAAACTGTGAAAGTTATATTCTTTCCATTTTCTATATTTTTTTTAAATTTGAACCTCGGAAACTCACTCGAACTATCATCGGCTTGAGCGGAAAAAACTACCGGTGCAAGTGTGTCGATTTTCAGCGTCGTCGAGTAGTCTAGAAAAAAAATAAAATTCTCGAGTCGCAAGTTGTGGGGAGGAGGGTGGTGGGCGATTCTCCTTAACTGCACCGAGAGGACAAAAAGAATGAATGGATCCGCCCCTTAACGAATACACCGACCGGCATAATTCAAACTTAGAACAGTGCAAGGAGTTTACATATTTATTCAGTTTTTTTTATCGTTCCTTGCTATTTTATGCAATTTTCTTTGAATGTATCTCGAGTTTTTGGGAGAGTCATTTGCATGGTTTTTTACTGTTGGGGTAGGTTATGGTTTTGTTTTGCTAATGAGTTACACTTAACAATTTTGCAGTGCATTTTTATGTTACCAGAATTTAAGAAAAGGAGTATCGAGAATCAACATTTTTTCTAGTCTGGTCATGGTCACCTAAGTCGTTTCATTTAGAATTTAAAGCAAGCCAAGTGATAGTAGACATTTTTTGTGACTTTGGAGGTTTGGGTTCACTTTCCTGCGCGGGCGAACGTTATTAAGGTTCAGACATCCTATTGTACTGGTACCCCAATATAGGCATGTACCTAGTATTAATACGTTATATCTTTGTTTAATAAATCAGTATTTAATCGCTTTTTGATCTTTTCACTTCTCTCTTACTTACAAGGCCTCTAAGTGTCCTGTGAATTTAGTAATTTATATTAAGTAATTTCCTAAGCACTCGCCCTGCCAACAGTCCAGTCCAAACGCAGTTCGGAAGGCAGCCTCGGAAGTTAAGATGCGTCGGTTGCCACGTATAATTTTTCCACTCTTTTTTAATTCACCCCACCCCACCCCCAATATCAACCCTTCCGTCTGTCAATCTTTAACTACAAGGCGGGCGCGGGCATTACAGGGTTGAGTAGTGAGCCTATATTTTTTCCTTTTTTTTTATAGAACCGAAATCAGGAGATGATTTTCTGCGATTTGAGGCTATGCTATGTTTTTAGATTGCAGGAATAAGATTTTTGTATTTCTAGTGTTTATTCAGATTCTTTTATATCTAGGTTACAAATTCACCACACTATGATATGAAAGTATAAAAATACTATCCACATCTAGGGTCCATGGGAGACTCGTCGGGGTCAAGTTGGCCTGTTTTGGGAATATGGTAGAAATTTAGCTATAGTAGCAAGGGTTCTAAGGGAACCAGTGGCTTATAAGAAAATATTTTGGGAACCTCAGGGACAGTTAGTTACAATAAATACATACAGATTCAAAATCACATCAGAAATGTTTTCACATTTCATAAATACACCCAAAAATCATGATAATTCAGATAAATTCTTCCATTTAAAACGATAGTTATTACATATCTATAGTTAAAGCTGACAAGTACACGAAGGTATTGTCTGGTTCCTTAGTCCCTTTGAAATGCCTCAAAATGCAAGGACCAGACAGGCCAAGGGGAGAAGAAATAAAAAAAAACACTGCACTTGCACACGCATAAGTAAGGACGATGTTGCGGTTGAATAAAGAAAAATGTTACTTTAAATAGTTTTAGGGGGTTTTAGGTTGCAACATTTATATTATCATTATATTTTTACATAAACAAGTAGGTATTTAGATTTAGGCGTAAGTACTTTGTATGAACAACCGAATTTTATTTTACACTAGCTGACACGGCGAACTTCGTTACGCCACAGAATTTGAGGCAAAACACTTGGCTCTATAGACTATGTTCTTTTGACTGCCCAAAATGGACTGATTAGAATAACAAACAACAAAAAACCACCAACTGTCAAAATATGTAAACAAAGGAAAAAATGCACCTTGGGCTACATTATTCGAGTTTAAGTAAGGATCCCTAATTTGAAAATCTCATATAGCCTATGTCACTCGGGGATAGTGTAGCTTCCTACCAGTGAAATAATTTTTTAAATCGGTTCAGTATTTCCGGAGCCTATTCGTTACAAACAAACAAATCTTTCCTCTTTATAATATTGGTATAGATAATATTGGTAAAGATATCTGTTAGGGACTTTATATAAAATAAATAGTTTTTTTCAGATGACAACCACAACGTTGTATCAATTTAGATTAAAAAGTTACACTGTATAGATTGTTATGAAAATAAATGTAATTTTATAATTTCATTGTTTTAAACACTTTCTGAAACAGCATATTTACAAACTAATTCTACATTGTAAAGTCAGAAACAAAAGAAACCTGCCCAAAGAAAGTACATAAAGCTAAAGTAATAAAATCACGTAAGTATAAAAAAATTACAAAAAAACGTGAAGGTATATAATTATAATATTATAGCTCACGAACTTAATCCTTGACCGTCGAAACTGAAAACCATCAGTCACTCTGCAAACATCCCAGTTGCATCCATCCAAACTTTGTCTGCAGCATACTCAAGATCCATTTCCAAAGCGTCGTAGGGGCCCACTAGTACTGAACAAACTTGCAAGATGAAGGGCCACAAGTACCCCCTTCCCTATGAAGGAACCCCCTCTGGGGGTAAGAAAGGGGTAAGTTTGTCTACGTCTGTCTGTACCTGGTTTTTTGATGAAACGTGTTTTTGTGACTATTTTGCGTGGCTTTGTATTGATTTTCTAAAGTTCTGGTGTCAAATTTTTGCGCTATATTTGTACGTAGAGGGATTTAATGCTATTACCTGAATTGCTCTGTATCAAACTAAGTGGAACAGAGTGATATACTTTTATACAAAGCTAATGAGATGTAGATGCCACAAAATGTGCATTTTCAAAAGATGTACGCGGAGAAAGGAAGGTGCTAAAGTGAATATGGTATACACTGGCAATTATTAGTTTCAAAATATTTCCCTTCCAAAAGCAAAATAAAATTTGTAAGTTTCCGTGAGATTTTTCTGATAAAAAGGAGCCTGTAGACTTTCTTAGGCTCAAGACTAAATCTGTGATACATTTTCCATTGAAAACTGAAATTCCAAATTTTCCGTTGGAATTTCGGGTTAAGAAGTCATGTTCTTTCTCAGGCTCTAAACTAGGCTATCCATATACAAAATTTCATTTTTGTTCAGAACTTCGTAAAAGCGAGATAGACAGAAAAACTCTATCACGCTTCGTGAAAGCGGAATAGTTACTTTCGTTAATAATATTAGCATGGATTACTAAACCAATACCTTTGAGTAATTTGAATGGCAAAAAATAAGACTATAATTAATTACTAATGTGCGACATTTAAATGGTGCGCTATCACAGTCTGAGAAGTTCGTGGTCAGCCCGCTCTAGTTTGTTCGCACACAGGTTTCATATGTCATGCTTGTCTGTCCATTGTATTCGGACACTGCTCTGTCTAAATCTTACTAACAATAAGGAGATAGCGACAGGTACTGGTCGACTATTAACAAAGTACCCAAAGCTAAAAATTACTGTCAGTTAGGTATAATTTAAAATTCTACTTATTGAGATGTAGTTTTATCGAGAAAATAAATCAAGAGATGCGTTCCATTCACACACACACTGAAACTATTTTTTTATTTTTTTATAATTAAATATTTAAGATATAAAGGTTATTATTAATATATTGAAAATTTATAAATAAGCAAACCAAAAAATAAAGTAACTTACACTTTTATTTGTAAGTTACTAAAAAAGTAGTTTTTTTAAGACTTATTGGTTTTAACCAAATCAAACAGAGATTGACACTTGTCTTGTAAATACTCCACTGAGATGGATGAGGGTCGCATAAAACGGTAACGATAGGCGATCTATGGGCAGCCTAATTAATGTCTAACAGTGATTATGATGATGAAACGAAAGCTCACCTAAAGACTGTGCCTAAGTGTACAGAGGACGCTCGGTTGCTCTGAACTTGATACTTGACATTGTGTGTCCTCACGCACCTGCTTGCCTTTTGTTTTGCACGTCGTCGCGTGAAACGACCGCTTTCTTCGTTTTACACTTTACGTAGCTGCGTTAAAAAAACGGGACCTTACTTGGTGTAATTCACGTACAAAACTGGAACAAGCGCCTATTTCCGCGCAAGTATTTTCTATATATTTTTGAACCAGCGCAAACAAGCGCTTGTTACCAGATTTGTACGTGAATACGCCCTTAGATAGAAGAATTCATAAACTATTTAAACTTTTTAAAAATGAGCTTAGTTTAAGCAAATTATCTTCATATATTTAATATTGTTTGAGGTATGTAAGTTTTAAAAGTTAAAGCTTAAGTATTAAAACAAAGCAAAGTCATTTTGAGGTTTATTTTAAATTAAGAAACTTTTATCTGAAATTTAACAAAGAATTCCGCCGACTCTTTACCAGAACGATCATTAAATATTAACTCTTTGTATACCGACTTACAACCTTTATAAGTATAAATAAAAATAGAAAACTCTTGAAATTGTAAACAGAAACAGCACGCGATGCTCTGACCACATCATTAAGACGGTCTTAAGTGTTTCCCAGTTTGTTTCTTTCACTTCATTTTCCTTATAATTCACATTGAAGGGGGTTTGCTTTTGCTTGAGTTTGTTTTGTTTGCAAAAGGTGGATTCGTTTTGATTCATTTTTGGTGGAAATGTTTCTTTATTGTAATTTGTTTTATTAATTTTGTTTTATTATACTTATAATGCACTAGTAAAATTAAAAGTAAAAGAGCACCGGTCCAGACCGTCGAAACAATTAAATGGTCATGCATGTGTCGCGTGAATTGGATTATAGTGGGAAAGCAGCAGCTGAGCTTACCACAAACCGACTCTCTAGTTTCTTAGTGTCAGTGGAACGGGTGACGGCACAACTTACTAGCAAGAGATGCAGCCCAAAGCTTCATGTGCCTTCCGATGCATGGAAACGATGGTGGCGAAATTCAAAGTCTGAAAATACTCTATTGTATGTGCCGCTATTTGGGATGAACCTACTTACTTACTACACTTACACACTACACTTACTTGGGTGGGAGACCCACGCGTTATACCCTGGGCTACTACCCCTTCTGCACTAGTAAAACTACTAGTAGGTAATACTGCATTACTGGTTAGGGCCTAGCCTCGTGGAAAAAAGCATACCTAACGCTTCTCCTGAAAAAATAATCTCGGAAAATCAAATCCACTTGCTCGAAAATACGGTCCTCTAGTAGAGCTAAATGAGGGGTGAACTTAATGCATAATTAATGCTCACAGCTTTGCACCAATTATAATTATGTAAGAAAACACACTCATGCCTTTAGCCGGCGAATATTTTAATTACCAACGGTAGGGCTGATCACACACTGCGGGTGTGCTACGTTTCTTTAATACATAAACATAGTTTTATATATTTCGTGTTAATGAGTTTTTATTTGCAATTAAATTGTTTTTTCTTTAAAAATACACCTACATATATCACAAACTGTACCTTTTAATATCAAGCACAAATTGCAACCTTATCGTAACTTTGTTATCAGACCGTACTCTACAAAAGCATTCGTAAAGTAAAAAGAGATGATAATGCATAAAATTTTCCCGAACTTATTTAGTATGAGCGAAATATTTCCCATTGTCTTGTACTAAAGAATTTTAATATGGAAACTTTAGAAATTACCCACACGCTGGCAATGGCTGCTTCTTTTACTGTCGCGTGGAGGAACAACGTTTTCACTGCGGCAGATAAACAACCTAGTAGTAGTTTTTGTCAGCAGTAAGTTTCGTGTGTCCCTAGTGTACAAGTTTTGTTTTGAGAAATAAATAAAAAACAAAACTGCAACTGTATTTAGAGCCTTTATAAATCTTGTTTATTTTACGTAAACATTTTAGTTTTTTATATTAAACTTACTACAAGGTAAGTGCAAACCGATTGAGATAGAGTTTTAAAATGTATAGGTATTATGTAAGTATGTATTTGTGTAATACGGGAATATTATTTTTCATTAAAGGACTTCTACGAGTATATATATTTATGGAATTGAAAACTGTTAGTAAAACTTTTTTATTGTGTATATTTATGCTGACCGCATGCCCCCGCGAACAGCTGTTTTCACACCTCAGCGGGAGGATATAAGAATAAATTATCTCAAAATAACAACCAGTATCTCACAAGTGTCACTAAAAATACTAAAATAAACACCTTATAAGACTCAGATACATGGGCTTGCAAGGGCAGTCTTGCATTTGCAGTTTGCAGCGGTTGCAGGTGTCTTTGGAGATTTTGAGGTAAGTTTTGTGTTTAGCCTTTGATCTCATACTTTTGAGTTTTCTTTGCTAAGGGAATGAGTTCGTCTTAGATAATCATTTGTGTTTTGAAAACAAAATAGGTATTAATAAGTGCATTCTTTTTTAAGTACAAATAATTGATATTAAATTAAGATGTGGATAATGTTCTATTGAAAGTATTAATTATTGAGTAACAAAATAGAGTCGTTTTGTTGTCCTTTCATTATCCACATTAATTTATCGTAATGACACCTTTCATTATAATTTAAATTTCTATCATAAAACAAAAAATCAATATCAAATGCATCCTGTTACAAAAGCTCTACAGAACAAGCTCAATTTAACGCTCCTAATTGTCAATAATTAAGGAGATGTCGTCGCGTGCGCGCGCGCCGTCCGTAACGCTACGCCTAGAGTCAGTAACGTTACGCTAGTGGTCCGCTCCCGTCACGGTATGCGTCCGGAAGTTGTCCGGACGGCGAGATTGCGGCTTGCCCCCTGATTCCTTCCGGTCCAAACTCGTTGGATGGGGATCGATGGGTGTGGTGCGCGGGAGAGGTGCCAGCGGTTGAGATAAGGTGGTTAAGTTATTGATTAAGAGATCTTGTTTTTTTTAGTTGGTTTAATAATAACCTGACCAGATTAACCTATTTTAATAAATCATACACTATACTTATAGTAATAAGAAGCAAACGTTTAAAAAAAAATGTAACACCTTTATAGTTAAATTTAGCCATACAGCGATCGCCGTCCGCCTGCTAAAGCGTTTCTATTATGGCAAGTCCTACCTCCTAAAAGGTTTGTCTTTAAGCTATCTCTGGGGAGGCCTCAGTCTAACAGTGGACCATACTCGACTAAGATAGAAGAATATATAAGATAGAAGATAAGTACCTTTAAGACCCAAAGATAATTGTAACTCCAGAATCTCATAGCAAAAACCACAAAAAGGTCGACGCACGCTGATCTTTCACTCGGAACGTATCCGCTCTTTATTGGAACATGTCGTGTATTGTCGCTTTACTTGTGAATCATCGAGTAAGTGCCTGAGCAATGACACCGGTGGAGGACCCCTTTATGTGATGAATTGATATTGTCATACTAAAATATTGAAGTTGATCAGGAAATTATCACTTCGTCTCAAAGTCTTTAGTTCAATATGGTTTATGCTTTTTTTTATATCTTCCTCCTATAAACAGGTGTTCGTTTTTCTTCACAATACTGGATTATAATCTTCAATATCTTCACATTTAAAGGCCGCCAAAGTTACCGCTCTTGCTCTACTCTCATCCAGTTTTTAGTAAGGCCCCCGTTTTGGGGCCAACTTCTGTAAAGTAAGATTTTTCAAGTTGCATTGTTTGCACTCCCTACTGCTTGGAGTTACTATCAGTGACTCTTGTTCATATTTTTTTCTTTTTGTTAAATCGAACTCATCGTTCTTAATTATTATAAATGCTAAAATTTGTAAGCATTTTAGGATTTTTTGAGGTTTCTTCCATTTTACAGTAAAACAAATTCCTACCTAAGACATCAGGATAACACATTATAGGCTATATTTTATGATGATATAGTTTGAATTTCTAATGTAAATTTACGGGTTTTGCTAGGGTAATATAAACTTTCCATATTAAAGCCTCAAGTGTATTGTTCCAGGCCGGTCAAGCACGCTGCGACCACCTGTTCCGGCGCCTGCGTCGTTCCCACGCGGCGGCCGCGCCTCTCACGCGCTCGCCTTACACTTCCTTCCGTTGCGGACAGGTTATGTTGGATATTATTGTGTTCTTTATTTGTAATAAGTACATGATTAGTGTTTAATCTTAAGATACCTTATCGTTGATTATTTTATTTTCCTTTACCGGGCTAGATCAATCGTAGTCGTATTCGATAATTAGTTCTGTCTCTTTTGGTAAAAATTCCGAAGAAATTTTGATTAAGTATTTTTGGTTTATAAATAAGTCTAATAAATTGATAATTAACAATTATATATAACCTTCTTGAGTGTAGGTACTTTTATGTATTTTTATTGTTAAAACTTTTTTTTTCATTATTTTAACTAATTCACATTAACTTGTAATCCGATCCTTTAAGGGTTCACTCAGCGGTAAATCAGTAAGCGACACCTTGTTAAGGCGATCATCGTTTTCCGACCGACCTCACGGCTCCTGCGGCCACCCGAGTCCTGGGAGCGAGTGCTTCCGGCAACTCCCCTCCTTAGTACATACAAATCTTTTTTTGATTATGAGAAGCGATCCTGCTAGGAAGTCGCACTTTACTATCGGAAACTCGCGAGTGGTTAAGTGATTTCCCATACTTACACTATATTGGTTGGTTTCTTCCGTATTTTTTTAACTACCCTAGCTGGCGTGTAACCTACCGTGTAGAGGCAGTAGTGCCAAAGTATTCCAGGTTGACCTCCAGGGGTTTAAATACTACAAGTACCTATGTTTTATTCTATGGAAGAAATTACTGGATAGAACAAACTAATGTTGAAAGAGGTGTTAAGAAAAATGAACGCCTGGGAACCATTTGACTGATATGTAGAGCATCGATAAGAATCGTGTCCAATTTGCATATATACTGAGCAACTTACTTCTCCATGCTACTACATCTTTTGTGTCCTAAAAAGACAATCGAGTAGGTATCACATTTCTTAAGTAAAACAACAATACACAATCAAAGAACGTTACTAAGCCGCGTTTGGAAACAATAAAATAGCCTTAAAAAGTACAATAGCGAAATACTTTGCGTTTGCGATGTCGGTCGTTACAGAATTCTAAGATCTCTTTTGTTCTAAAAGTATTCTTGTGGTCTCTTTTATTATGACCACTTTGCCCTTTGTCCGGAGTCCGAACTAAAGCCCCGTGTTCACTAAGTAAAGCAGCTAGCAAACAAACTGTACTTGTAAAGCCGTTTGCTCACTTAGAGTCAAATAAGAAAACATTAGTACCGTATAAAGTGTAAATAATAAAAATATGTTGTTTGTTTCTGAAACCTTAGAAAATTACTAAACTCGTCTTCATATTATACATACGTCAAATAAAAAAATTAAACCTTAACCTAACCAAATACAATGCTCTAAAAAGACTAGTGTACAACAAGGGTAGGTTAAATTTGCGGTCTTCACTGCCTTTACGATAATGCTACCTTACTGAAGCAGTCTTTCAATCTAAGTAGTGTGACCGCGTCCTAAGGTCAGTTTCTCACGGATCTCGTCTCAAGGAGGGTAAACAAAGGGCCGGCGACACTTTTGTTTCAAACTTGCATTGTTTAATTAGCCATGATGTTCCCGTGGGACGCTGAAGGGCGGCTGAGCTGTGCTGTCATCTTGAATATTATGCTTCATGTACCTACCTATATTTTTCTAGTTTTTAACAAAATGTACATATTATTCTAAACACTTTTACATACATAATAATCTCACGCCTTTTATTCCCCGAAGGTTTAGGCAGAGGCACCAGCTCAGAGCTGGACCCACGTTTGCCGTTTAAACACTTTAGTAATTTAAGTAATAATCTCCTCTCCTTTTTTAAATACGAAAAGAGATCTTCTTGCAATTAACTTGCTATACCTACTGACTTCCAAGGTTTAAATAATTTCATTTGAACTGCAAGAAAAAACTGCTGCTCACGATAACTAGGTTGTTTACCTGCAGCAGTAAATCTATTTAGTTTGATAAAAAAATTACACTTAATTTTTCCTATGCGATGCTTAAAGACTATCAAAAATAACCCTGTTTCGCGTATGATCGCAATCGTAAACTTTTTCCATCTGGCGTTGCATAATGTGCTATACCTTCAGTTTTAGAATAGTAATTAAGGCAACGGCCGGCCGGTCTGTCGTCCGTACCGTACCGTTGCATCTGTTATGACCTCGCCCTTAGGTCAAAGAGGGTGGGTTACCGTTGAGAAAATTAAAGAGATATTAATATGTAGCTTTGTGTCGTGTTTTGTTTTTTTGACTGCGGAATGATAGAAACACTGCCTTCTTGTATCAATTATACTTTTTCAGGGCATTATTTTTTAACTTTAAAAAAGCACAGGCGAAAAACAATAACACATAGGTGGATTTACAAACGGAACAACAAGTGTCCTAATTTAAAATATGATTTTTTCATGAACCTTATGATAGTTTATACAACGACAATACAAGCGCGGCTGAGCAGAGCTTCGATTTCTCGAAAGGTTTTCCGAGTATATTGTAGTAGAGTATTATAATATAATATTTGCGAATTTGTAAAGTAAAAACGTTAACATTTCCTCGTTTCCCGTCTATTGCATTGTGAATAGCATGTGCTCCATACGTTGGTGTCGATACCATGTGCGGAATGACTTGCCTATTTAGCATTCCAATACTCATCAATCCCTCGCCCTTTCCAATTAAACGCCGCTGTCTTCAAGGAAGCCCTGCATTGTTCTTGTCCCATTCGAGGTCCCGTCACGCCAAACAAAAAAGGAAACATGAATAGACAAATTCGAATTTCGAAGTCTTGGCTTGATTAGGTGTTCGTTTTTGTTGCGCACTTCCGGGTGTCGCCTCCTACCAAGTTCGTAAATCGAATGTGATGGTGACGCTTCAACGGTTTACTAGAAATTGATATTTTGCGTCTTCTTTGGTGTCTATTAGAGCGTCTGTCATCCGGTGCGGTGCCTAGCGGCGCGTGCCACCTTAATTGCTTCATTTGGTCCCAGAAACACGTTTTCTTGAAATGATTGAGAAGCGTGTCATGAACTAATGTAAGTTTTTATGAAGTTATTTGTTTTGAAGTGTTCCGCATCGATAGCGAACGGGGAAAGTTCATTAGTGTAATGTAAGTTGTCATCGAAATTTCCGGACAGAATTCAGAATGAATGACAGAATGTCGGTTGAGCGCCGCCAGCCACGGCGTGCCCGTTGCCTCCCCGCGTAGATCACGATAATTGCACACCTAAACGAATTACCGGCGAATTTTAAGCCGCAGCGGCTCGCCGGTGCTCCGCTTATTCAAACAAAATACCAACCAATCACCAATTTTGTGAATTCCAAATTTGTTAAAGCCCAACGGTACTACAGAAAACCAATATGACGGCACATAGGTAGGTACTGTAGGTATGTAAAACTACGCACGGACTAAGCAAACTTTCCCTGTGGGTGTACATACGCCCACATTGGCACCGGCCATAGGAATTACGAAAGTACGGACACACACAATGCAATATTGCAAATGGGCTAGTCGAATGTATTCGTTCGCCCGCAGGCCACAGGGTGGGGTAAGGGGGGGATGCGTTTTTGTGCAGAGAATTTCTCTCCGGCTACGTTTATGACAAGTGCGTAGCCGATAACGTCCTTAGCAACTGTAATAACCCCCTCCGCACCCGCGCCGGACCCCGCCGTGCCGTCTGTTTCAGTGACTCAATTAGGTTTGTCTGTTAAATTCTTTTACCCTAAAGTTGATGTGTCAAATAGTATGTAGATGCCTTTTGGAGTGCCAGATATTTTTAGTTGGGGTCCAACGGGTTAAAGTCAGTTCAGTGCGCGTCACGGTCCGGTTGGCGTTTCTTTCAGCTCTTTGATGCGCCCTAATGGTTAGTACATGAGCGTATAGAGTAACTAACTATATGTCTACGCTTGGAAACTAGAGTTTTCAGAAGATTTTTGCGTGTTATATAAGGTTAACTTAAGATTTCGCTGTCTTAATGCATATCTACCTTGATTTAGCATTAACAATTTTAAGATAACTTCAATCACACCAAAAATAAAATTGATATTTGAACATTTATCTTTATAAATATCTTTCCATGCAATAAGTACTGGCATAAGTAATTTTCATTGCCAAATAAATGGGCAATAAAGTTGTTTACAAAAAAAAAACCTCACCATAAAAATTGGTCGTTAGAAATCATAATCAAATCTCGCACTCTCCCACTAGCCATCACTAGCCACACTAACACACGCACACGGACTGTCCTGTCCAGTCTCTTTATGCGAATTTCCACGCACACATTGGCAAGTTTTCCCGTGCACTGGGTGCTTGGTGCTTGTATAAAATTTATGGTGCACACTTTTGCAGGCACTGGCACTGGATGGCTAGGCTATTCGTGTCCACTAGATTTATAACCTCACTGTGCTAACTTCACTAAGATTGTGTGTTTGCACGTTTATGTCCAGCGCATCGCTGACAGGCCTGCCAGTGATGTAAGGGCTGTGTTACAGTTCAATAGAACTAACACTACAGATGGTTAGTTTCAGGCGCTGTTAAGGCTTAAGAACTTGGGCTTCAAGGTCATTTGGTCATTAATAAAACTCCCAGATTAACGAAAGGAGTAATTAAAAATGGATCACGTCGAGACTCGGAACTTAACGTACCTAGAAAAAAGAAATGCATTTGGCAGGACAGGATAAAACTAAATTAAACTACGTGCATTTTACATGAAATGCATGAGAATAACCTAGCACCATTTTAACAATTTCTACCTACGCATGAAATCTCAAACAGTAATCAAAACATCATTTGGTCCATCTAGGTATATTGACATTCGGATTTTCATGTAAAATGTAACAAACAAACCATTTAATTTTACATAGCAAACACGATCATTCGTTCGTTGAAAAAGCTATTTCAAATCTACTATTCGCAATGATTCTCGCTAGTTTTAATTACGGACATCATTAATCCGCACACACGCATACATTCCGAATTCGAAAATCGAAAACGTATATATTTCTAGCCAGTACCGGAGGCGGCGGACGGCATTATTTCAAAATGTTCCAGGGGGGGCGCTGGGGTGATGCAGACGCGGGGTCAGCCTGTTTGTCTATCGCCGCGTTTTCCCATTCAACGGGTGAATTTTCCGAAGCCCAGTGCGCTTCCGCCCCCCTTAACTCCTTCCACAAGCCGTCCTTTAACTGTGTTTTTATTTACAGAATTTAAGAGTCTGCTTACCTGACTACCACTTAATTGATTAGGTGGTTTAATATCCTCACGTTACTTTTACTCTTACAAATTATGAAAGAATACGAGAAGAATTAGGCTAACCAAACGGATGAGAACGATTTTTTGAATTAAATCAAAAATCAAGCACGAGTATTCCAGTGCTAAATCGACTTTACCATAAAATTGTTAAATCGATATGCCCAACCATAAACCAGACGATCCAATAACGATTCAAATTCTAAAATCAAACTAGAAGCAAGTTAACTCTGTAATCCACAAGGTAAAGGTACCGATTAGAAACTCATAACGTACACGTCATGTCTTATCTGCAGCCGAACGGTTGGGCAGGCACAAAGCAAAATGTGGCACCGTAGACATTTCAGAGTACCGATATTCGTACACGCGTTTTACATGTTGACTTGCTAAATGTATTGTCCTATAATCCCATTGTAGATGTAGAGCCTAAACGAAAAATAGCCTGAGGGGCTGAGAAGTTTCAGGTAAGGTGTACAAGGTGTTATGACTAAATCTCAACCAAATCCTGGATGCCAAACGTCTGAAATATATTTCCTTAATGGATTTTGTTCTTAGGTCTGTGATTTTATTGTACCGATATCCGATAAAAAGGTTATTTCTGTAGTAACATTTGAATCTTGATTAATGTTTGTTTCCCTTATCTTTGCATTGCCTGCTGGTTGCGTTTAATTCGAATTCCAATGAATTCGTTAACACGTGTTGTTTTTGTTGTTATTTTTTTTGTTTATTGTAAATTTTACTTTAAACCTTATTTTAAAGCAGGTTAACTTTGAAAATAGATTTTAATTTTAATATTCTTATTTTTTCGTATTATGCTTACTCTACAACACATTGATGCACAAACTGCCGTGCGAGTTAGCGCGTTCGAGTGTTATTCGAAATTCGAAAATTCATGCGTCGTCCACCCTGACAGTTGGGGGGCAAAAAGGGGCATGTGGGGGGGCTATATGTACATACGAACTTCTTCGATGCCAGTGGACATTTTGTGCTGGTTGTTGCGGAAATCGAAACGATGATTATGAGAAGCGATGATGTTAGTTATGTAGTTGGTTTGGTACCTAACCTAGTTTATTTTTTTAGGCTTATTTTCCCCTAAATATTGACTATTTTATATATTGATATAATGGTTAATTATTTATCTATACATTAAGTGCATAGTATTTGTCCGCTTCTGCACATTTTCATGATTTACAACGATATTGCTTTCGCATTCAATTAACTCTCCACCTTATTACCTACTTAATAATCTAACATAGATATAGCTGGTAAACATAATATCTTCCTGTGTACTACAATTAAAAAAATATTTAAATTAATCTACTTACCATTAATACAGTTTTTATTGACTTATCCGATGTAGAAAATTCCCAAGGCTGCTGTTTCTGAAACAAAAGAACAGATGTTTTTCATATAATACGTCAACAATATATCGATAATACCTAAGTATTTTGGTAAAGTTCAACCCACTATGTTGTCTGTGGTAAAAATTATGTCTGTCTATTATTCAATATTAAATCTTAATAATAGGTAGTGAAAATTGTGTTTATTTTTCAGTTATACTCATAAGGCCTTGGGAAAGCAACACTTGGTTCATATCCAGAGAGGCTAAAGCAAAACACACTAGTGACATCCAATTTTTTTTTATTTCTTGTTTTACGGACTTTCAATAATTCGTTTTTCAATTAACAATAAACATCTGATTAATTAAAATAAAATCAAGATAAGCATGATACATTGATTTAACTTGTTGTTGATATTGTTATCGTTATTGTAATAACAGAATCAAAAAAGAAAGCCAACGTTTGTTGTTGTACTAATTTTAAATTTAATTGTTTTTTAAATTTTTTTTCACAGGGTCGTAGAAAATTAGGTTAGTATCATAAAAAAGGGAAATTTAACTTTTCAGACGTACAGTTCTGAATCAAAACATAACACAGAACGACAACAAACTAAAAAAAAAAACTTGCGCACGCGCCGATCAACGGGTGGTCTACCACGTGGCAACCCGTATCGATGTTATCGCTCATCGATGGAGAGGTAAAATTCTTGAGGGCAACAAACCGGGTGGCTTAAGGGTTAGGTAGGCTTAAGATAAGAAGATGTATTGTTATGTTGGTAAGTATACTTTTTTAACATTGTTTTTTTTTATTTTTATAAAAATCTTAGTTTTCCGAATATTTATTGACCTTTTATGTTTTCTGTGCGTCTACTCTGACTTCGATCCGGGCGGGGAAAACATACATAGATATCTCACTAATATTTTATAGGCGAAAGTTCGTGAGTGTGTATCTTTGTTACTTCTTAACGTCTAAACGGCTGAAGAGATTTGAATTAAATTTTGTATGGAGTCAACTGAAACCCTGGATTAACACATTGGTTACTTTTTACTGCAGTAATAAACCGTGGGTAACACCTGTAGTTCAAAATAAATTTGACTTATCTTATAAGAATGAACCAAAAAATAAAGTCCTTTGGATTAATAATTAATTTGAAGCGATAGGGACCAATATTATACAATTTGTGAGGACGTTTTTTTTGTGAGGAATCAAAATGTGGCCTGCCAGGTGGCGGAGAGGCGTGCGCGGGCGCCCTTTTATTCAATTTTATCGCCTATTTAGTACTTACAAAGGTAAAGCTCTTGAGCACCGGAAGTAATTTGTTACTTTGTGAAATTTCTGTTTTGTTCAGTACCTACATTACATTGTATTTTGTGTTGCCTTGAACAATAAGTCGCTGGAAAATACTTAATTCTTTGTAAAGATTTACAAATACTATATCACAATTTCAATCTCTAAGTTTTACAGTCCTCTAAAGCAGCCATTTTTAGTAACAAACAGTAGTTCTTAAAACAGTCTCATATTTTTTGCAATACTTAAAAAAAACATTAATAAAAAAAACTATAATATAGTATTATATGGACTAAGATCTAATGCACTAGAGAGCCCTTTTTTGATAAAAAGCCTTACTTTAGATTAAGAGTTTTTTTTTCTACAGTGGCGCCAGTGTTTGAGTTTAAGAGTAACTTTTGAGCTCGTTCTGACGATGATATCCCTAAGCACATATTCTTGAGCCCTGTTTTATTAAACTTAGAATGATATGAAATTTGTTATATAAGTACTTAGAAAAATCTATCTGTTTAGTTACTTACTTGATAGAAAACATAAATTATAATTTTTACTTTTACTTTACTTTACTATAATTTAAAATTGTTTCATTTAGTATTATCTCATATTCAGACATCTTACAAACATAAAAACATCTACAGATGGCCCATTGAACATTCGCTCGCATGCGGGTGATTCTGTGCCCAATTGAAGGAACAATCCTTGGGCCACTCGACACAATGGGACCACTAAAATTGGACTACTTGGCACAAATTACCAGTATGTTAGACCCCGCATGCTTCGACCCCCACTGAGCTGACTACTAGAAGACGAAATTACTGTGGTATTTTTTTTTGCCTGCAAATTTATATGTCGCACGGACCCAACCCGTAACTTGTTAACGATTCATATGGAAATCTGTTAACCCTAACCTGACATTGATACGAAAATTACACGTTACAAACTTAACCCTTCAGCGGAAACGACATAACCTCAAACAGTCACAATATGACTCCGAACTCCGCCCACTTGTAAGACGATGACGTCACAGGAACTGACGTAAGAAGGTCGCCGCGTCTTGAATGGGATACGCACACTAACGCAGAGGCATCCCCGGCAAGGATATACACGTAACTCTACCCTACCTTATCTCAAAGATGTAAAGACTATTTTGTTTTAAATTGGTGGTTTCCGAAAGTAGTTGGACGTCTTCTGTGTTTGTGTACGTGAATGAACGTTGTTTACGTCGTATGATATATTCATCGCGTTCCTCTCTATTGAAATAGGTGACGGCTGAAACGGGCGATCTACAAATAGCTACAAAGACTGCCACTAATTGGTTGATAACTGCTGTCCTGTGTGTTAACTTGGATGCCAGTTTGTATTTGCTAATAATCAACACAAATACAACAAATTTCAGCTAAAAAAGGAACTGTTGATTAGAAAAAGCAAAGACCCAAAACGTAATGTAGCCTAATGAGGACATTATATGACAAGCAATAATCAATTTCCTTTGTCTCACTTGGCCGAATCCAGTCAGCGGCATGGAAAACTGTTAGTCACTTCCGAATTTTTAACCATTGGTTGACTAGTTATTCTTATTTGTAATAGGGTAACATGCCCTATTACGGCGCGTTTTGACGACATTTTAAAGTAGGGTAAGAAATTAAACATTTCTAAATATTTTAGCAGATATTTGAATTTTTTTTTGACAGTCATGATAATTATATTTTCTATTTCAGTTGTAGTTTTATTTATTTTAGAGTGATAATTAATTTTAAATAAATATTTTGTCTGACAATTCGGAATTCCTATTACGGCGGCAAAAAAAAGTTTGAAGCCCATTACGGCGGTAAGCACAGCCTATTACGGAGTATGGGATGACAACGCACTCACGATGAAACATTTTCATCTCAGCTCATGGTTCCGTGCAATCAGAAAATGGTATGCAATGGCTGTAATTGTTACTGGCACTGTACATAAATACAGGTTCTTCCTAGTAAGGGGCTATTTTGATAATATTTTGTGTATCAACTATTTAATAAATGGCCTCGCGCTAAGAAGTTTCCAGTAATATAATTAGTTTAGGAAACACGAATAATGAATATTTGGCTGTATGGGCTACTATGTTCCTTTGCCTGACCTGAACGGGCAAATAGCAAAACAACAATCAATCAATCAATCTACGGCATCGTAACGTTCTCCCATCTCTCTGCACAACGGAATGGAATGAATTAAATATGGGGACGATTTTTTTTTTATAAGCCGCGCTGATAAAGAAACGATTCGAAAATGGCGGCCGAACGAATGCTATCTCGCGTATATTAGTATGAGGGAAGAGTTGAGAAGAGAGACAGCCCATACAACGGCCGCCATTTTGAGATCTTTTCTTTATGTCAGCAGGTTATACCCATAAAAGCGTAATTTGTGCAAATTTGGCTAGCTTATTAACATAATTTTCAATATTTGTTGTTAATCTACATTAAGTGAAGTTACAAATGATCATTATTTAATGTATGTTGACCAGGTTATTATCTCAGTAGAGGCTCGACAAAAGTGTGTTCAAAAAAGGAATCTTGGTATAATTTTTCTCTAAATTTCCATATTTTTTTTAAGTTTTAAATATTTGTTAGAATTATTTGGACGACAAATAAAATATCGTGAAATCATTTCATTAAAACTAATCGAGCCGTTTCGAAAATTAGTGCCTGTGGCAGACAGACAGACAGACGGATGGAAAAGACATCGCAGCGGGGTGCAGTCAGTGAAGCTTTAGTTAAACGGTAAAAAAATATGGAAATTTCTACACAAGCGGAGAAAGTTAAAAAAAAAGAAAGATATTTTTTTTACAATAACGTTGACACAAACATGCAATAAAATGGAACACTAAAAAAACACCAAAAAAAACGTTAACCAAAATACAATAAAACAACCAACGAATCATAATTAGTTTTGTATGGTGTGTCAAAGTTGCGGTAAAATCTAGTAGTACATTATTATATTGATGCTAAATTACGTAAGTACGAAATAAAGCGTAGTTTACATTTTTGTGTAAGTTTTTTAATTATTTACTTACCCTGTTATTCATAAAAAGTTAAAGTGTATTTTAGTTATTTGACGTACGTCAATTTAGACAGGATGTCACGGATTTACCATACAACAAACCAAATAAGTAGACCTGCAGTAAAGCTTTTAAAATGTACGGTATCTTTATGAATAATACGGTTAAATTATTAGCTCTGTAATTTCCATACACCATGTTAGGATTCCGTACAGCCTAATACGGTAGGTACTAAAATATCTAATGAGTTTTTATATCCTGATTCTGAAATATAATGTAAAGATATTTCGGTAATGTAAGTTATAACTTACACATAAGAGCACTCTAACTTTACCATACAACTCTCAAATCGTTAGTAATCGTTGTATTAGACTATTTTTCTTCATTAAAACTCATACGTTAGGTTTCACAGTATTCTAACAAACTTAAATTTTACTGTCAACTTTAAGCGTTTAAAACAGGGATTCTAGTTAAAAAACATGTACCTCCAAAATTGGTTTTATACTTGAGAACTAATGAAAATTACACCTTAATAACGAAATGTTCATAAATTATATTTATTATACCACTAAATTTATAAATTACCGACACTGCGTTTTTCCTATTACCGATGGTACCCTCCGTAATAGGCGGTACCCTCAAATAGCCTTCCTAACACGGCGGACTTTTGTTTACTCATATTTACTTGTTTTATTTGATTTTAAACAGAAATCAACTTGATTAACTAAGACTACTTGAATGTAAAAAGTATTCGAATATAGTAACATAATCTTAAAGTGTTTGTTTGAACTAAAAACGAAGTCTGAAAATGCAATGTTCTACCGCGAGTCAGTCTGCGTTTGTATGAAACAGCTTCTCGCTTTGGTGACGTTACACAAAATAATTAATTTAAGTAATTTTAAACGATTTAAAACGCACGAGTGCTGGTTAATAAGTTACGTGTTAGTTTCCCTTGGACACTATGTAGTAACCTATACCATACACAGTCACAACGAATCATAAATTGCAAAAGATGAAATAGAGCCGTAATAGGACGTGATTTTGACTATCGCGGTAATAGGACGTTTTACCCTACCGATTACCGACCAGTATCGGTTAAATTATGTTACGGCTCTTCATAAGTAGTTATAGTAACTGTATTTCAACAAGAAAAACTAATTCATTATCAAAACGTTAGCGTTGACGATCTAAATTAATACTTCTTTTATTTCTTATCGTCTAATCACGTACCTACACTATAAATTATAATTCACTTAAGAAATTTGCAAATCTAGTTAGGCCAGTATTAACATTTAGTAACATAAACGCTTCGTTATCATAACAGAGGAATATCAAAAAGTATCGTCAGTATATCGGAGGGGTGTCCAGGCAGGTGTGCGGCCAGATGTCTTGCCCAAATTGCTATAGCATAAGGGCCATAAGGTACAGTACAGCTAGCGCGTGCTAGTATTAATTTTACGCTTGATTTGTGTGACCGACCTTACGTGTGCCATTGAAGATTACGGTAGCATTTCGTACAGAATATGCACTCGAATACTTATTAAAGTTTTCCGTGTCTTTTTATGCAAAGTTCCACAAGAAAAAATTTGAGATCATGAAGATCGGCTTTTGTCAACTCACTAATTTTATGTATCTTACGTTTTAATTGCAAAAAATTTACAAATTTTTCATTCCATATTCGTATTTTCTATTGTATTTAAAAAAATCAATGTCAGTTAGTTTTTGTTAATATAGCAAATTGGCTTTCAACTATAATTTTTAATATATATATCGTATTAGAACATTAAACCAGGTTTAATAAAAATCAGTCTATCAGGCTGTATCATAGAGTAGCATCAATATTAAAAGGCTTTAACCATTTTATACAGAAATGTTGTCGGTGATAATATTTGTAGGTATTTATTGCTAATTTCGAGTGCTACTTAAGTGACCGAAGGTGTGGGTTAGATGAATGTTCAGATCCTTTGTTCTTCTTAATTATATGGGTGAGAAAAAAAGGTGACATACGGTTTGCATGAACCAGTATGACGTATAGCTGTATTGTAGGCGTATACTTTAAAATAAATATATTATATTTATTCTAATTAATTTTAAGTTTTAGGGTTTCTCATATGATTTGTAAATAGTAGTTCACCCAAGTTTTTTTTATATTCATACATATACATACATAAAGTCTTGCCTGTCTGCCATCAGGGTAGGCAGAGATACTTGATTTATTGATAGATTTTTATATTTTGATATAAAATAAAGATTGATTTCCTTTATGTCGTTATGTTATGACAGACAGTTGTGCACTGGTCCCGTAATAAGGCCGCATTAAGAGGAAACCTAGCATCCGATAATAGATACTGAGCTTTGCAATATGACGTTCACCATTCGCCGCGCGTAGGTATCTAAAAAGAGCGTTTATATTTAAACAGTCCCAATAGAATTCATCAATTAATTTCAGTGGAACCAAAAATCAGTAGTGAGTGAGTAGCGTAGAGTAGCGCAGTAACTTTTATTTCACACAGGTTATTTTAAAGGCTCTATTTATATACAGCATGTAGATTGTAGAGTCAATGACATACGCGTCCGGACTCCGGATACGGATAACCTTTGTAAGCCTTTGACATAGTGCACCGTTATTATTTTACATAGCGGCACCGTTACATTTAACATGTTGTTTCTATATATATTTAAAAAAAAACTGTGAAATATTTCCGATTTTTTGGAAGTATATTTATTGTGATGAATTAATTAATATTTTATTTCGTTCACGAAATATTAGTAAAAACATATTTAAACTATCTTAACAAAAAATTGATTTAAAATAACTAAAGTACCTAGATAAACGAAGAACGACTACCGAATGCTAGTAAAAAACTGTGATTGATGGAGTAGTATAGGCGCTTGTCGGTCGTATACGGTATTGAAAGCATTTTCATTTGTAAATCTTTAGTCTTTACATACTGCAGCAATGCATATTTCACACACGTACAGTACACCGTCTGTCCGGCACAGGCTAGGTAATAAAAGGTGAGCACCACAAAGCTTTTTCTCTACCTTTTCATCTGAAGCCCGATTTCAGGATTTTTTTCTCTCTCTTTTTGTCCGTTTCGTTAATTGACTTCTGATTTGAATAAATATTGCGCCCGTTTTTTTTGTGTTAGTACTTACTTTGATAAAGTTTTGATATTTTTGCACGATGATAATATTTCTTTTTCAATTCTATTCTATTTTTTTGTCAATTTTCTATGTATACGTGTGATCCGCAGATCACCAAAGTTAGGTTTTTTTTCAAATTCGACATTGGTGTCTATAGACACCAATTAAAACCATTATTTAGAGCCGTTTTCTATATTAAATCTATCCATGATAATTACATATTATAAAATAATTTAGGTGATCTATCTATGATATAATGATTGATTTTTGATATTTTTTTTGATTGATAATTATACATATTATCATGAATAAATTGAATATAGAAAACGGCTCTTAATTATTAAGAACAAAAATCGATTGAAAAATAAAGAAACATTTACGACGGACTTTGTTCGAGAATCTAAATTCAAATTCAACCGCCCAAATTCTGCAGAGAGACGCCAAACGCAAGCGCACGCCGCATGCTATGTATGCCCCACATACAAACACACGAGCCCGGACCCCCGCGACCGCTGAGCTTTGAGCGAAAGGTGCGAGGGGTCCACTACCCTATTATCTTTAGCATTCTGCAAGATAAAGGAAGGGGAGGCAGGGGGTGAGTTTCTTTATTCTTCACCCGGATTTATTATTATTTTTTAGTGGATATTATTACCGGCGCGTGCGCACATGTCCCTAGCTTCTGCTTCACCCTACAGGCGTACAGCTAAGAGCATTTTATTATTTTTCGAGTACATTGTTCGAGGATTACTTATTGATTCGTGTATTTCAATGAGCGTGCGGAGAAAATTACTGTTATTATGTTCTGATTTCAATTTGTTGTTTCGGACTTAGCCTAGAAATTCATATGCTGCGATGACTCCTTGAGCTGTCATTCGGGGACAGGGCACCGAACTACACCTTGAATAGGCGATCAACCTTTTACAATAAACATCCTTTTAAGAAATACCACCTTACTGTCTCCTCATAAAGTCTCATTTCAAAACTTCAAAAGCTCCAAAAGGTTGAAGACCCCAACAGATGTTTCTTTGGCACTTTACCGTCTAACAAAAACTCCTTAGAATTGTATTAGAAATTAAATTTATACTGTAGTAAAATATGTTAAGGTCGATGTTCCCTTGTGTTATTATGGTAACTTGTAAGATGGTAAGGTGTCTGCAAGAACACCGGGTGGTGTATTGTCAATGAAATTTACAGATGATCGAGAGAAATATTTAATTTGTGTGTGACTATGAAGCTTTAATACATAAAATGCATAGCAAAACGGTTTATTTTTGGAAATAATAAGTAATGAGGAAGTTTGTGCCAAGCTTAGACGTGGTGCAGGAAAGGAAACCGTAGTCACAAAATAAAGAATGCATGAAGACATTTGATATTATGGCTACCGACAAACACTACTTTAAGGTGGCCGGATCAAACAGTAATATAAAGATCCTTTGGTTTATGTAAACACGTGCTTTTGTTTGTTAGAATTATTAAAAAGTACTTAATAATAAATTAATCTATAAAGCATAAAGTTATTTTAGATAGATTTTATGACATTTTAATTGACGGTTAATGCTAAGTTTAAAATTAATGTATGATATTAAAAAGAGAAACTTAAGAGGCCGAAAATCTGTGAATTCTTCTGTCCATAATGCGAACAGCATAAATTAATAAAAAATGGGTAGCTAAATTTGTTGGCTGCTTTACAAAAGTATGTTCACTTATCAACGAAATCTCCACTCAATCCAACTTCAAATCTCAAATCCTCGATCAAGAGCCAAATTCAAAATGGCGTCGGTCTGATCTGCGCCCACGACCCTCGGCACTTCACTCCCCTTCCCTTAAGCTCTGACCTGGCAGCTGCTAAAGATGCACTGTTGCAGTAATGAGGGGTAGAGGCGATCGATATTGTTCCGTCTTGTGCCTGCGTCTGCGCATGGCTTGGGTGCCGTAAGCTGGTGAGCTGAGGGGTGCTTGTGGAATTGATAGTTTGGTTAGGCCGTAACTTATTAAATGTTTATTAAAGTGGTTTATTACGAATATACTAATAGATGAATTGATAAATATTAAAAGCAGATTAAAGTTCTAGGCAAAGAAGAAGAGACAAAGGAATATCTCAAGAGCTTTATTTTTATTTAGTTTCATTAAAACATAAAACTTTTAAAACAACATTTGCCCATACAAAAGCGATCTGCGGGAAGGCAAAAAATGATCAAAGGAAATCAGATATGTTTAGACAAAACACATTGAGCCAACAACAAATAAAGAAAAAAAAACCGAGCAAAATCATCCATCATGCGCGAAACATCTTTTCCGCACAAAAAGTCAGAAAGGAAAGATGCGCACGCGCTTATGACAGATGCATATTGCTATTGGTTTTTGGATAAATAAATTAATGTTTGTCTACTATTGTATACAAAAAAAAAACTAATGATATATTAATAAAATAACTAATTGGAATACAACTGTTACTTGTGCGACTTATGAAGGTTAAGTATACTTATTATAAAACAAACTTATAATTTTTGTTACGATTTTATAAATTAAAACACCTCTTGTGTTGCCAGTTAATAGCTATTTCTAATATTTAGGGAAAATGTAATCTCTTATTGGACTCAGGCCTCCCCCAGAGATCGCCACAAGGACCAACAATTTTGTTTGGCTTGCCATAATCGCCAAGCTATCTCCAACATACTTAGCAAAAATAAAATAAATTCAAAAGTAGTTAAAAACAAGTGAAAAAATCACGTTTAATACAAACAAAGCAAAACAGTGCTATACGTATGACAAAAGAATGTAATAAGTATTCTTACAAACGAATTACCTATTCATAATCAGCGCATTTCACCATGTCACCGCGCCACACCCGGCACGCGTGACACGCGTCGACTCAAGGTGCACCACTGGTACCCTTTCTTCTATTATTACTTATTCTTATTATTACTAAACTGTTATATCTCGAGGGGAAATAACAATAGATTGATAGAAGTTTCACTGAATGCGAATGTAGAAAATTGTGGTCTTTTACAGTGTTGACGATTGATTTTGGCCATGGTATATGTTACAAAAATTAAAGGATATTTGGAAAAGTAATTTTTTTCTCTATTTCCTGAAAATGAGAACTGAGGGCACGGAGTGTCCACAACAAGTCGAGTATAGCCTTATTTTCTATGCACTATTATAAATCATTGAACAGCAGGCCATCCTTGAGAGCATCTCCGCACATCTTTTTTCACAAATCCATTGAATTTGAACGCGAATCAATTTTGCGTTACCAAATGGAGTATTATGGGCAAAAAATCCCAGTATCATCCTAAGACATGCGGGTGAGACATATGTCTGCAAGGTGTGTACACAATAAAACTCTTTCCCTGCCAAAGGCAAAAGGTGCAAATTTAGAGTAGGTCATTTTTTTTATGTTGTCGGTTCTTTGTTGTAATAGCTGAGCATCATAGCTCGTAGATTCAAAATTCTTCTATTTATTTTAGCATTATTTATTTAGTTTCCAGAACATATATAGACATACCTACTTACTCAGATCGCCACAAGGACAATAATTTTGGAGGAGCGGGGATGTCCGTAATAGCTACGCTTGGTAAGCTAATGGCTATCGCAGTATGGCTTTTCCAGTTTTTTAACGTTTGTGCCCGTTCTTCGAGTGTTCCCTTAGAAGCCTTTTACCTAATGCCGCCCCAAGCCCCAACACGGCGTCTGTAACCTGTTGCATTAAATATACATAAATAGGTAGCACTTTTTTTTTCAATACCTACCTAATTGTTATATTAAAAACATTGTGGTCAAAGTAACCATTTTTTTTTCATCGTATCGTATTTTTATCGTAAAAAAAAGGTTTCATTAGCCAGACATAATTCTTTGGTATAAAATTGGCTTAGCCCAAAATTCACAAAAAAAACCGGTGTCGTCCATAAAAATACTTCATCACAAAGAACACAGGAAGTTGTACAAAAGAGATGACTTCAGTATGTAATTACGGTGTCCAATTACCTTATCGTATGAAATATTCAAAATAAACAAGTGTAGTCACTTGCGACATCCTTTTTTATTGAATAGGTTTGTATTATTAGTTGAAAGCAAGTGTATGTAAGGTATTTAGATTTATATTTACTCTACTACTCTACACAATTATTGTAGAGTTCGTTGCATATGCAAAAAAAAAAAAAAAGCTACAGCCTAGAAATTCTTGTAATTTGTAGTAAGCTTTAAATGGGATAAATTCTTTTAGTTTTTTGATGAATACATTTATTATGTTCTTCACGATCTAACCAACAAGATGAAACAAAACTGTTTTAGGCAATACATCTAGGTTTTTTTTCCCTTTTTCTTTACCATTTCTTTTTTAAAAGGGACACCACACCACACCACTTTTAAAAAAGAAAAAAAAATCTGTTGCGCTGTATATATAAGAGTACAGTGGCGGTAAAGGACGGCGTAACAATTTAGTCTATCGTCTAATGCGTCCTAGACTGTATTACAAAAGAACAAGAGCTATTTTGCAATACATAAAAACCGGAAGTGTTACGCCGTCCTAGACCGCCACTGTACGTAGCAAGCAACCTTCCTACTAGGTTTAGTGAACCGGTCATAGTGCGGGTGTTAGGTACAATAATGGGTTCGTAAAAGCTACCAAGCTCACTGCGACTAGATTGTATCCGACTACACAACACAAAGGCCAGACAAAAACCAATTAAAACATCGCCATACCTCAAGGGGTCTAAAATGGCGATACAGCCTTTGAATACGATTTCGAGAATCGATCAGTTTATTTTTATTTTCAATTCATAAGTCGCTATGAAGGGCGGAATTCTTGCAAATAAATAAAATGATAAATACATACCGATAAAAATAAATGTTATTTTTTCTATTTCGCTTCACGCTGATTTTTAGATCATAAAAGACTAAATATAAATTAAAATTGTCTTATTCTTATTAGACAGAATTTAATGAAACAAAAGTATAAAATAAAGTCGCTTTCCACGTCTGTCCCTATGTATGCTTAAATCTTTAAAACTTTGCAAATAATTTTGATACGTTTTGTTTATTAGATATAGTGATTCAAGTGGAAGGTTTATAAGTATAATACATGCTCAACATATTAATAGGTAAGGCGGTACGAAGTTCGCCGGGTCGACTAGTTAATAATAAAGCACACTCCTGGGCCGCATAACCAAACAACCATTACACACAAAGTTAAGTAAACGTATTAAACCGCAAATAAAGTGTGGTAAATTGCCGAGTGTTAACAAGATCGCGATACGGTCAGCAACGGAAGCGGGGTTGCACACTACGGAAGTCGACTACACTATTGAGTCACGCACCGTGTACCGAGTACAAAAATTACTAAAGTTATTGAAATAAAATATTTAAAATATTCAACGAAGCTGGGTAACAACAAGCTTAATTATGTATAAAATTAGTATAAAATTTCAGAGGTGTGTAACTACCTATATATATATATATGTCGTGATGAAAAGTGATTTTTTCATGAAATGGCCAATTTTCGTTGGCCGGATCGTTGAAATGTCTTTGAAATGACAACGTTCAACGATTTGGCCAACCACGTTTGGCCAAATCATGAATGTAGAGTGATATAAAGGTGAAATATTATACTTAATCATTTTTTATTTATTATAACGTTACTTACATAAAGAGATCTATTATGTATCTTAATTAAAATAGCACAAATAATGACTTAACATTAATTATAAAATGGCACAAATAATCACTTAACATTAATTATGTTTGTACTATGTAGGTACTTTAAAATTAATTATTTAAATTGGAAAATATAAGTATAATACTTATACAATAAATGCTAATATTGCTAAATTAGTGTCTAAAGAATGAGGCCCTCTCTCATCCTTTATTTTGAAATCACTAAGTTACCCATCACTAATCAAAACACACAACACAAATGCAACAACAGCGCCACTAGCGGATAATTTTTTAACTATTCAATGATATGATCGCTAACATTTGGCCATTTCATGAAATAGTCATGCTATTACTTGGCCAAATCGTTAAACGTTAACATTTCAACGATCTGGCCTACGAAAATCGGCCATTTCATGAAAAAAACACTTTTCATGAAATGGCCGGCCATATCATGAAGTGGCCAATTTAACGATCTGGCCACGACATATATATATATATATATATATATATATATAAGTACGTACGTATAACTCGGGCCAATAAGCCAATAAAAAAGTTTTGAAAAACCATGGCAAATATTATGCTGTCTCGCTCAGATTTTGGACGAGGACGTACAGTAGCCAGAGCTAAGCACATCCCCAAACCATAATTGGTAAAAAAATAGACTATTGTGCGTCAAACATGGTTGAAGTGCTGGTATTCTACAATCTTCTTTCTTAGGGTACAAAGATACGTAAAATTTACAGCTGTGTGAAAAGTACATAAAATGAAAATAACTTTTTTTTTGTTGCGGCTTCAAAGACAAAATTTATTGGTAAAAATAACAAAACACATCTAATTTAGGTAAGTTATTATGTTAAACATCATATTATATTTGATTTGTTATGTATGAATAATAAATTAAAAAGTATATATTTTTAATGCCTGTTGTGCTATCAGTACTTTTCATAATGATTTCGTCTTCGCACGTGTAATCGTGTATGTAGGGGTGGCGCGATGTGTCGCGGACTCGCGGCGGATAGGATACTTTCATCAATACATAGTATAAAACAAAGTCGCTTCCCGCGTCTGTCCCTATGTATGCTTAAATCTTTAAAACTATGCAACGGATTTTGATGCGGGTTTTTTCAATAGATAAGACTCAAGAGGAAGGTTTATAAATATAATACATGCGCAACATAGTTATAGATTAGGCAGTACGAAGTTCGCCGGGTCGACTAGTTGTTTAATATAGTAAACAAGTACTTTTATACGGTACTAGAGGCTGCCCCGCGGTTTTTCCCGCGCAGATTTCTCAAAAGCACAAAATACCCGTTTTTTCCCGTTTCCGTGAGAATTTCGGGAAATCCCTTCTTAGTGCTCACTTACACACTCCAAGGAACCCACGTGCCAATTTTCAGCTTTCTACCCCCAGTAGTTTGGGCTCTGCGTTGTCTGTCAGTCAGTCAGTCAGTAACGGAAGAGTTTTATATATATTGATTTAGTAAGTTATATAAAAAAATATATATATATATGACGTTACCTAGTTAGACGACTAGATGGTAAGTAGTTATGGTTCTTAAATAACTTGTTAAATAAATTTATTAAGTGGCTTTTTCAGAAAAATCTGTGACAGACTTTCGAAACAAATTAAAATCTAATGTCACGTTTTTTTTTAGTTATTAAAATAATGTAGACCAGACTCTTCAAATCAAACTAATAAAAATAATAGAGCCAAAGCTTAATTACTTTAGTTATTAAATTAAAAAACGCAACAATAAAGCGTACATTATCTCTTTCACGCAACTATTCCTTCTTTCATAAAGAAATAAAGTCTCTCTCAAACAGTCGCGGAAACGCGGTGAGTGACGCAGCCAGCCGCGCCCGTCTCACCGCTCTAAGCCGCGTAATGAGCTGCTCAAGTACTAACCTGTTTACATTGTTTCTTTATTGTGTTTTTATCCTCCTTGCTGGTGCATCAGTTTTTTTTGTTGTCTGATTTTCAGCCAGCATTAAAACGCAGCCTTCTTTGGCGATTTATTTTTAATTAGCCTCTCATATATGTTATGGTTCGGACGTGTGGCGGTAGAGCCTTTTCGTTTCTTTTTATTACTTTTTCGGAGCAAAGCAAAGCTCATTTGTTTTTTTTTGTGTTAAAAACGTCTTTCGACGGGTTTAATTACAGTGTTTTGGTCTTTTTAACAATACACTACTTTTCCGATCAGCTTCATATCTATTTTGATATTCGGAAACAAAGCTTTAGAGCCAGTTTACCGCGATGCTAGCGCCATTCGCGAAAAAAAAAATCTTCTAAACTAAGGTAAATATCAAAAATGTGGCACAGTTTGACACTAGATAATGTAGCCTAGTATTTTTAAGGCTCTATTGTATAGCTTTTAAGTTAAAAGCCAAGGAAATCTACAAAATGTTGCTAAAAGTGGCCACTTCTGCCAATCTGTGTATAATTTTGTTCTTTCAAGTTAGGACTACTTTACTGTGCTCAAAAAATACTAGGCTACATTATCTAGTGTCAAACTGTGCCACATTTTTGATATTTACCTTAGTTTAGAAGATTTTTTTTTTCGCGAATGGCGCTAGCATCGCTGTAAACTAGCTCTTAAGTAGATATAATACAAAGAAGTATTAAGAAACTTATGACCAAAGATTACAAAAGACAAAAAACATATGCTATTTCCAATAATTGGCACTTGCACTTTACAAACACAAAGCGTCCGACATTAATAAATATATATAATTAAAAATAACTACACGAGAGAAAATGAGGCGGCTTTATCAGAACTATATCCGCGAAGCAAAGTTGAGTGCGGCGGTACAGTCGGCAACAAAAGTGCCAGTATCAGTGGCAGAGAGAGTACAGTCAGAAAAAAAAGCCGGCTAATCACGCCGTGTGTGCGTGGCCCGGTTTCGCACAATGTCTGCGCTTGATTAAGAGGATTGTCTCTGGATCGCTCCTCCGATATTAAAAGCTGTCTTCGCGGCGGCGGAATGCCAGCAGTATGCGAGCGTGGTGTGCGGGGGCGATTCTTATTTATGAAATTAGGAACCTATAGGGAGAGGATTTATCTGCATTTTTTTTTATAGGCTAGCTTAGCTAATTAGAAATACCCTGAGACGTATTCCTTCGGGTGCTTCCCGGGTTCCTCTATGACAGATGCAGTGGTGGTCACCGGGGGGTCATAGTCGGTGCGAGTCCGACATAACCTTCGTCTCTCCCCCGAGCAACGAGGTACCCATAACGGGTTTCCCCTCGAGAAAAAAAAAAAACCTACTTAGAAATTCATAGTGACCTTAACAAATATCTAGGTAAAATTGAGCTTAAACTATACATATTTTAGATTTATCTTTTACCTCTCATTAAATAATCAGTTTTATTAGAAATGGGCTGGACGTTGTGTTTTGTGTAACAATATAAGTGAAAGTAATAGTACGATTTTGTTTCTTGAGGATTCCTTATAATATGTATGTATTTTATACGAACTTGTATATATTTTATTTTATACCCTACAAATGTTTTTGTTACCAGAATCGACTCCCAGCAGTGCTCGGCTGACTCGGCTGGCTGACGAGCGAAACTTTACCCGCACACTGCCTCTATTATGCAGCCTTTTTAACGCTCCATTGTGCTTACTGCTTTATCGTAATCTTCTAAGTAATGAGGCTGCAGTGACGCTGCTCAAAGCTAATTATAAAGTTACACATGGTAATTATATTTAACAACAGAAGCTGTCAACACGATCAAATACAACTAATGCTAGTACAGTGGTGGTCTAGGACGGCGTAACACTTTGGTCTATGATCTTGTGTGTTCTAGACTGTAATACCAAAGAACAGGAGCTATTTAGCAATAAAGAAAAACAGGAAGTGTTACGCTGAACGAGCAAGAAACAATTAGAATCCCCGTTATTTTTTTAACATATTTCTATATCCTTGTTTACTTTTTTTATAACCACAAGTCTACCATATTTTGTTGCACTGGAAGACCTAGAGTAGGCGCAGACCTCCACACCAAAGTGTTACGCTGTATGAGTCCGTGACTGTTCTGTGATATCAAATTTTATAAGTAGTGAAAGTTAAATTTCACCGGATATAGAAACGATAAGATGCGCTTGAGGGAGAGGGTTCGATACTATTATCATCAAGAAAAAAAAACTAATACAAGGTAACTCTTTCCAATCTTCAATTTACCAAACAAGCTGACTCAGCAAACTTCTTATCGCGTCAAGCTGACAAAATACGAAAGATATCCGGCCAAAAATAATTATTGTATTAAGAAATTAATTTCGTTCCTACACTTTCTTTCTTTTTTTTAATTAATTCAATTATTAATCTGCTGGAGAGGAATACATAGAAACTACAATAATTACAAATTCTTTCGCCATTCTTGTTGAGATTGTTTTACGCGTAGATAGAAAAATAATCTACTTTTATAAAAGACTGTACCAAAAAAAACCCGCTTAAGAAAATCTGAAGCCTACTCAAACGCCCTCTGGTTTGTAAACCAGGAAATCTTGGGTTAAAGGGCTACATTACAATGAGGGATCCTTTCCTTAGTGCTAGGGCTGCCAATAATTTAAATAGTGATTTCGGATATTTTTTGATTCTTCTTTAATCATAGGTTTAATTAAAACGAATTTACAAGGGTGTTAAAATAATCTTTATGAATTCCCAATAATCTACTGAACCTGAAATGAAACTTTAAGAAAGTCCTAAGACTAGCGACTTTGTTTGACAATTGTGCCTATCATCCATTTTATTTTTCACATTGACACAAAAAAAATTAACACAAATTGTACCCTATTTTAAAACCAAGTACAGTGCGACACAAAAACCTAGAAATAAAAAGTAGCAACACAGCATAGAAAAGTGGCAACACAGCATAGAAAAGTAGCAACACTGTATAGTAGTAAACTACCTGAAAAGTAGTTTCAGAAACAATTCTAGCGTTAAAATTATTTTTATGCCTCAAGCAAGTAGATTAAAAAGCAAGTTAGTGGCAACCCTAGTCGCCCCCACACACCTTACGAGGGTTCTTAAAGACGCCGTCGTCGTCGGGTCGTGTAAACACCGTTTAAGGCAGTAAAACATCAAGATTACACAAAGCGGTCTTCTTTTCCGCCCCCCTGAGCATGACATGTGGTATTAAGTCTCGCTTACTAGTTGTGGCTGATTTAATAATAATATAATCTGGGCTAAGAAACCTTTAATAACTGTGGATCAGATTATATTTATATATAAAGAGATTATAGTCTAAGTGGGTGGCAGTGCTTCGCCAGCGCACTTTTTCTTGAAACATCAAATTCCCAATATTCCCGTGGGAATTTTGGGATAAAAAGTTTCCTATGTCATTTTTCAGATTCTAGGCTATACGAAATTAAATTTAAATGAGTTTAGTTTTTTTGTCGAAAAAGCGAGTAAGACAGACAGACGAAGTTACTTTCGCATTTATAATATTAGTATGGAGTGCGTCGGCAGTTTCGTTATTATTAGTATTATTCGACCACCTCTGCGGTTCAGTTGTCAGCGATATTGACTGTAACTTCGTTCGATTCCCATATCGATGATAGTTTCGTGTTTCGGGCACCTTAGATATACAGGGACTCTAGTCTCTTAAACTTACGATTAAACTTCTATTCTATTATTATTCTACTAATTACTCTACTACGATGGGGTCAAAAATTGCGAGTCTGGTAACTTTGATCGATCATTATAGTAAAGCAATAGAATATGAATTGCAAGCTATAGAATAATCTGGGTTTTTTTACCTAAATAGTTAATCCTGTTTTATTAGACGAAATTGGACCGGGCAGAGTGCAACTGTCACTTAATATCAATCAGTATTGACATTTATAATGTCAGTCGAACGTAATCATTACATTATCTTATTATGGAGCAGACTACCCTTTTTGGTCAATTCCAATCTATTGCGATACTACTGCTATAGTTATAGCAAAATTGATTACGAGACTACCAAATGTGTATTTTCTTGTGATTAACGTACTGTTCCTACTCTACTTTTATTCGATAGTTACGTTTTGCGCGATGAGACTGAGGGCCCTGGTAAGTGACTCTGAGAAAGTTGCATTAGAGGTATATTATTACAGTTCGGAAAAAAACTGGCAACTTAAAGGTGGATCATAACTTTTTTTTAAATAACTTTAATATCAGGGCGGGTGCAGTAACAACTTATGTTTTCATTCATCTGACAGGGCGCGTGCTATTCGTGAATTTTGTGTACACCTTTGCAACATTTGTGTTTCTTGTAAACGTTTTTGTTCCAAATAAAGTAGCTATATGATTTTGGTAGTGCATTATGATAATGTTGCAAGCAGACTAAAAGCAAAACATCTTTAATAAAAAAAACCGCAAAATTATGTTATTTTGTTCGATATAGGTATTGCTACTTGTTTGTTTTATTATCAATTAAAAATTTTTTTACTTGGAGGTAGTTTTAACGTAATCAGTATTTTTTGTTTTACCTAATAAATTGTTTTTTCATTGTTATTTTTTTCAGTTAAAATTATCTTAGGTTGTAATTTTTTAAGTCAGCTCACTGTATTATGCCTCAAGAATGAAACTTTATTCTGTCGAAAAATACCTCTTGTATTTATACATATAGTTTCCTATCTTTTTAATGTAAGTCTATCTGTTTGTTTGTACCCCCGGAAATAGAGTAACAGCTGTCAACTTTAGGGTGCGTTGAACTTAGGCTTTAGATTAGAGGTTCTATAGGAAACATTTGGATGAGTTTTGTAACGGTCATTGTTTTTTTTTTAGTATCTATTATTCTTATTATTTAATGCGCCAAATACCGCCGGATAATTGATTCGTGAAAATAGGATAAAATAGAAAAACAAGATTTATTGTAAACAGAACGTTAGTATATAACATACAATTTGTACATACTCATTATGAACTATGTGTAGGTACAAAGTATTAAACGAATAGTTTCGATTTTACAAAAAATGAGTACAAATGGTTGACCATGACCATATCATTAAAAGCGATTTCTTCCAGCTGATGAGGTGAAAAGTTTAGATCAATTAATGAAAATACAGTCAAAGTTGGAAGTTTTATTCTTACTTATCTTGCCTTACACTTAATTAAAGTATGGTATAAAACACTATTGACAAAATGTAGAAGACGGAGTGTACACACACGAAATATGACACTTGGCCATCTGGCTTGATTATCGTGTTTTACTTTGAAAAAGTAGGTAAGTATACAAACTAAAATGATGGTTATAAAGAGAAAAGAAAGGAGCAGGCTGTACGTGTTTATTTGATTTTTGATGAAAAAAAAAGGCTAGGCATTAGTTAAAATACCTGAAAGCAAAATACAAAAACAGTCATATTGTCTCTTATACGAAAATAAATTATCTTTGTACAATTTTTTTCTAGGTTAGTCAAGGACTAGGAGGCCGTAACAGATTTGTCTATGGTTTCGTCAGGCCTAGACTGTATTACCAAAGAACAAGAGCTATTTTGCAATACAGAAAAACCGGAAGTGTTACGCCGACCGTGTCCGTGACTGTACCTAGGTATTAAAAAACACATTATTTGAGATAATCAATCGGACTAGGAGGCCGTAACAGATTTGTCTATGGTTTCGTCAGGCCTAGACTGTATTACCAAAGAACAAGAGCTATTTTGCAATACAGAAAAACCGGAAGTGTTACGCCGACCGTGTCCGTGACTGTACCTAGGTATTAAAAAACACATTATTTGAGATAATCAATCGGCAATTAATTTACTTTGTTAAAATTTACATTATTTATTAGGATTGTTTATATGATAAACGTAAATTGAATATTGAATGTACAAATCTTATTTATATACTGAAAAAAAAAGATCGAAAAATAGAAGACACCTAAAACTGCAAAACTCAAAGTAGGTGAATATTAAAATAGTTAAGGTGACCATGCGTGCGCCGATTTGGGGGACAATCTGCCACAAGACGCGAGCAAGTTAAATTGGCTGGATTCCGCGGCAACCGCGTGCAATTACTACGACTTGGCAAGACGCAGGCCCTAGCATATTTCACAAGAAACTATGCCAATCGAGTTATGTTTTTGTTTGTCATGGCATGTGTGTTTGTTAACAAAAAATTGGCTGTATTTTTAATTGAGACAACGGCTCAAGACAATAATTTAACGTTAATAGCTACAAATAATCTATTTGTTATAAAAAAAATGTATATAGTGTTTGTGATTGTTATTTATGATTCAGGAGCTTCTTAAGTGCCTTTTAAGTTTAAGATTGATTGTTAAACACCTCTAGGTCACATTTCTCACAAAAAATAAACCCTAGCCATCAAAGTTTGCAGTAAATTCGAATTCGTTTACGTACGTTAATCGATGATTTTAGCAAAATACTGTGTCTACTCTGCTCGTACCTTGACAGTATACCCAAAAGTCGGTATCGCACAATCGAAATTCAAAACAAGCATAGTAAAAGAAAGTTTAAAAAAAAAAACATAATCGGCAGACGAGAGGGGCCGCGTGCCGGCCAGGTGTCCCGCCCGGGCCCCTCTGTCATCTCTAGTATTATTATACGAGTAACTTATTATTAAACCTCCTTATTATTTCTTGTTTTAATTGTGCCCTGACTTGCCTTTACTCCTTTTGTTCGTTTAATGGCGTTTATTGTTTGTCTTTGGAAATGCGTGGCGCGTGCCGGCTGCATTGCAACTCGCAAGATTGTTTTGTTCGAGCTCGGACTCTTTTTATTATTATTTTGACTTTGTTGATGCATAAAACCCGGCCTACTTTACAGTTCAGTCAGATTAGCAATGAGCGGTATTTGCCACTGACAAAATTTTAAATTATTTTTTAACTGTCACATATATGTTTAATACTTTCATAAAATTTGCAAAGAAATTACAAAAGTATACTGCTTGCTGTAGTTAAGGTATCGAAATCAACTATGCATTTTGAAGAAAGTTTTGCCTTGTCTGTCAAAGTGCCATGTCGACCGCACCCGGTTTAGTTAGTTTTCCAACAAGAATTTTAAATTTTGAAGTGAACCATTGTCACCGTAGTATAATCTTTAGTTTCTGACCTACTTACTTAAACAAATACAGCATAAAATTAACAGAAATTATAAATTATATTTGTTATTTACAAATAAGCAGTAAGAAAGAAAGGAAAATTAGTCGAAAAATATAAATTTTCAGTATGTCATCATCATCTCATTGGAAGACATCTACTACTGGAGGCTCTTCCACAGGGACCCTCAATCTTGTGCGACTCTCACCAGGTTCTCTAACCACAATATGTTGCCTACTCTGCGTCATCCGGTGCTCGGTCGCCATTCAGGTACTCAAATGCTATTCCAGTTAAATTGTGGCATGGTTAATCTCTATCAGAAAAAAGAATAGAATAGAATAGAATAGAAATACTCTTTATTGCAATCAATAGACTTAATATAGGTGATTAAAATTTATAATTACTACATTGATAAAAATAAAATTTTTATATAAGCAGAAATAATACGTGTTAAAAATGCCACTGTCTGTCACGCGTAAACTACTAAACCGATATGGCTGAAATCGGTTGGCTTATTGGGACCTTACATAATTTTTTTCCCGAAAATTGCTTTGAATTCGATAATTGGGATTTTTTGTTTGGAAAGAATATTGCTTTGGCGAAGCCACGTGTTGCACACTAGTAGACTAAAACGTATTAATGTTTATAATCCATTTCCACGTGAAGGATAAATGCAGAGACTTTCTAAAAACGTCCCGCGAAAAGAAAAGAAAAACCCTCGAAAAACCACACGCATCACGTTTCATTGTACGCAGACACTTTAGAAACTGATCTCATTAAGAGAGTAAGAACTGCACGATGAAGCGGGAATCTTAGCGATCATTATGCGAAATGGAACGCGAGCATAGCGGCGAAAACGTGGCTTTAGAAAACTTTTCATATTTTACTTAAGCTAGGTTATTTTACTTTTTTCTTATATTTCTAAAAATATATCCATGACACCCCACAATGGCCTATTTCCAGCAGTGGATGTCATTAGGATAGGATGGTAATGAGGATGATAGTATAAAATGTCTTGAATTTCTGTATCTAACATAAACAACTTTTTCTTCGTACTTATTTGATTTTCAGAGGTTTTATTTATATACGCATTGAGCTTTCAAACAAAATACGTGAAAATTTTAAAATCTACATAATTGTCTTATCTCGTTAGTGAAAAATCTAATCTAAATGTATAGATTCAAGTGTCCTTACAAAAGCGAGTTTGAAACCTCTTTAAGCCAGTTAGTTTTGCACGTAAGTGCATGGAAAATTCTGAAATAAACGACTTTCTTTAAAAGCCTTCTTTTGTATGAAAATGTGCGTAGTTTTTTTTTACTTTTCTTTAATTTTGAAAGGTGGAAACTGGATTTAATAACTATTATATAATATAGGAATTTATCTTTAATGAGTTAGTGATATAAGAAACTTTATGCAACACCCATAAATGACCCAAAAAAATGAATCATCATAAAACATTAAATGCAATTGATTTTTAAACATTCAGGCTACATTAAGACAAATCAAATACATAAAAATACCAAGTTACAAAGATCAATAAAAAAGGCGGCCTTAACACTAAAAGCGACTGCAAACGATTTTTTTAATATTTGAAATACCAACGAAAAAGATTAAATTCCTAATTTGACACTCGGCACACCTGCTCTACCTATCACAAACAATCACATTTCCCGGAGGAAACGGAAACGGACAATGGCTCGTCATGCTAGCCCTACATAAAGCCAGGTACATACGCAATGAGGGGTTTTCGTTTTTGATATTTATAATGGTTCTTGGAGAATGCTAATAGATGGCACTATATAGCCAATGTATGTAGGTGTAATGTCAACGTCAAATCTGATTGACCTGACTGATTGAATTCATATAGAATTTGACATTTAACCTGATTGCTAGTGCCATCTTATGGCAGTCTCTGTAACTAAAAGTGACGGTTCGAAAACCGCTCATTACCCGCTTCCTAAGGCGGAGTGCACACACACACACCCAACCGGAAGTAAGGGGAAGCGTGACCGAGTGTGTACTCCCACTTATTTTATTGTTAAATTAAATACTTACTTACCTACTTATCTTCCGAATCAGGTTAGTTAAAGAGTTATGTTTTAGGCTGGTAGTGGTAGGCTCTGAAGATCATATACATAATTTTTAAACTGCTTGTACAACAAAAAGATTCAAATAATATTATCAAAAGTTTTTGGAAGATTTTCAAAGTTTACATATCATAGAGTTCCAAAGTTTACGTTACGGAGTGATAAAAAAAAGTTAAATCTTTATGTTTAAAATAACACCGATTACAATTAGGTAATTAATTATTTTCCTAACCTAGGTTTTTTCCGGGACTCAAACTCTACTCAGATTATGAGTAATTCTGTTATGGTAAAATAGAATAGAACGTTTGCCTCTACAAAACACTTCATTTCCGGTAAGACTCGCGAACATCTTCTAGTCTTTTAGCGAAACCGGTGGAACAAAGCGGAAGGCGGTAAAAGTCACAATTTGCGCAAGTCTCTCCATTAAGCTTCAAAGAGAATAGGCACAGGTAGAACCTGAGAGAAAAAAAAATAAGAGGGATTACGCTAAGCGCACTTTTTCTTGCTTCTTGAAAGGTGAATCGCCAATAGTATTGAAAACTAACAATAAAAAAATAAACATTGTATTATATTTCTGATTTATTAATATTAAGACAAAATGCATGGACATCCTTATCGCTTAAATCGATTTCTTATAGCAATCCAATAGGTATATTATAGGAACATTAGATGAAAAATATTTTTCTTTTTTTGATCGACTAAAAAAAAGGGGTTTTCAAGTAGATACGTATATTTTTAGCTCATTATTTAAGGACACGTAATTATTTAAGTAACATTAAAATGTATAGTTTTGGTTTAATGTCAGGTTTCTATCAATAAAAGAGAGATAATTCTGAAAATAAATAAAAAAATCCAACAGTACACCTAGAGGTTCAGAGCAGAGTCGAGTTATGGATGCGTCCGAATGAAGTTGACTGTACGGTACGCGTCGCGATTCTCATGTGGCGGTCTAAAATTAAAAAATACAAGAAAAAAATGGACTCTATTTATTTCCAACTTCGCAGATTTATCAGCGGTCAGTCTCAGCAGAGGTCGCTGTTATCGCCGGAAGCAGGCGACGAGAACGCGGCAATCGACACCGGAAGTGCAGAAGTTGAGATAACGACCAAGAAACAATGTGGTCTCATTTTATGTAGAAACACTTATTTAATTAAATAATATTTTAATGATAAGTATTTTATGTTTATTGTGTATTTTGTAAACCCATCTCAGCTATTACTTAGTAATTTAATAAATATTTCAGTATAAATAAAAAAAACATGATAATTAAGTAACATTACTTACTTGGAAATTCTACGGTTGGATACTGGAAAAAACACTTTCTCTCGATGTTTTGAGTCTGACTTCTGAAACAATGGAGTACGTACATATATTATACGTAAGTTATATATAAATTGCATCCTACTTAAACAATGACTAAGGTAGATTATGCAAGTTAAACTCAGTCAAGTACACCTTTTGCAATTTTACTTTACTGCGAAAAGAAGAAATGGGTAGCAATCTCTACTCTACTGGACACAGCTCTTTTTTTTTTTAACATGAACTAACCTTATTTAGAGATATTAAGGATACTTTTTGTGTTTTCAACTTTAACTTACACAAATCAATAGGAACAAAATAAAATAAAAAAACCAACAGAAAATATAGGTATAGAATAGAACAGAGCCAGACTACTTCCACTCGTCTTTGTAAGTGTAAAATTTTATCCAAAACGCAAGCTCTGTCTGCGATTTCATCCGCTTGCATTTTCACACCGTTACATACCATATACTATTTTTTATATACAGTGGTTTAAACTTTCCCCGGCCGGACAATAGTTCAAAACTAAAATTAGCTAAAAAGGCGCAGCCGTTCTGGAGTTTTCTAGATACAAGCGAACTGCAATTCAACATCAAGGGTATGAATGTCTTCAAGATTATTTCAAGGAAGACGTCACCCCGCCCCGTCTTAGCGCAGGCCGCCCACTTCCCGCGCACACGCCCACCCAACGTCTTGAAGACGGAGCCGCCCGCGCCCGCACGGCCCTTCTTGACTCCGCCCACTTATTAGAATTAGAACGCCTTTTCTTGTGAAAGGTTTACGTGGGTTTGTTTGATTTAAAACCTATTGGCTCGTATGGTGATCGTCTATCTTTGCATATTCATATCATAGGTATCATAGGATACCTATTCATTTTATTGTAGTAAAGTCAAAAGTGCGACATTTACAGGATATAAGTAAAAAATTATGAATTTTGTAAATGAATCAATTTTACTAATAAGAGTATTCTACTAGATATTATGGAAGTTATTTAGACCAGTTTTATTTTTATGCGTTCACACATTTTTTTATTACTACTTACCTACCTCTTATCAATACATTATTTTGCAAGATTCAATATCTATTGATCAAAACTACTAGTGCCATCTAACGGCGAATGAATAAACTAAAAGATAAAAAGTCATTTTTCGTATAGAGTTTTGTTTTTTGTTGGTAGAGTACAACTGTTACTAATGAAATAAGGTTAGTATGCATAGATTTGTTTTAAAGAAATTAAATTAAAAAAAAAAAAACGCTAAAAGCGTTTGTAGTATGTTGTAATATTGTGTAGGTCACACATTTTTAAGGTTTTGACAAACGTGGATTATAAATACTAAAATTATTAACAGCAACGACATCTACTGCAGTCCAGCGACAACTGTATGGGAGATAAAATAACGCGATCTAGCGGTGAGTAGCAAAACTATTTCAAGTTCCGTGCGCATACGCAGTCTTGTGTTATTTGGGATAGATGGCGCTTTTCCATAATTTTTAACTTTTTAACGGACTTCAAAAAAGGAGGTTATTAGTTTTACCTGTATGTATGTATGTTTGTCCGCGATTATCTCGTGTTAAGCTGAACTGATTTCGATGCGGTTTTTAGATAAGGATTTTTTACATTCAGGAGAAGGTTTTAGTAGGTAAGTACTTACTTAATACCTATTTTAACCGACTTCGAAAAAGAGGAAGTGCTTAGTTTGTTGATGTATGTGACAGTTTTTTGAAAGCGGGTTCCTTTTTAGTAAAAAAAAAATTGAGTAAGTATATAAAAAATTTGCGAAGCCAAAAAATACTATTGAATTACTACCTAAGAGCCAGTTTACAGCGATGCTAGCGCCATTCTCGAAAAAAAAAAACTTCTAAACTAAGGCAAATACCAAAAATGTGGCACAGTATGACACAAGATATTTTTGCTTAGTATTTTTTTACCACAGCAAAGTAGTCCTAAGTAAAAAGAACAAAAAAAACACAGATTGTTGCCAAAAGTGGCCACTTTTAGCAACACTTTGTAACTTTCTTTGCTCTTCAACCTAAAAGCTATACAGAGATGCCCAAAAAATACTAGGCTACATTATTTAGTGTCACACTGTGCCACATTTTCGATATTTGTCTTAGTTAAGAAGATTTTAATTTTTTGCGCGAATGGCGCTAGCATCGCTGTAAAATGGCTCCTAAGTACCTACTCCTTTTATAACGTGAGGTTGTGTGTAATTGTGATAAATTGCTTTTTGCACTATTTACCATTTATTATTAGGTTTATTATTTGGTATACTAGAGTAGGTAGGTACTCGAAACCATGGTGAATTTTACCACCTATATCGTAAGTATAGTTTGCTACTCCCCACCAGAGGCGCTGGAACGGTTTCCATACTAAAATGTCGCTAAATGCGTAACGTAATTAAATTAACTCATACTAGGCCTTCAATTAGCAGTGATGTGTTCTGGCTTTAAACGTCCGGGTTCGATTCCCGCCGGGGGCAGACATGGTTATGAGGGATATCAGATATTTGGGTATGTATCAATTCTTGTACATTAAAATGTGTGCTTCCAAAACTATAGATAGGTACATAATTATTTTTTGGAGACTTTTGGAATAACCTATGTCAAAGGTTCTACGTGTCTTAGGACTCTGAGTGTTTTAACTATAACCCGTTTATTAAGACGCTATATGAGTTTTGAAGGTTTTTTAAATCAGTTTTTTATAATTGAGAAACACTAGTGGAATCAAAAAACCTCGATACATTATTTCGTCATAGATAACCTTTCCAAAAAACGGGAATAGCTAGTTCTTGGAAATTACTTACTAGTTTTTGTTAAAACTACCTAGGAATAATGATAATAAAGAAAATCATATTCTGGTAATTCAGACTTGATTTAAGAGTTATATTACTCTTAAATCAAGTCTGAATTAATTAGTCTTTTTAATTATTTAATTAAAAAGATATTCAATATTTTATTGCTTTTTCCAATAAAATGTTTAACCGTAGTAGTAAAAAGTAGTAACCGATGTGGGCGACTGACATAATGACTGTCCCTTTTCCTCAGTATGCTATATCGAAGCTCTTCTATTCATTCGGTCGTTTGATTTATTTGTCGTATATCGTCTTAAACTAATACTGTCATTGTGTCTTCTACTGACGTTTTAGGAGATGGTGCTAAAATATACAGTTAGGGTGACCATGACTTTAAAGAACTTTCAGATCAGTAAAGGTGGTAGGTATGTTAATTAATGCAGAGCGTCGATTTTATGATATTCTGAACTACCATAGTTTCAAAAATAACATTATCCGTGAAAAAGGGTAAAACTTAGAAACCACAATTAAGAATGTTTATAGTTAGCTATTTCGTGTATAGAATGGATATAATAAATAGCAAACAATTTTTCCAGCAACTCCTTTCCTTTATCAATAATAATGGTACCTATCAAAATTGATAAATTGGATTTATTACCATTTTATATTCAAATGACACTTAGGGTTTAGTGCATAAAAGTAAAACGTTAATGGGTTAAGTCTGCATTATTTTTATGATTATATGAAAGCTATCCGTTCTAAATAAATAAGTAAGTAGGTACATCTTTGCTTAGTATAAAATACCTATATTTTTTAATTAGAAAGCAGTTTTTTTTTATTAAGGATCCTGTATTTTATGATATTTTTTTTATATTTTCTCGTTAGATTATTGAAATCACCCACTTGTCATCCATTAACCTGCCCGCTATGAAACTTACAATAATTGTATTTTTTTTTACCTGCCTAGTACTAGTACAATAAAATGTCGGCTTTACAAGTTAGGACTATTTTGACATTTTGATATTCTAAGAAGAAATGGAAAATCTTAATCAATCACTAGTTAACAGTTCCAGTACACTCAAGGGTACACTACTAGCTTAGGGTACAGTTGCGGACACGGTCGGCGTATCACTTCCGGTTTTTCTGTATTTTTGCAAAATAGCTCTTGTTCTTTGGTAATACAGTCTAGGGCTGACGAAATTATAGACAAATCTGTTACGGCCACCTAGTCCGCCACTGTACAACTAGGACGGAGGCTATATTGTTGTATTATAAATATATATATGGCTTGGGAATCAACAATTTACCATTCAGAAAATGTTCAACATATCAGGTTGCTATAAATACAACTTTAGCTACAAAAAAAATGGAGAAAAAAAAAACAAAACAAGGCATCAAAAAATATATTGCAAAAATAAAAAACAAAATAAGACAAAACATAACAATGTTGAAAGTATAAAAGTAACATAAAAAAACCATAAGTAGGTAATTATTTTAACTAAAATAACAAAAACACAAACAGTGTAATCTAACTACAAAATAAATACTTGCTATTTAAAGTAATACTAAGTACAGTAAGTTTATAACTTTAAAACCTTACAATTCTATTTCCACAAAGAAGATCCAGAAGTTTTTTTTTTTAAATCACAATGGAAATGTTCAAGTCCAGCTTTGCATACGATAGTCTGTGATTTACACAAAGTCTATGGCTGTTAGTATAAATATTAGCAACTTAATTCTTAACATTAATTTAACGCTTAGGATTATTTTTATTTTCTGATACACTTAAATCTTTTACACGCTCATTATAAGAAAAGTTTTTTAATTAAACAAAAAATATTTTTTAGTAACGACCGAATGATATTTTTTTAAATTTTGTAACCAAGATAAATACCTTTTAAAAAATTTGCAAACTGTTTTTCACCGTCTACAGAGTTGTTTTTTTTTAAATGTTATAATCGAGAGGGTATAGCCTAAAAATATTTCGATTAGACGCGGTTAGCTAATTTTAATTTTGGAATTTTGTATTTATTAAAATTTATGATCACAAGAGCACGAGGAACGTGTATTACGCCGCGCGGCCCGGCCGGCCGGCGCGACTCCAGACGGACTACTGAGACGGACCCGCGGGCCGCGCGGGCCCCTCGCCGCGCCACGCGCCCCTCCGCCCACCCCAACCCAACTTCGTTACGAGCCACTTGTAATCGCTGGGCGATTTTTCCGCCTTAGATAAATTAGGCTGATCGCCCGCCTCCCCATCGGCCACGCGTATTTGGGCGGTTTCTTATAAGATCGTGCCTAAGACGGAGAGGGTGGATTTTTTTAGTTTGGATTTCTTATTTTGGTACAAATTATCCATTACTTTAGTGGAAACAATAGGTTATTTGATATCATAGCTAATAAATTAGGTGATTTAGGATGAAATCTAATAACACTTACAATAAGTTAGACTTTTTATATTTTCTAAGCATTACTTCTGTCGATAAGCTTTCCTATGATATGGCGTAGCTTTACCGTTTTAATTTAAAATGACATTTAATCGACGTTTTCACTTTCACAACTCGGATTCATGAGTTAATTGTAAATAAAATTCAGCCATTTGCAAAAAAAAAACAGCCGCAATCGGCGACAGACAATATCAATGAAAATCTGCCAGCTTACGTAAATGAAGTAAATTTTTTTAATTTTTGTAGTAGTTAGCTATAATGTATATTTATATAGGTTTAAATTTTTCATATTATGAATGAATGAATGAATATACACTTTATTGTACTTGTATTATGTATTTTTGTTTGGCTTTGTGACCACAAGAGGCCTATAGTATATATGTCACCGGAAAATAACAAGAACCGTAAATTTATAAATTTACTAGGAAATTTATAAACTTTCGTAGGATTCTAAACGAGTGATAAATGTATTATTTTACGCCTACATTTTCGTAAATTGATAAACTTACTAAACTCACTCGTAAAATAATAAGTAACCAATAACCAAACGCCATGTATAATGAAATTTAAATTTACCACAGAGCTACGAAAGTTTTAGCCATGACCAAAATGTTTTATTTTGGTAGAGTGAAATAGGGAATTTTAACCCCCTACTAGGTAGGTAGGTACCTAAAATACAAGGTTACTTTTTGATAAAATATGCTGTTATCCCATAATAGCATATTATATCTGTCACCGTTATAGTGCGAAATACGTTAATGTGCTCTTTACCGGGCAATGTGCACATTAACTGTTTAGGTCAGTTAATGTGCGAAATTTTATGTGAAATATGGGGTATTCGCACTTTACCTAGTTAATGTGCGTATTACCGGATGTCTCGCCGTTAAAGTGCGGAAAACAGAAAGCTCCGACCGAAAATTCAAATCTAGGGCAAAATTGTAGGTTAGGTTAGGTTTGGCTTGTGATCTTTAACCAGCGTAGCGAGCGAAGCGAGCGGAGCTTGGGTTACCTGTGTTAAACTGAAATCTAAGGCAACAATTTTTCGAACTTAACTTAGTCGTTAACTATGTAGATTACCTAGGGATTTTGCAGATTACCTAGTTAATGTTGAGAACAACATTTTATTTAGCGGTCACATATTAACCTATAAACCAACTTAGTTTTTAGTACCAGTAAAAATACTTTTAGTGTGATCGAATTGTTTGACAAGTCTGATTGTACGTAAGTCTATGGACGCAAGCATTTTCACTGTCAACATCGACCAATCAGAGAGCAGTGTGTTATTTTCCGTATTTCAAAAAGCGTAAAATTAAAAGCTCTTCTGTGATTGGTCGATCCGTTTAGAATCTTACGGATTGATATCCGTTAGTTTATAAATTTACTACGACGCGTCGAAAATTTATAAATTTGCGAAAAAGTGGGCGTAAAATAATTCAATTTATCTCTCGTTTAGAATCCTACGAAAGTTTATAAATTTCCTAGGAAATTTATAAACTTGCGAATCTTATTATTTTCCGGTAACATATACATATATATGCTTTTTTTATAAATATCCAAAAAGTTTAACGAAAAAATCAAAGAAAACTTACTTTAATTAACGAACCTCCTCAAAAAAATTAAGTCTATTAAGAACTACGGTCTGTAAGAGAAAAAATACAGAATTACGAAATAATTGGTCTGAAACTGAAGCACAACGCTTTTCTTGCTCGTTTAAAATAAACTATATACTTATTTATTTTGCATTTTAAAACGATATGCATTTTTTTAATAATAACATTACTTAAAAAATTTAACAAGGTTTCTTGTTAAAGAAATATTGCTGAGCTATTTGGTAAATCAAGCTACCATTTATAGACAGTTAAAATAACTTTTAATTGGAAAATACGAACGAAAAGCTAATATTTTTTTAATTCAAAAGGATAATTTAACCTTAGATACATACAATCAAGTTTGAAAATAAGAAATATTTAATCTTAAATTTATTCAATTTTAGGGTGTAATTTTAAAGGGATGTTTATTTATCAAAAGCGAGTAAGAACACAGCTGCTGAGAACTTAACAGTTTTAAAAAAATCACATTTAACACTTACATTTTATAATTTTTTTTGTTGTCATAAATAAAAAACTCAGGAATTATAAAGAAAAAAATAAAGCGACAAAAAAACGAGGTGAGTAACACAATAAAATCTTTAAAATATAAGTACACACCTAACCTACATGAAAAATATAAAAAAAAAATATATTTCACACAGCAAATGTACAGCACAATTCAAATATTTTTATCTCATAATATATACCTTTTTACACCAGTAAAAATCCTAATCGTCGGAGAATGGCCTGCTTATTTTTTACCAACACCACAGAATTGTTCTTATCTAAAAACTACTTTTCTAAGTTAATTTTTACAAAAACTATTTAATACGAGACAAGCACAATTTATTACAGATGCCTAAAGATATCTTTTTTTATTTTTACTTACACTATTTTTTTATTTTCACAATAAGTTTTTCAAAGTCCGTAACACCAATCAAACATTCAATTTCGTAAAATTGTCCAATGATAAATTTTGTTAATTTTTTATTAGTACCTAAAATATTTTTGAAACACGATCAGGAACTAAGTACCACTTAAAGACTATGCGGCAAAACGAGCCGAATATTTACATTGAAGAAAAAAAAACGGGGTCATCCGGAGGTTACGGGCAACGCAGCCGGTCGGCGCGGGCCGCGACGGGATGTGGCCGCGGCGGCCTCGCGCGCCACGTGCGCGTCGCCGAGCGAGACGGCTGCACCCGCCACCGCTGGACCAGACAAAGACAACGCTATTCTTTTTTCAATTTACTATATTTGCGATTTTTATTATTTTTTCGCATTTCGATATTTTATTTTTTAGTTGATACGGCCCGCAATTCACCTGTTGTGCTTGACCCGGTTCGATCTGTCGACGACCGATCACATGATCGACGCTTTTGACTATTTTGGCACAAAATGCGTTCTGCGCGCATTGTGCAAAAGCTGTGTAAACCAAGAATTCGAAAAGAAGTTATAGCAAAGATTTTCTTAAATCTTCAAACCATCATGGTCACCCTATGATTTTTTAAAAGGTTGCAAAATAATAGGTGCCAACCTACTTATGTATGTACGCGATACTATTAGAAGTATGGAAACTAAGTGCCAATGCACATAAATGTCATACCTAGTTCTAGAAATTAAAAAGTAGATAGACATTCATACGGTCACACGGGTATACAATAAATTTGCCTTTTGTTTAGTAAATTACAACAACATCGTAGATTAATAATCTGATTATATATCGTCTTACTAGCCATCTAGAACTGTTATAATACATCAGTTAAAAAAAAAATTAGTCTAAAAATATTTTAATAATATTGCGACATTAGTGCCACAACCGTGCAGCGGCGAATAGCAGAACTAAATCACAGCAAGCAGATTTCATTGACTGCCGCCGCTGAAACTCTTCTTATTTTTCAGACCTCGTTGCATTTTGTTGTTTTATCGGAGTACCATGTTAGTATTTTTGAATCCATGAACCAAAACTTGACATGTATTATTTTAAAAAGAGAAGATATTTATGTTAAACTTATAAGTATTTTATTGTTGATAGTTGGTAATATTTTTTAAGGCTTCGTAATGTTTTTTGCTCCTTACATTTAATTTATTGAACCTAGCTAAACAAATTATAAATGCAAGTGGCAGAAGTAATTCACAAATTAAATATTAGAATTACATCTAATTAAACTAGATGGCGCTACTTGTACAAATCGGCCATTTGCAAGGCTAGAAAATTGGTAATGTCTGAGAAGGCTTACCTTGGCTAGATCAGCTAATTCTACTGTTTTATTAACCTAACTAGGTAAAATTAATTTTATCAAACAATGATTTGTAAAATAAAAGTAAGTTGACGGTTTTCAATATCCATTTACAAAATTTACAAAATATTCAATGAGTAAAAATCCTTTAGATACTACTTATTGTTATTTCCTAAAAATAACGATACACTTTTAGCATCCATTGAAATTCTAATAGGTAAAATACATCGGGCCACGTGAAAAAACTTAAAAGTTAACATTAACCACCCGCTAGATGGCGCTACTCGCATAAAATTGAAACAATTATTTTTTTGTTTATTTTGCGGTACAATTCTGTACCTATTATGGTACAAAAAAAAATGCTCCCTAAACTTATTTATAAAACCGTTAACTTTTCGATATGACTTATTGATTACCTACCATATTTTTCAGATTATGTTAAGTAGCCTACCTAGTATTGTTGTTTGTGAATTAAAATATGTTTAAAATATAATAAAAATATGTTCAAAAACAGAACCATTCCTAGTCAATAAAAAAATTACTATAAGGTACGGTTTTTTTATCAATGTTGGCAAATTGAGGTCTGGGCGTTAGACCTAGCGCGTTTTTCGAGAACTTTTCGTGATTAGATTTCTGAAGCCTTAATTTATGGAAATAACCTACTGAGAACAAGATAGTCATTGTTTTTCAATCGACCTCTAAGAACAATAAAGAAAATTAAGACACAAATTTTCAGTTAAGTAAACAATGTATTGAACCAATGAAAGTGAAATTAATTTATTTGTTCAATTTGTTTCACTTCATTATACTGAAACAGCAATGGGGTGATTTTATACAATTGCGTTATTATTTAAATAAATATTGTATAAGATGTTAGTTTATGTTATGACGTAGTCTTTGACGTATTAATATAATTTTAAGATATACCTTTCCATCATGGGTGGGTGTAGAACGAAGGCACGGCGAGCGTCCTTCGGTGAAAAATGTAAAACGCCATACAACGATCGCCCACCCACGTGCCAAGCTTGGCGATTCAGGGAAAACCCGAACAATGTCTGACCTAGTGGCGATGATGGAGGACTATGAACAGCAGTGGACGTCTTTGTATTAGATAAAGAGAACGATTTTTTTTCAAAGCTGATTTACCATGCAGCAGAGGCTTCTCGAACATTTTCTGAAATAAGAATTCTTTAAAAAAATGGCTCCAACTTTTACATCTATATATTTGAAAAGAATGCTGGATGTAAGAAATATTTAATAATATTTTTATTTTTCAGGTTCATAATCGAAGGAATACGGTTTGTTGCCTAAAGTGGCCACTTTTAGTTTCAAAAGTGTATATTTCTAAGATCATTATTTTAAAAGATTCAGAACAGAGCCTTACTTATTCTAAACAAGATTATCTAGGGCGTCAAGGACGGATTATTTTTGATTTTGGCCATGGTTTAGAATATATTATTTATTTATCGAAGTGGCGCTAGTATCGCACCCGTTCGCCCATTATCATGTTACTTTGGGAAAGTTTTTGTTATTAATTTACTATCGACTTCTCAGGAACACCCAGGATGCGCCTTAATAAGAACGTTGTTAAGGTTTTAAATCGGTTGTAGGTAATTTTAATAATTACTCCTCTAGAAACTTTAAAGGAAACGCTTTACATTTTTTTTCTTCGTTTTAAATATATTTTATTTTATTTTTATTCACAATAAATTCACAGCACAATACAATTTATTTTAATATAATAGTAGAGTTATACAATACTGAGGCCAATTACGGATTTTTTAACCCCCGAACGAAATTCAGAGAGGGGTGTTATAATTTTAACGTGTGTATCTGTCTGTCTGTCTGTGCATCTGTCAGTGGCATCGTAGAGCCCAAACGGCTGAACCGATTTTCGTTTTGTTTTTTTTTGTATCATAGATAATTTTAGGCCGAGTGTTCTTAGCCATGTCTCATGAAGATCTGATCAGCGGTTTGAAGATCATCAGCTCTTTTCAAGGTATGAGGGGATCTAACTAGCTTCCTTATGTCCGATCGATTTGAAATTTGGTACCATGTTACATCTATGACATTGAAAGTATATAGTATGGTAACCATGACCTGATCAGCCGTTTGAAGATGATCAGCTCTTAAATAATGGATGAGGGGATCTAACTATCTTCCATATGTCCTATCGATTTGAAATTTGGTACCGTGTTACTTCAATGATATTGAAAGTATATGGTAAGGTAACCATTATCTTTTTAAGATAATTAGCTCTAGTTCTAGTTAAGTTGATGAGAAGTCTGACTGGGTCGGGGGTTTTTAATTTCTTTAATTTGAGTTATATTTTTTACGATGATCTTTTATATAAGCAAGCTATCTTCATGCAACTCTAAATATAATTTAGAAACTAAGTCGAAGAATATTAATAAGTCTTCTTTTGAAATGAGAATAATACTTGTAACCAACTGACCGCAACCTTCGTAATTCTTTTGTTTCTTTCATCTAAGTTTGTAATATTAGGGGATTTCGTGAATAAAGCCAATGAAAAAACAGGCAAAAAATTTGTGCAAAGCTTTCATTTTATGTAGATAAAGTAGGTTCAAGTAGGAGCTTTTTTTATTAAAGAAAGTTTGCTGTGTAAAAAATTTTAGTAAGTAAGTATATAAAAGTTTTTTTTTATTTGATCTGTTTTTTAATAAAATTTTAATTAATATAGATAGATAATGAATAAAATAAAAAAGCCTTATATTTTTCCGTTACCGGTATACAGTACTTAGTCTACGACAATAAATCCAACAACATCAGATAGATAGATAATTAAAATGATTTGTAAAATAAAGTAAGTAAGTTAAAGTTATTCATTAAATAAAGTTGAATTAAAACATCCAAAACACCACCACAAATCCAAACTCGCAGACAGCTAATACAAAAATCTATGTTGCAAACTGGTATAGCTTGTAAAATAAAATTTACCTTTGTTATGCAAAATAAAACCTCAGAAATAAAAACAGCCATTTTGTTTGAAATGAAAAAAGGCTCTCATAGAAAACGCATAAACGGGCTTTAGGTTTTGCAATAAAATTACAAAAGGACAAGTGCCTCTAAATCTAACATCAAATAAGACAATTATGCCGAAACCGAATACAGCGGTGACGGAATCGTCCCTCCCTTACAACCTTAGAACGAACGCTGCAGAGTTTATTTTCAGTTCCAATCATAGATTAAGTTTTGTACAGAAGTAATCAATCACAAATAGGCAATGTAGATGTAATTCTATAAAATAATACGATAATTAATTCTAGCTAGCTGTCTTTTTATCTTACTTTATTAGCAAACGAAAGATAGGATCATACTCTAACTAAAAAAAAAACAATGTAAAACTTAAAAGGTTTGATTTTATTAAATACTAGATACTTCCCCGCGGTTTTTCCCGCGCAGTTTTCTCATAAACACAAAAATCCAGTTTTTCCCGTCCTAATGGGAATTTCGGGAAATCCTTACTTAGTGCTACCCTACATGCAAAATTTCAGCCTGCTACGCCCAGTAGTTTCGGCTCTGCGTTGTCTGTCAGTCAGTCAGTCAGTAACGGAAGAGTTTTATATGTATTGATTTTCACAATTAACTTACATTTGTAGGCATGAATGAATTTCAGGTTACAAGCGGAGCACGAAGAACCCTGTTCCTGACAGCTTTGGAAAACAAAACGCAACACAAACTTTATTTATTGGCAACACTTCAAATCTCGCCCCATGCGATAAACTCTACCTTAATAGTAGCCGAATACGATCTGTTTTATCACCGAACGGAATAAACTTTTTAAGGGGTCGCTATAAAAAAAAAGCGTTCCAAATTCGAAGTTGTCATGAGATCCTATAAAACAGGAGTTAGCATCTTATTGTCGCGGCCGTTACAATGTGTTAAGGTACGAAGGTGGCACTCGTAAAATTGGATTAAAAAGAATTTGCTTTTTTTAGGGTAGGCATTTTATTGTTGACACGTCATCTCACTAACGCTTGTAGTTTTAAATTGCCCTTTTCTTTATGTGTTCTTATAAAGTGTTACTACTGAAATCTGAAGATGCAAGTAAGAATTAAGGGCCAACGGTCACTTTACTCATTAGATGTTTCACCATAATATTGTTTATATTTTATTTTTAGAATCTATGGTAAAGGAGTTAAGGCTATTTATAACTCTCAAAGTAGAAGAAACACGAAATGCAACATGGTAATATTATTTAGTAAGTCTTCTTATTAATAATAGTTTATTTGCCAGATTAAATTATATTATAAGTTACATTAATAATATAATCTTATCTAAAATCATCAATTATTTTTACGAAATATTTTTTTTTTGTAGACAATAAATTTTCTTTATAACCTTTACCATAAACACTGGTGCTAATGCCATTTCCTCTACCCTAACCTTACAATTTTCTCAAATTAGTCAATCTAATATACCACCCGCTCCTACACCAATTTACGATGTGTACTCAGTAACTCATTAGAAGAGAAAAACAATTGAAAGCTGTCCCTTGAAATTAGTAACGACCCGAAGGTCCCAATGCCAATACCCATATAAAGGTGTTTGCACACTGCCCTCGTCTAAGTTAATCTCCCGCACGTTACGAAGATATTGTCAACAGTTTTACGACCACTCAGCGGCTGGATTACACCTCTAGTTAACGATGTAGCCCGTCTTTGTGCGGGGTGCATCCCTTTAAGTTGCTTGTATTCTGCACCTAAAATATTATTGTTTTCAAATTAAGTACATGCCAACATTCCATAGTACTTGTTTAAAATAGTCACCATCCCAGCAGACAGTTTTGTAAATCTGTAGTGCTAGCCCGTAGAGTTCTTGAGACAGTTAACAGCGATGCTAGCGCCATTCTCGTCTCTTCAAAAAAACTTCTAAACTAAGGCAAATATAAAAATTGTGGCAAAGTATGACACTAGATAATTTGTATACTGGTATTTTTAGGGCTCTAGGTATAGCTTTTGCCTATTAGCTTTTGTTTAGTCCAAAATCCCAAACTGCGAGAGGCGAGGTAGTTCAGGGTGCCCACCAATTGGCTTGGCCTTACGACAATGGTCGCCTGGAAACGAGCCCTCCTCTGTCAAATGATTCTACTCCCTTTTGCAATGATTTTACAGCGTAGAGAAGAAAGGGGTAAAAATCTCTACAATTTACAATTATTATCATTATTTATGGTCGAACTCATACTAAATGGATTAAGGTAAATTAAAAGTAATATTTTATTTTTTTATTTAGCGTGTTACTATAATAAAATTATAGTTACGCGACTTAAAGTCTATATAGTCTATGTGCTCACTGGTGAGATTGACTGAGACTGACTGAGCCCTATAACAGTAATAAGAGTAACCCCCGCCCCGTAGTAATAGTGAGTGGCAAGAAGCGCGTAAATTCGCTTTAAAAAAATAAGTAATCGACTTTCTTTATGGTTTCTGTTTACTTTTATCTTTTATAGTTAATATCCTGCTTGCTTGTTTAAATTTTTAACGAACCCGGTATACTTGAACTGTGGAGGTCATGTTAAACTAGTTCTGTCCCTTATAGAGGCAATAGAAAAGAGAGTGACAGGACTAGTTTAGTCTGGACTTAAAGTTTTAAGTGTTCGGTGGTTAGAAACATAAAAAATACGTAACAGAATTTGATAGTTAGACAGTAATTTATTGAAAAAAAAAATGAGAAACCTCAATTATTAACTTACTTACATTAAGAAACAATAAATTATTTTTCTGAAAAAAGCGGCCATATTCCATATAACAAATACATCCAGGGGTCAATTATCTCTGGTTAACAATTACTTACCTATTCACAAATTAAAAAAGACATTCATTCAAATAATTACATTCCGTGTTGTAGAGTGTGCGTCAGATAAGTCTGCGCGCGACTGGTGGTGCCACTGTCCTACTTCATCATCAACGTCCTACATCAGCCATTTAAAAAAAAAATACTCAGTACGCGCCTCAGACTAAGGAAACCGCCGCTACGCTACAATAGAGTTAACCTATTTTTGTGTATTTGCCCTGTCCTGGTTACGCTTACAAAACTTACTATGTGATCAAAAAGGACAGAAGATGGGTTCGATTTTGAGCGGCGTATCAAGTAAACTGTCAAATAGGGTTGTATTGAATCCAGTTTCAATCGATATCGATATACGCAAAAATTAAAACTTATAACCATAATATGTCAGTGTCACAGAAAGATTTTCTATCTTTTTTCTTTAAGTTTTTTTGTGTCAGAATTATATTTAGGTAGATAGATAAAAAAAAGTATGCATCACACAGCACAGATAGAAATCATTTCACATAAGAAAAACCTAAGTAAAAATATATAATACATAATATTTTTATAGAAAAGAAGTAAGTACTGTGCGATGAAAGGACTCGGGCTCAGCTTCTTATCACAGAAATATGCGCACTAAGTAGGTACTCCTAATTCACGTAACATACATCGCAACGCTGTTAATCCGCCAGGACCCTTAATTTAAAATAAATGAGAGTACGAGTCTCAAGAGTGAAGACACTGTACGCTAATATATACTGGGTGTTTCTGACAAGGCGTTAATAAATCAAAGGAGGGTCTCTGCTCACCATAACTAACAACTTTCCAAAAGCAACATGGTCAAAATCTTAAAAAAAAACAGCTGTTCCATACATTGGTTCGATCAGCTGACGGGGTCTAAGTACGGGACGGCTGATTTTTGTTTTGAGATTTCGACCCATGTTGCTTTGGGAAAGTTGTTAGGTGTGGTGAGCAGAATCCCTCCTTTGATTTATTACCGCCTTGTCAGAAACACCTTATATAAAATCCTCAGTGCTCTTGAATTTCTCTCTTCAGAAACAGAATAAAATAATGTTCTACTATCCTAATTTTATTATTGACTTACATAAAGGCTTGGAAAAAGAAGCAGGTCTTTGCCCAGCAGTGGGACATATAGGGCTAAATAAAAAAAAAATAACAAATCACTCAACAAACAAATTGTATAACTTTTTTTCAATATACATTGGTGACGAACTGATGAATCAATATCATTCCAAAAATGTTTCAAAAATCAGATTCGGATTTGCAGTCTTCACCAGATCGTCTGTCCACCTTCTGAGGGGCCGCTCTGGGCTTTTCTGTGTCTTGCGGTGCGATTCTAAATAAAGCTAAATAAATAACTAAAATATTTTTTTTATTTTGCCTGAATAACAGGGTAAGTGTGGAGCTTAGATTATTTTGGTAAGTATTGTTTTGTTCTTACCAAAGAAACTTTTGTTTCACTGGGAAAGATTAAAGTGAAATCTCAATAAGTTGCAAACCTCAAAGCATTCGGGCTTGAAGTTCCGAGTTCCAAAAATTTTTGTAATATACTTTTCCCTGCGATCAGTGGCAGTAAACCAGAGCATGCGGATGTTTTCAGTGTTCGGAAACCTGGAAGAAAATGTTTAGTTAATCATTCATCGACTTGATTATCGATAACATGTTTTGACTGCCCTAACAACCTCAAATAAGAATTGTTTTAATTCTACATTTTTGGGCTTATTTTTGTTCTAAAATGAATGAAATCACGTTGGATACTTATAATAAGCATTCTGAAGTATTGTCTCTAATTCTCATATTATTTTTAAGTTTATTTTGTAGGAAATATACTCACGCGTGAAAACTGATTCTTTCGTCCAAGTTTTCTTTATTTCCATAGAGTGATCTGCAATTGCGCACCATGCAGGACATTCTCCTAATGATTGCTTTTCTTTGTTTAACATACACACGCCATTAAATTACGAAATTATTTGAAAAAATTAAAATATCTGCCGATGTTTACCTTTGAAAATGCCAAAAACCAGCAAAAACCATAACGCGACATAGAGAGGATAGAGGATTGCTAATGTTACCATCGTAGATTTTTAGTGACTCTTTATTTTGTAGGATTATAATAAGGAAATAAGATATCATTTGACAATTTCTTTACATTCACGTGACGTCACTAAGGTTTGATCTATTGGTATTCATTAATCTGAGGTACGCGCAGAGCAGACTTATCTATAACGCGCACTCTAGTTAGGTACGTAATCAAACAAACTACTATCGGTCAGCAAAAAAAAAGTACGCCCGAACAAAAAAAGTAAACACATCCAATGAACTTTATCAGTAGCCTTGACATTGACACTGGCAGCCAATAAATACGAATTACTATAAAACGCGTCCGTTCATTAACCCTGGAATCGATAACTCATTACTTTTTTTTTTTTATAGAATTCGTTTAAAAATAAAACAGTTTTTTTATGCGCGGCCAGCGTGGATGCCAATAATTGGGTGAAGGTTGCTGCCTACTTTTACAATGACGTGAAATTATGACGTCATGGCTGGCGTACCGGCGTTTTTTGCCTCTAGGGGATTGTAATTATTGTTTTTTTTGGTTTTAAATAAAATAAATTTAAAATTAATGTTTTTGTATTAAATCTCTACCTTCGAATAATTTAAAGTCACTTAGTACAAAATTAAAGCTTGAGATTGCAAATTGTTTTTTTTTTACTATTGTTTAACAGTTTGTGTAAAAAAGGCCGCTTCATAAGTAAATATGTGGTAGCCTGCCTAAAAAACGCTTTTAGCTATAAGGTCGCCTACTGTATGCAAATTCAATACTGTTTAAAAGTTAAAAGAGTAATACGTAGGTAGCTAGGTAGGTATCAAGGTAGTTAAAAGAAAACCACTTTTACTAATACCTGTACTTAAGGGGTCATTCCGAAGAAGTAACAAACAGCTGATTAGACGCGTCACACTGCTTGACAACTTACTAGGGATGACAGGCGTCAGGCGTGTCGCGGTAAGCGATCTTCCATCTCTCTGGTCACGGCGTGCGAAGCGAACTCTACTCTACACCATAGACTTAATATGCACAAGACAAACCGAAATGTGAGGATGAGTCTTCAAATCCAATTGGTTCATACGAGATAGAAAGTGACGAAGAAATCTTTTTTTTTTTTTGCCTTGAGTTAGAGGTCATAGAGGCCCACTGGTGGAGGCCCAGAGATGAACTCTAACTACCTTGCCTTTTAAATGCTAATCTAGTACAGTGGCGGTCTAGGACGGCGTAACACTTACGGTTTTTCTGTATTGCAAAATAGCTTTTTGTTCTTTGGTAATACAGTTTATTTAGGTCGCACGAGATCATCGACAAATCTGATACGCCCTCCCAGACCGCCACTGTCAGACTAGTCAAGTGACGTCACTGACATTATCACTCCTAAATGTTGTCTATGGTCTATTGTAATTTACTGCCAAAATCTCGATATTGAGATAAATGTATGTCACTGAGAATGCTGCTCTGCCGCTGTACTTAAACTATTACCTTTTTAAACGAAATCCTGTTCCGTTATTTTTTTATACTTATATCTATCAAATATACAGTTATATAGGTAGATTGAGATGTTATTTAATTACAATGCTTAATAAAAAACATCGTACAATAGCCACTTACCAAAATCAAAAACACTGGATATTTAACAATATAAATACATCCAATAACACTTAAAACTCTTTGTAAACAGCCAAAACAGAACAGTCTCACTATATTGCACATAACACTAATAAATCACAGAAACGGTATGAAGGAACTAGACTTTTTAAAAATAACAATTTTTTAATTTGAATACTAATAGAAGCCAGTATGAAAAGGAATTCGAAATTTGAATTCGGCGGGGTGGCCGCTCTCGCCGCGCTCAACAGGAACTGTGCCAGCGTCTTAGGGCAAAAAGACGTTACGAAGTCCCTTCGATCCCCTTCGGTAAACCCGAGTTTTAGGGTTCCGCATTCTATTATTGTCTTTCACGATTTGATTTGGTTGGAAAAATAAGTATCGTGTAAAAATTGTCTTGGGAATAGGATTTTGTATGAAAATAAGTGATTTTAACAGCGGAAGAATGCTTGTTTTTATTTTAATAAGTTATAATGTTATATTAAGTAAAAGATGTAGTAAATATTAATTTCAATCTGAAATCTGAAAGCAAAGCAAATTTTTTAACTTTTGGCACAGTATATCTAGGTAGGAGCAGTCTATCGTCTCGGCAGCGTCCCTAAAATTATTAGTAGGTGCTTACTTATGAAATTGACGTTTTTTGTATGTTTTTCCATACAAACATTTTCGAATTTAATCTAAAAACAGCCGGCCTACTTTTTTATAATATTTTATTGGTGATTTTATTAGTTCAGTGATAAAAGAAAGAAACAATTGTGGTTTTGGTTCTCCTGTTAGGTAATTAATACCTTACAGGAGAACCAAAAACATTAGGTATAATTCAAGCTCTTCGTCTTCTTAAAGAAGAACATTTTTATTACATAAGTATACTTATTTTAGCAATTATCAAAATTATTTTATTTTATTTTTTATTTTTAGTAATACTTAAAACTAATTTAAAACACTCGGACCAGAAAAAGGGCTAACGTTGAAACTTTAATTATTTATGATCAAAATTTTAACATAGAACCTGAAAATCTTTCATCATAAACAAAACTGATAACAGGGTATAACCGAACCCACAGAAAATAAAAATATTCACGCTTAACTATTTGCCTTTGAACCATATGCTTCTACATTTCACTTTAATTTATTTCTTATGTACTGCCTTTAAGGTTCACAATAAAAAGACCATAATGATTCAGGGTTAAAAAAAATTGTATAGGGCGCGCTTTCTTTACGGACTCTACTGTTTGGTCTAATCATTGTGCCGATAACAAAAGACGGTAAAGTATACCAGTGACGGACTTGAAATGAAATATTTAATTTCGTTAAAGTTAGGTTACACAAACATTTATTAAATACATTATAAGTAGCTAGGTACATAGGGTTCCTCATATAGTAAATTCCAGTAGAAATGGGTTTTTTGGTAAGAAAGTATCATATATTTTTTTATTTAATTTATAATACCACGCTTTCCGAGTTATATTAAGTAAGTATACTTATAGTAAAGCAAAGCTATTATTAGCTATTGATTTTTCTAAATAAAAAATTAACATCCTCACAATACCAATCTACCTGTGTAATTTTCTTAAAGTAGAAGAATTGCCTATATGCAATAAATTTGAGTTCTATGTAATGTTGCTAACCAATGTAGATTCTCCGACAATTAAATCATAATACCTAGTTAAATATTTTCTCTCACGATTATTCTTTGGTAAAATAAACAACCAGTTAGAATAACTTATTTCTGCTAAGAATGTCCTTTTTTTCGCACCACGTCAGAGCGAGCGACGGCGGGCGGGAATATTATGGAAACGACTCAGCCCTGAATGCGGACCTGCGTTAGGAAGTAATGCACGGTGACTTATTTTTAACGGTCACCGCTGAGGTACGTTTGCCACGCGCCAGCCCTGGCTTCAGGGCCTGTGCACCTTTTGAATTATAAAAATTATAAATTTCGGGACTCTGGACGAGATGGTAGTTAATATTTTTAACGGTACTTATTACTCCAGTAATGGTTCTCGAAACATCCTATAATTCTGTAAGGTTGAAAGTTTGAATGAGTTGTTTTTTCTATGATTAAGTTAAATATTATATTTTAGGACTACGCATACAATTATTTATACAATTTTTATAAATTTATAAACAGTGTCAGATACTATTTCAGCAATAAAAATAGCGTCCAAATCAGAATAATATTACAGTTACCTACGACGCTAGCATCCCGCGACAAAAATAAGCAATAGGTATCTACCTACTTACGAAATTTATAAGTTTGAAGAATATCTTTTTCTTTAAATAAACTCTTAGTGATTCTTTGCCACAAACTGTATTTTCGAAAATATTTTATTTAATAAAACAGTTTATTAAATCTTGCTATCCACGTAAGTAACTTAATTTGTAGGCGACTTAAAATAAAAGTTTGCAACCACTGCTTCTAGTTGAACGTTATGCGTCTTCGAAATTTAAAAATACGCACTAGACCAAAGCCAAATGTAACGAACTGGTACGAGAAATAAGGACATCAAGTTTTTTACTAATTTTTGTTGCACAATAGTCTTTATGAAGTGTATTTTAAGGTGTAGAGGTGGGTGCGTACTGAACTGAACCTATACTTATGAAAACCTATGAAAACGTGAGAATACCGTTGATCATAAATTTGTTACTGGCACAAAATAACCAAAAAAAAATTTTTTTCTATACTGACCCAGTGATGATTTTTTTAATAAAACATAATTCTTGATTTAATTATTATTCTTAAATTTCAACAAACTAAATTTTCATATCCTTAGAAACATTCTAAAATCAAAGAATACTAACGAATAAGCCAGATGGTCTTTTTAACATAGTTCACGATAAAGCGCGTGCTACACACACGACCGGAAGCGGTCAATTTACATAAATATAGTATTATGATGCACCCTTATTTGCAATCGAATAAAGGTGAAAGTTCTACGTTATATTTGTTTCTTACAAGGAGACACACGTCGTTGATTTTAACAAAGTAAAGTCCTAAGATAGGATGTAATTAACTAAAACCGTAGGGTGGAACGGTAAGATTAGTAGCTTGAGTTTGCTATTTAATAATATGGAATTCGTGAAGAAATAAAAAAAAACATATAAAATAATTGATTTACTTACCAAAATGAAAGCATACAATGAAAATACAAAGATATACTACACAGAAAAAAAGCATGGCTAATAAACTATAAATTGTATGTGGAAGATTAAGCACTCTCTTCTTAGTTAGGATATGAAAATATAAAATATCTACTTCTACTATCTACTATTTATATAAGTATTAATCGTGGTTCGTTAGTCTCGCTAAAACTCGAGAACGGCCGGGACGATTTAGCTGATTTTGGTCTTAACATTTTCGTAGGGAAGGTTTAAAAGGTGAGAAAATATGGAAAAATATAGGGGAAGTTAAAATTGTAAGGCGCGATACGAAGTTCACCGGGACAGCTAGTATAAAATATATGGCACCTTTAACTATTCAGAAATTTGTACGAAAACAAATGGTACCTGCGTGCATGCGTTCTTTGAAGGACGTAAGCGTTTTCCTTTTAACTATAAAAGGAAAACGCGTATTTAACGACACTAGTTATATTTTATTAGAAATCTGAAATCTAGTAAACGAAGATACTCTTTATTAATTAAGAGCAACCCTGTTCTTCATAAAAAGTTAAAGAGCATTTTTGTTATATGACGTATGTCAATGTAGACTGGATGTCACGTATTTACCATTCAACAAACCAGAAGAGTAGAGCTCCAGTAAAGCTTCTTAAAACCTACTGTATCTTTATGAATAATACGGTTAGTCTATATTGCATGAAGAGAGATGGTTTAGGGGTTTCCCCTCCCCCCATGTGGCTAAGGAAATAAGAAACCAATACATCACAGGAGCAGAGACCAGCCCGAATAACAGAAAACTGTACGGAGACAGCTCTCTCACGCGACACGAGCCTGACTGCACCGTCCTGCGGCATCTTGCCCATCAGACCCATCCCAAAGGCAACGATGGAGCCTCCAGGAGACGCCCCAAAGATGCTTTGATATAAAATTTAATTAAAAAAAAAATCTGCGCGCTTCCCTTTTATAGAATAAAAAGATAAACAAAACGTTGCGCAAATGCATAAGTAAACATCATCAGATGCCCATTGTTATAAATCATAAGAATGTAATGTAAGTACATACTTTACTTACTTATTTAACAATATTAATAAAAAAAGTTTTGTCTGTCTGTTATTTTTACAAAGAAACACAAAATCAACAAATTGCCTTAACATTTTTACTTTTTACAACAAACATACATACAGACAGGTCAAACTGATAACCTCCTTTTTTGAAGTCGGTTAAAAATATATCTACATGATAGTTTTAAATAGTTTTTTAGTTTGAAAATGGTCAAAGATATTATGGGTTTCCTTTAAGATGAGCTGAGTCAGTCCTTTAATTCTTGCACTCTCTCTAGCATCCTAGCAAACTTATTTTTAACAGGCTTTGGCAAATAGACTCATGCAATTTATTCAGTAGGTAAGGGTGTATTTACGTAGGTACAACGCTGGTTGCCTGCGATGGCAACCAACGCTGGAAAATCAGCTTTCTACGTGCAAAAACCCAGTCAGTTTCTATGCATATCCCAACCAGCGCTTACAAGCGCCGACAAGCTCCGATCAGCGCGCTGTGCCAGTGACTAGCCTGAGACATGGTTGTAAGAAACAGTACCACCACCGCAGTAACAAAAAAGTATATTTTTTTTTTGTTTCCAAACATTTCCTGAAATATTTCTTTAGTTATTATTTTTTGTACTCTATGGACTTTCTCTTGCTATGAGAAGCGAGAGCATCTTCCTTGTTCTGTCATGAGAAGCATTGAACAACTTCTCTTGTTTACCAATCAAGTAACCACAGAAGAACTCGGAGTTGACTTCTGTCGAATTAGACTGAATATCTCTTATTTATTCTCTTATCAATAATTAATATTTTTTTAAAAAGACCTGCCTTCAATTAATTGACACATACATAAAACTGAGAACTTCCTCTTTTCTCAAGTCGGTTAAAATAGGAACTAAAACCTTCTCCTAAATGTAAAAAATACTTCTGTGAAAACCGGATCAAAATCGGTTCAGCCAAGCTCGAGTTAATCGCGGATAAACATACATACATACATACATACATACATATATACTGGTCAAACTGATAACCTCCTTTTTGAAGTCGGTTAAATAGGATGAAATGTTAATTCTATGGAAAATACACCATCGTCGACGTTAGTCCAAGCTGCGTTTCTTAGAGAAGTATCCCCTCTATGTAATTTTGTACCGTACGTAACATTTTGTTGTTTTGTAATAAAATAAATAAATAAAGTTTATTTTTCAAAGTTTTCATAACATTTTGTAGAACTCTCCTTTTAAGTATATAACCTGTGTTAGGGGAGAACGCTCTTTCTTACAATAACTTAAATTTAATCTTATTTTATAAGAATAGTGAGTTACTTACATCACCTTACATCTAAAAAAATTAAACAAGACGGGTATCGTACCAGACATCCATTTTGTTTATACAATACTCGCAGCCAACTATAAACATCACGACAACAAAATAATGTAATAGGGACCCATGTCAGTTTTCAGAAAGCTAAAAGCGCTTTGTTGATAGAAACCCATGTGGAATCGTATGAAGGTCGTCGTACTCCGTCGAAAATTTTCTTCACTGTATTGAAATTGAAACTCGACTATGTATATCAATTTATAGTGGAAAACGATTTAAAGTTAAAGTTACTTAAAGTTTAATTTTGACACTTTGGAGTGCGATTTCGAGCTGCGACTCAACTGTGAATATCGGCCAGTCACCAATAATACTACTCTAACCTATATTCTCATATTTATTTTTGTCAAAAAAAAAACTTAGTCTTCAAAATGTCGTGCGCACCTTGTGCGTTGTTTTAGATGAGTTTGGGGTAATTCGACATTCCACCAAGCCATTAGAGCTCAAATTGTAGCATCAACATTTTTTAACATGGTGTCAGGGTTTTAGCTGTGACGTTCAAGATAGTGGTGATTGTCCCTATACGTATCATCGATACGGTCGCCTGGATATCAACACGATCTGGAAAAAAAATTCATTAAGTTTCGATTCTTTTTCACCCCACAGAAAAGTAGTATAGTAGGAGTACTTAGAGCTTAGTAGCTTATTTGTCGATGTCATATTAGAATTGTTGTTTTACTATTATGCAAAAAAAAACGAAGTCCTAATCCTATTAAAGCAAATCCTGACAAAAAGGTTTACATTTTATTGGGTCTTGTTCTTATTACATTGTTTTTGTCATCTAGTAACATACCTTTATGGAAGTTATTTCGTACATAGATATTATCTACTATACAGGGTGTGGTTTTGATGTGATATTATTTCGTGTTTTTAAAGCTTTTTCTAGTGATATTTCTGACTCTACTAAATAAAATATAATTTTGTTGTTTAAAGATGTGTTGTGACTTTTTTATTGAATTTTAATAGAGATGATAAATTAACAAAAATAGATGTGATGATAGAGTTATGTATGATGCGTTAACATATACCGCCCGCCTTGGAAGTTTCTGGATCTTCCAAGAGAGCCATCCTTTATTCTTGAAGTTTCTCCTGGTCCGGTAGTCGCAACGGACATATCTTGGAGAAGGCCCTTCTCACGATGCCAGCTGAAGTCTTAATATCAGCGACTCTCGAGATGCCGTCAGCGCCAGGATACGTGTTCATTATTCTGCCTAACCGCCATTTGAGCGGTGGCAAATTGTCGTCTTTTAGTAGGACCATCTCGTTTACGGAGAGGCCTTCCTTGTGTAGTTTCCATTTATTTCTGGTCTGTAGCTCAGCGAGGTATTCTTTGTGCCATCGCTGCCAGAAGTGTTGACGGACTTGTTCGATGCGGTCATACCGTGGGAGTCGATTCCATGGCGTCTGCGTGATGTCTGGAGACGGAGGCGCTGTGATGGGTCGCCCTATCAGGAAGTGTGCAGGAGTAAGCGGCTGCATGACATCAGGATCTGCTGACATGGGCGTAAGACGTCTGGAGTTCAACACGCCTTCGATCTGGACTAAAACCGTGTTGAATTCCTCATAGGCAAAGCGTGCGTTTTCCATAACGCGGCGCAGATGATGTTTGCAGGACTTTACAGCCGATTCCCATAAACTCCCAAAATGGCTCGCATATTGTGAAATGAAAGTGAATGATAGCTAAATCGTCCGTCATTCCGTCTTTGTTTGTTTGTAAGAACGAGGATACTTCCTTAGCCGCACCCACAAAGTCCCCATTGTCTAAGAAGATTTCTATCGGTTTCCCGCGTCGCGAGATAAACCTTTTAAAAGCGAGTAAGTAGGTAATTGTGTGATGACACTAGCTCTAAATGAACTGTTAAAAGCAGTTGTGTGAATTAATGTTTAGAGCACAGTAAACTAGATGTTTTTTTTTTATCTTAAATATAATGTGAGTGTCCTAACCTCCTACCCTTAAACGTTTTTATTGTTTAGGAAAACATTTAAGCCAGAAATATTTCGTGATGATTTAAGCTAAGATCGTAGCTTTATATAAAAGCGAATTTGATTCTTTAGCAAAAGACTCTTTTTGAGCTAAGCAAACTAGATAAATAGTAGCGTCATCTAACTCCTTAGCAGTCAGAGGACCTGACATTCTAGAAGCTTTGTTCCTGACATTAAAGATGAAGCGCCGAACATAAGCAATCGATCTTTTAAAGCAATTTGAAAGAAGAGAAGCGATTGTGTATGCACCGGATCTTAGCACAGGTAAGTCTATGATTGTATTTTTATGTGTGAATGTTCTTGCGACCAGCTCGCATTGGACGACAACAAGAAAGGAGGCCCAGACCGCCATGTCGAATCTAAAGCGCATCGAGGTATATGTATATACCACGTTTTCGAATGTCGGCTGGGTTGCCCTTAGCCTTGACGTGCAACCAAAGCGCACTGTCCGTGCCCGTGAGCTTGCTGCTCAGCGATCTTGTTCTGAACAAACTTCTCCAATGAGCTGGGTAATGTGTGAATCCAGCCAATAACGACTGTAGAAGTCTATTCAAAAGAAGACCTGTTAAATGATAAATGTGATGTGTTCTGGCAACCAGCTCGCATTGGACGACAACAAGAAAGAAGGCCCAGACAACCATGTCGAATGTAAAGCGCATCGAGGTATATGTATATACCACGTTTTCGAATGTCGACTGGGTTCCCCTTACCCTTGATGTGCAATCAAAGCGCACTGGCCGTGCCTGTGAGCTTGCTGCTCAACGACCTTGTTTTGGACAAACTTCTCCAATGAGCTGTTTAATGTGTGAATCCAGCCAATAACGACTGTAGAAGTCTATCCAAAAGAAGACTTTGTGAAATGATAAATGTGATATGTTCTGGACAAACGTCTTCAATCAGCTGAATGTATTCAGCCAATAACGATTGAAAAGTCTACCCAAAATAATCCTGTTTAATGTGAATATAATGTGATAAATGTGTGTATTATGTGCTTTTGTGATTGTTTGTTAAAGCTTAACACCTAATAGCACAGCTTCTTTGTTTGTGATGTTCCTGGTATTTAATGATCCAGAAATGACCCATCCTAGCTTAGTGTTTTGCAGATAAGGCCCGCAAGGTAAGCGCATCTTACCCTCACTCACCAGCTCCCAGAAGACTTCAGCACCTATGAGCATCTCAACATTATGTGGTGAGTGAAACTCAGGGTCTGCCAGCACTATGTGCTCTGGAATATTGATCGAACTTGGCTGGAGCTTGAATGAGAGTAGATCCGACGTTATCTTGGGGAGAACATAGCAAGGTATGCTCCTAGTGTAATTGTTGACCCTTGATTTTATATCAACCTCGCATGCCTGTGTAGCTTGTGTCACTGTGTGCCCGACACCAGATATCTTCAAAGTGGACTGTAAATACTTGACGTTTAATGTTTTGGCAAGTGATGCTGTTATAAAACTGGTCTGACTACCATTATCAAGAATGGTTCTGATTGTGTGATATTTATTGTTGCTATCCCTAACCTCAACTAAGGCAGTAGAAAGCAGAACATAGGGTGAATTCGAATTCCCTACCTCCACTATCTCATCAAACTGTGTATATAAAGACGCACTTTGACTTTCAGCAATAGGGGGCAGTGATGTGATTTGTTCTGTGTCTGTGTGTATAAGACTATTGTGTTTTGCAGAACAGCGCTTGCATGGCCCGAACCAGCAAGTCTCTGCTTTGTGCCCATAGTGTAGGCAATTATGACATAAATTATTGTTGTTTAATAATTCTATCTTTTCTGTTACAGGTAACTCAAGAAAAGCATTGCAGGTGTACAGCGGGTGCTTTGCAGAGCACATAACGCAACTGAATGACCTTCTTTCATTTTGTGTTTTATTTTTATTTTTTGAATTCAAGTTGTTATTATTAATACCAGTGACATAACTATGTGTTTGATTGTTATCGGAATTGTAGCCCTGCCTAGGATTTTTAACAGAATTGTGGCCCTGAACATTGTTTATGTTTACATGTGAGATTTTTGCAGAATTGGAACTGGCCTTCAGCACATCAAGCAGGTCTGCTCTATCACGCAGGAATGTAAGCAGCTGCTCCAAACTGATGCTCTCGCTGGACTGCTGCAGCTGACTCCGCTCCTTCTCCCACTCACGTTCAGTATCGGCATCCAGCTTGGACGTTAGAATGAATATAATCATTGTATCCCAAGAGGATGTCGATTCGCCTAGGTTTTCAAGCGACCTTAGATTTCTCCTAGTAGAGTCGATTGCTTTCCTAAGTAGCCCTGAGGCTTCTTTAGTTATGGTTGGCATGTTAAAGATAGATTTTAAATGGCTATGCACCAAAAGGCGTTTATTTTGGTATCTACCTTCGAGCAGTTCCCACGCTAAATCGTAATTCTCTGCTGTGAATTCAAGTGATTTGATCACTTGCGCAGCCTGCCCGGTGAGTGCTGCTCTCAGGTAGTGGAATTTTTGTATTGCGCTTAAGTTCTGAGTGTGGATCAATGATAGATAAGTATCTTTAAAGCTCATCCAAGCATCAAGGCTGCCGTCGAAGGAAGGAAGCGTAATAGTAGGCAGTTTTATTTGTGTGCTTATGAATTCACCTACTACGGCACCAGCTTCCTGCTTGGAGCTAGTGCTACAATTTTCGAACTTCTCGACCTCTATAACCCTCGTTAGATATTTGCCAAGAGCCATGGCCTTCATGAACCGACTAAGGAAGTACTCTCGCTCTTTATCTACCTGATCCTCATCCTCTAAGGACTCTATTTGGTCTTGGATTTCCTCGAATTTAGAAATCAAAGACTGCGATGAACTATACCAATGCCTAATCTCCTCTTTTTCAACTTCAGTGGGAATCGTAGCCTCGAAATTCTTAAGGAAATTCTCAAATAATGTTAGTTTACGTTTAACGATACCCCGCTGTTGGATGAGATTTTTAATGGTTGCCATTTTGTGAATTTATTATGATCGAACTCACGAATCTTCAGAAGCAACTTCCTGTACGTGTGTAACTTACTGCGACCATCCACGCAGCGTATGAGTTGGCCCGCCAACAATGGTAAAGCGCAAGAACGGTACTAACGCCATACCACTGCCTTGAACCACTGAGGAATCCACCACGGAGATAGCTTTCCAAATATATCCGTTTATATTTTTGTGATCCGACGACGAAGGACCAAATATGGTTTTGATGTGATATTATTTCGTGTTTTTAAAGCTTTTTCTAGTGATATTTCTGACTCTACTAAATAAAATATAATTTTGTTGTTTAAAGATGTGTTGTGACTTTTTTATTGAATTTTAATAGAGATGATAAATTAACAAAAATAGATGTGATGATAGAGTTATGTATGATGCGTTAACAGGGTGTATTGCAGATGAGTGGACAAACGTGAAGGGGGGACAGGGGGGACCGTCTGCTATGCGTTCCACCCCAAAGATATGGGCTATCATTTTTTTTTAATGATTTTTTTATATATTTTTTAAAATTATCCATTTTTAAGACTTTCGACCCAAATAACTTTTCTAAAATGAAACAATTTGCAACCTTTGAAATGTAGTTCCATGAAGACTCATAACTTCGTCTTTAAAAACTATAATGAGGTGCACAAGACAGCTACATAGAAAACCACGGGCCCTCAAACTCTAAAAGATAAAAAAAAAAAATTAAACATCGACTTTGTATTCAATTTAAATAAAAAAGTAAACATGGTAGAGCTCTTACAATTTCTCAAAAACATCTTCAGTTCATACTCTTCCGAATGGCATACCACAATCCCAATTTATTCAAAAACTACTACAGTTCTTGGTGAACTTTAACCAGGCGGGCGTGTCACTACCTGGTGAAGACTGCGGGATTTCACTGGATGAGGGTTGCTCAAGACCGGTTCTTGTGGCGATGTGTTGGAGAGGTCTGTGTCCAGCAGTGGATTTCTTTCGGCAGACATGATGATAAAAAAAATTAACATTTAATAATCTAACCCTGTTATTCATAAAAAGTTAACTAGAGCATTTTAGTTATTTGACGTATGTCAATTTAGACTGGATGTCACCATACAACAAACCAGAGAAGTAGACCTCCAGTAAAGCTATTTAAAATGTTATTTATCTTTATGAATAATATGGTAATACTATAGTGCTCTGTTTTATTAATTTTCCTGCAGGTTTAAGACGAAAGAATTTGACCTTCCTCTTAGTTGAATTTCTGAAAAAAGAAAGGCCGCCTGGTTAAAGTTCACCAAGCGTGGATCGAGCGTAGGGATCTAACTAGCTTCCAGATTTCCGATCGATTTGAAATTTGGTACCGTGTTACTTCAATGATATTGAAAGTATATGGTAAGGTAACCATGACCTGATCAGCCGTTTGAAGATGATCAGCTCTTAAATAGTGGATGAGGGGATCTAACTACCTTCCATATGTCTTATCGATTTGAAATTTGGTACCGTGTTACTTCAATGATATTGAAAGTATATGGTAAGGTAACCATGACCTGATCTGCCGTTTGAAGACGATCAGTTCTTAAGTAGTGGATGAGGGGATCTAACTATCTTCCATATGCCCTATCGATTTCAAATTTGGTACCGTGTTACTTCAATGATATTGAAAGTATATGGTAAGGTAACCATGACCTGATCTGCCGTTTGAAGATGATCAGGTCTGAAATAGTGGATGAGGGGATCTAACTACCTACCTTCCATATGTCCTATCGAATTTAAATTTGGTACCGTGGTACTAAAATAATGTTCAAAGTATATTGTAAGGTGACCATGATCTTTTTAAGATGATTAGCTCTAGTTCTAGTTATGTTGATGAAGGGTCTGACTGGGTCGGGGATTTAATTTTTTTTAATTTGAGTTATTGATTCGGGTGTTTCCGTGAAAACGACACTTAGCGAAGATCTGCATGCGCATTATTAATTTGGGTGAACTGTTCTGCGATCGCCAACCCGCCTGCCAAGCGTGGCTATTACGGCAAATTACTTCCACAATGTTTGTCCTTGTGACAATCTGTGTCTGTGGGGAAGACCTATGTCCAGCAGTGGTTAGTATTTGATAAATTTTTTTTCAGTTCGCCGTTTTGTATATTACGAAATCTCCAGTTGATGAAAAAAAGAAATATCGCATTTAAATAAAATATCGCAAATAAATTAAACGACCGAATGAACAGAGATAGAGCTACGATATAGCATACAGAGGGAAGGGAAAGTCATATGTCAGTCGCCCACATCGGTTACTACATTTTATTAGAAAAAGGACTAAATATTGAATATCTTTTTAATAGATTTTTATTTAACATTAGTACTATACTATGTACTAGTTGCCTCAATTAATAAGTATAAAATTAAATGAATATGCAAGTATTTACAAAAAAATATAATAAATAAGAAAACACGTAATTACAAATAGAAAACTGCTTCCAAATCTTCACCACCCGGCGGCACGGTGCCCAGCAGGCTGGCTGCATTACCCCGTTGAATGGCCAAGCTGATGCGCTGGCCCAGGTATGAGCCAGCCTGCTGATCACCAGTATGGTCAATTAGGCGCGCCGACAACCTCATTGTATAGGCGGCGCCCCTGGTCCCCATGGTCCAAGCGTCTCCACCCCAAACGGTACAAACTCATATTGTTTCTCCGATAGATGCGTATTTGCGCCGTTTGAGGTCTTCTGCTGCCGCAGCGAATTAATTAATTTTTAATTAATACTTTTAAATCAAATTTGAATACCAGAATTTGATTTACTATATTATTTTTATTCCTAGGTAGTTTCAACAAAAACTAGTATGTGATTTCGAAGAACTAGCTATTCCCGTTATCTTTGACGAAATAATGTTTCGAGGTTTTTTTATTCAACTAGTGTTTCTCAATATAAAAAACTTTGTTATCTCCTCAAATAGGTTACATCAAAATTTCAGATATTTACCTCCTATAGATTAAGAGAATTACTTGATATAAAATTCCTGCAAACCTCATATAGCGTGTGCTTTGTGACTAGTTTAAAAGGTGTCAAGCATAGGTACGGTAAGCTCTGAAAGGAAGCCGCTCTTAATCCAAATTTCTTCCTTAGATGAACATGAGAGCTTCTGCAAAAAAAAACATTTATTAAAGATTTATTAATGACGACATTGAATATGAAAAAGATTTTTTTCATACTATGTACACATTTCGTCTTCATAATGATGCGCTATTGTTTTAAGTTACAAGGCAACTTTTTCCAATTTAAATACAATTGTCTGCACCCCGGCAAATATTTGATTTATTGTTTACAAAATTAAAAATTGTATTTTTGATTATGTATTCATTTTAGTTCCTACGTCAATATTTTTCATCGTTCAACTGGTATAAAAGGGGGCAGAAAATTTTCAAACAGCATCAGTTCGGTTACAACTCTCAAAATGAGAGCATCAACCTTCGTGATCTTGTTCTGTGCTCTGCAGGTGAGTCCTCTTCTACTTTTCTACTTTTAATATCTATGGTTTTCTTCGTTGTCCTATGGTTTCTTGTCATATATGTGTAACACAATATAATTAAGAGCTATACTGCTGCTGCTGTTTAGATGACTCATGAAAATTTGTCATAATGCCACTATGCACACAAAGGATCTTTAGCCTCAGACGGACAGAAAACATATCAAGACTCAAAGACGGATGGGTCCTATATTATTGTACTTACTAAAAATTAGAATCATCATTTGCATCTATCGTACTTCTAAAATTAAAACTACTTTTCTCCCAATCTCAGGGACTGCTATATATAGGCATATAATATAGGTAGTCTCATAATATTTATAAGATTGTCTTAAAATCGCTGCCACAGTAAGATATTTATAATGCCTAAGCAATTTACAACCTGCAAATTTTATTTTTCTCTTTTTCTTATAATTTTAAAGCAAAGTTATATCCTATACATCCCTATAGTCTACTATTTGAGCGCACTTTCTTATAAACCAGATTAGATTATTGTAACCTATGTCTGCATTATGAAATTAATGCCGCAAACATTTTCCTTTATATTCGTATGTTTAGATAATTTTTCATGCACCTTCTTAGTTGTTTTTTTTTTATATTATTGTTCGTAATTTTCAGTTTCGAAGCTTTGTAACGTATGTTGTCTTTTCGGTCTCTTAAAATTTTACAACAGACATCATTGTTTTTTAAGCTTTCAACTAGGTATTTGGGGGGCAAAGCGTCAGACCAAAAAAAAAAAATCTTATAGGCGTTTAAATCTTGAGTTACATGATATCATAATTTTTATTATTACGGATTAATGTGAAACTAGTCGACCCGTCGAACTTCGTACCGCCTAACATAATATTTTGTGCATGTTTGATACACAAAACATCCATTTGAATCACTCTATCTATTAAACAAACCTTTACAAAGTTTTAAAGATCTAAGCATAACATACACACTGATAGCGGGAAGCGACTTTGTTTTACAATATGTGTGATATTCATAATATTTTTCTATTACAGTACGTAACTGCAGATGACTATTATAATACCTTATTAAGAGATCTTCAAGCTCTTGAAAATAGAGCGTATATAGAAGAGGACTTAGAAACATCAGACAAATATGTAACTGACTCAAACGGAACCACCTACGAACAATCGACTCATCGTAAAAAGTTTGAAATCGATGGCGTCAACGTACCAGCTGCTGATTCAGGTGAAGAAGAGGTGGTAAGAGTGTACACCATTGTAACAGACAAGTTTGGTCATCAAACCATCACCGAAGAAGACACTGTAATGAGAAAAGTAGCTGAATCGAGCGCTTCTGCTTCAAGTTCCACTTTAAGTTCTGCCGGTGCTGGATCTTCAGGAGCTGGCGCTAACGTTGCAGCTGGCGCTGCAGCATATGCCCGAGCACAACAAGGACCAAACGGTCCAAGCAGACCACAAGACCAAGGACCAAACAATGCTGGACCACAAGGACCATACAGACAACAAGGCCCACAAAACCAAGGACCATATGGACCACAAGAACAAGGGAACGCAGGACCACAAGGATCAATCGGATCAAATGCTGGACCACAAGGACTAGGATCATCTGCTTCAGCAAGTGCAAGTGTAAATGTGCAATCTCCGGTAATAATTGAAGATATCGAAGAAAATATTTATGCTCCAGAAATAAATGTTATACGAGACCAAGGACCACAAGGATACCAACCATACGGACCACAAGGAGCGGGACCACAAGAAGCAGGACCACAAGGACCAGGACCACAAGGAGCGGGACCACTAGGAGCAGGACCACAAGGACCAGGACAACAAGGAGCAGGACCAAAGGGACCAAACGGACCGCAAGGACCAGGACCACAAGGACCACGAGCTGATGCCTACGCTACTGCTGCTGCATCTGCTTCTGCAGGACCAGACAATCAAGGACCATACGGACCAGGACCACAAGGACCAGGACCAAAGGGACCACAAGAATACCAACCATTCGGACCAAACGGACCACAAGGAGCAGGACCACAAGGACCAAACGGACCACAAGGAGCAGGACCACAAGGAACAGGACCAAAGGGACCACAAGAATACCAACCATACGGACCAAATGGACCACAAGGACCAAACGGACCACAAGGAGCAGGACCACAAGGACCAGGACCAAAGGGTCCACAAGAATACCAACCATACGGACCAAACGGACCACAAGGACCAAACGGACCACAAGGAGCAGGACCACAAGGACCAAACGGACCACAAGGAGCAGGACCACAAGGACCAGGACCACAAGGACCAGGACCACAAGGACCAGTACCACAAGGACCAGGACCACAAGGACCAGGACCACAAGGACCACAAGAATACCAACCATACGGACCAAACGGACCACAAGGAGCAGGACCACAAGCACCAAACGGACCACAAGGAGCAGGACCACAAGGACCGGGACCACAAGGACCAGGACCACAAGGACCAGGACCACAAGGACCAGGACCAAAGGGACCAAACGGACCACAAGGACCAGGACCACAAGGACCACGAGCTGATGCCTACGCTACTGCTGCTGCATCTGCTTCTGCAGGACCAGACAACCAAGGCCCATACGGACAAGAATACCAACCATACGGACCAAACGGACCACAAGGAGCAGGACCACAAGGACCAGGACCACAAGGACCAGGACCACAAGGACCAGGACCAAAGGGACCACAAGAATACCAACCATACGGACCAAACGGACCACAAGGACCAGGGCCACAAGGACCAGGACCACAAGGACCAGGACCACAAGGACCAGGACCACAAGGACCAGGACCACAAGGACCAGGACCACAAGGACCAGGACCAAAGGGACCACAAGAATACCAACCATACGGACCAAACGGACCACAAGGAGCAGGACCACAAGGACCAGGACCACAAGGACCAGGACCACAAGGACCAGGACCAAAGGGACCAAACGGACCACAAGGACCAGGACCACAAGGACCACGAGCTGATGCCTACGCTACTGCTGCTGCATCTGCTTCTGCAGGACCAGACAACCAAGGCCCATACGGACCAGGACCAAAAGGACCAGGACCAAAGGGACCACAAGAATACCAACCATACGGACCAAACGGACCACAAGGACCAGGGCCACAAGGACCAGGACCACAAGGACCAGGACCACAAGGACCAGGACCAAAGGGACCACAAGAATACCAACCATACGGACCAAACGGACCACAAGGAGCAGGACCACAAGGACCAAACGGACCACAAGGAGCAGGACCACAAGGACCAGGACCACAAGGACCAGGACCACAAGGACCAGGACCACAAGGACCAGGACCACAAGGACCAGGACCAAAGGGACCAAACGGACCACAAGGACCAGGACCACAAGGACCACGAGCTGATGCCTACGCTACTGCTGCTGCATCTGCTTCTGCAGGACCAGACAACCAAGGCCCATACGGACCAGGACCACAAGGACCAGGACCAAAGGGACCACAAGAATACCAACCATACGGACCAAACGGACCACAAGGACCAGGGCCACAAGGACCAGGACCACAAGGACCAGGACCACAAGGACCAGGACCACAAGGACCAGGACCACAAGGACCAGGACCAAAGGGACCACAAGAATACCAACCATACGGACCAAACGGACCACAAGTAGAAGGACCACAAGGACCAGGACCAAAGGGACCACAAGAATACCAACCATACGGACCAAACGGACCACAAGGAGCAGGACCACAAGGACCAAACGGACCACAAGGAGCAGGACCACAAGGACCAGGACCACAAGGACCAGGACCACAAGGACCAGGACCACAAGGACCAGGACCAAAGGGACCAAACGGACCACAAGGACCAGGACCACAAGGACCAGGACCAAAGGGACCACAAGAATACCAACCATACGGACCAAACGGACCACAAGTAGAAGGACCACAAGGACCAGGACCAAAGGGACCACAAGAATACCAACCATACGGACCAAACGGACCACAAGGAGCAGGACCACAAGGACCAAACGGACCACAAGGAGCAGGACCACAAGGACCAGGACCACAAGGACCAGGACCACAAGGACCAGGACCACAAGGACCAGGACCACAAGGACCAGGACCAAAGGGAACAAACGGACCACAAGGACCAGGACCACAAGGACCACGAGCTGATGCCTACGCTACTGCTGCTGCATCTGCTTCTGCAGGACCAGACAACCAAGGCCCATACGGACCAGGACCACAAGGACCAGGACCAAAGGGACCACAAGAATACCAACCATTCGGACCAAACGGACCACAAGGACCAGGGCCACAAGGACCAGGACCACAAGGACCAGGACCAAAGGGACCACAAGAATACCAACCATACGGACCAAACGGACAACAAGGAGCAGGACCACAAGGAGCAGGACCACAAGGAGCAGGACCACAAGGACCAAACGGACCACAAGGAGCAGGACCACAAGGACCAGGACCACAAGGACCAGGACCACAAGGACCAGGACCACAAGGACCAGGACCACAAGGACCAGGACCACAAGGACCAGGACCACAAGGACCAGTACCACAAGGACCAGGACCAAAGGGACCACAAGAATACCAACCATACGGACCAAACGGACCACAAGGACCAGGGCCACAAGGACCAGGACCAAAGGGACCACAAGAATACCAACCATACGGACCAAACGGACCACAAGGAGCAGGACCACAAGGACCAAACGGTCCACAAGGAGCAGGACCACAAGGACCAGGACCACAAGGACCAGGACCACAAGGACCAGGACCAAAGGGACCAAACGGACCACAAGGACCAGGACCACAAGGACCACGAGCTGATGCCTACGCTACTGCTGCTGCATCTGCTTCTGCAGGACCAGACAACCAAGGCCCATACGGACCACGACCACAAGGACCAGGACCAAAGGGACCACAAGAATACCAACCATACGGACCAAACGGACCACAAGGAGCAGGACCACAAGGACCAAACGGACCACAAGGAGCAGGACCACAAGGACCAGGACCAAAGGGACCACAAGAATACCAACCATACGGACCAAATGGACCACAAGGACCAAACGGACCACAAGGAGCAGGACCACAAGGACCAGGACCAAAGGGACCACAAGAATACCAACCATACGGACCAAACGGACCACAAGGACCAAACGGACCACAAGGAGCAGGACCACAAGGACCAAACGGACCACAAGGAGCAGGACCACAAGGACCAGGACCAAAGGGACCACAAGAATACCAACCATATGGACCAAACAGACCACAAGGAGCAGGACCACAAGGAGCAGGACCACAAGGACCAGGACCACAAGGAGCAGGACCACAAGGACCAGGACCAAAGGGACCACAAGAATACCAACCATACGGACCAAACGGACCACAAGGACCAGGACCACAAGGACCAGGACCACAAGGACCAGGACCAAAGGGACCAAACGGACCACAAGGACCAGGACCACAAGGACCACGAGCTGATGCCTACGCTACTGCTGCTGCATCTGCTTCTGCAGGACCAGACAACCAAGGCCCATACGGACCAGGACCACAAGGACCAGGACCAAAGGGACCACAAGAATACCAACCATACGGACCAAACGGACCACAAGGACCAGGGCCACAAGGACCAGGACCACAAGGACCAGGACCACAAGGACCAGGACCACAAGGACCAGGACCAAAGGGACCACAAGAATACCAACCATACGGACCAAACGGACCACAAGGAGCAGGACCACAAGGACTTAACGGACCACAAGGAGCAGGACCACAAGGACCAGGACCACAAGGACCAGGACCACAAGGACCAGGACCACAAGGACCAGGACCACAAGGACCGGGACCACAAGGACCAGGACCACAAGGACCAGGACCAAAGGGACCAAACGGACCACAAGGACCAGGACCACAAGGACCACAAGCTGATGCCTACGCTACTGCTGCTGCATCTGCTTCTGCAGGACCAGACAACCAAGGCCCATACGGACCAGGACCACAAGGACCAGGACCAAAGGGACCACAAAAATACCAACCATACGGACCAAACGGACCACAAGGAGCAGGACCACAAGGACCAGGACCACAAGGACCAGGACCAAAGGGACCACAAGAATACCAACCATACGGACCAAACGGACCACAAGGAGCAGGACCACAAGGACCAGGACCACAAGGTCCGGGACCAAAGGGACCACAAGAATACCAACCATACGGACCAAACGGACCACAAGGACCAGGACCAAAGGGACCAAACGGACCACAAGGACCAGGACCACAAGGACCACGAGCTGATGCCTACGCTACTGCTGCTGCATCTGCTTCTGCAGGACCAGACAACCAAGGCCCATACGGACCAGGACCACAAAGACCAGGACCAAAGGGACCACAAGAATACCAACCATACGGACCAAACGGACCACAAGGAGCAGGACCACAAGGAGCAGGACCACAAGGACCAGGACCACAAGGACCAGGACCAAAGGGACCACAAGAATACCAACCATATGGACCAAACGGACCACAAGGAGCAGGACCACAAGGACCAAACGGACCACAAGGAGCAGGACCACAAGGACCAGGACCACAAGGACCAGGACCAAAGGGACCACAAGAATACCAACCATACGGACCAAACGGACCACAAGGACCAGGGCCACAAGGACCAGGACCACAAGGACCAGGACCACAAGGACCAGGACCACAAGGACCAGGACCACAAGGACCAGGACCAAAGGGACCACAAGAATACCAACCATACGGACCAAACGGACCACAAGGATCAGGACCACAAGGACCAGGACCACAAGGACCAGGACCACAAGGACCAGGACCACAAGGACCAGGACCAAAGGGACCAAACGGACCACAAGGACCAGGACCACAAGGACCACGAGCTGATGCCTACGCTACTGCTGCTGCATCTGCTTCTGCAGGACCAGACAACCAAGGCCCATACGGACCAGGACCACAAGGACCAGGACCAAAGGGACCACAAGAATACCAACCATACGGACCAAACGGACCACAAGGACCAGGGCCACAAGGACCAGGACCACAAGGACCAGGACCACAAGGACCAGGACCAAAGGGACCACAAGAATACCAACCATACGGACCAAACGGACCACAAGGAGCAGGACCACAAGGACCAAACGGACCACAAGGAGCAGGACCACAAGGACCAGGACCACAAGGACCAGGACCACAAGGACCAGGACCACAAGGACCAGGACCACAAGGACCAGGACCACAAGGACCAGTACCACAAGGACCAGGACCACAAGGACCACAAGAATACCAACCATACGGACCAAACGGACCACAAGGAGCAGGACCACAAGGACCAAACGGACCACAAGGAGCAGGACCACAAGGACCGGGACCACAAGGACCAGGACCACAAGGACCAGGACCACAAGGACCAGGACCAAAGGGACCACAAGAATACCAACCCTACGGACCAAACGGACCACAAGGAGAAGGACCACAAGGACCAGGACCAAAGGGACCACAAGAATACCAACCATACGGACCAAACGGACCACAAGGAGCAGGACCACAAGGACCAAACGGACCACAAGGAGCAGGACCACAAGGACCAGGACCACAAGGACCAGGACCACAAGGACCAGGACCACAAGGACCAGGACCAAAGAGACCAAACGGACCACAAGGACCAGGACCACAAGGACCACGAGCTGATGCCTACGCTACTGCTGCTGCATCTGCTTCTGCAGGACCAGACAACCAAGGCCCATACGGACCAGGACCACAAGGACCAGGACCAAAGGGACCACAAGAATACCAACCATACGGACCAAACGGACCACAAGGACCAGGGCCACAAGGACCAGGACCAAAGGGACCACAAGAATACCAACCATACGGACCAAACGGACCACAAGGAGCAGGACCACAAGGACCAAACGGTCCACAAGGAGCAGGACCACAAGGACCAGGACCACAAGGACCACAAGAATACCAACCATACGGACCAAACGGACCACAAGGAGCAGGACCACAAGGACCAGGACCAAAGGGACCACAAGAATACCAACCATACGGACCAAACGGACCACAAGGAACAGGACCACAAGGACCAAACGGACCACAAGGAGCAAAACCACAAGGACCAGGACCACAAGGACCAGGACCAAAGGGACCAAACGGACCACAAGGACCAGGACCACAAGGACCACGAGCTGATGCCTACGCTACTGCTGCTGCATCTGCTTCTGCAGGACCAGACAACCAAGGCCCATACGGACCACGACCACAAGGACCAGGACCAAAGGGACCACAAGAATACCAACCATACGGACCAAACGGACCACAAGGAGCAGGACCACAAGGACCAAACGGACCACAAGGAGCAGGACCACAAGGACCAGGACCAAAGGGACCACAAGAATACCAACCATACGGACCAAATGGACCACAAGGACCAAACGGACCACAAGGAGCAGGACCACAAGGACCAGGACCAAAGGGACCACAAGAATACCAACCATACGGACCAAACGGACCACAAGGACCAAACGGACCACAAGGAGCAGGACCACAAGGACCAAACGGACCACAAGGAGCAGGACCACAAGGACCAGGACCAAAGGGACCACAAGAATACCAACCATATGGACCAAACAGACCACAAGGAGCAGGACCACAAGGAGCAGGACCACAAGGACCAGGACCACAAGGAGCAGGACCACAAGGACCAGGACCACAAGGACCAGGACCACAAGGACCAGGACCAAAGGGACCACAAGAATACCAACCATACGGACCAAACGGACCACAAGGACCAGGACCACAAGGACCAGGACCACAAGGACCAGGACCAAAGGGACCAAACGGACCACAAGGACCAGGACCACAAGGACCACGAGCTAATGCCTACGCTTCTGCTGCTGCATCTGCTTCTGCAGGACCAGACAACCAAGGCCCATACGGACCAGGACTACAAGGACCAGGACCAAAGGGACCACAAGAATACCAACCATACGGACCAAACGGACCACAAGGACCAGGGCCACAAGGACCAGGACCACAAGGACCAGGACCACAAGGACCAGGACCACAAGGACCAGGACCAAAGGGACCACAAGAATACCAACCATACGGACCAAACGGACCACAAGGAGCAGGACCACAAGGACCAAACGGACCACAAGGAGCAGGACCACAAGGACCAGGACCACAAGGACCAGGACCAAAGGGACCACAAGAATACCAACCATACGGACCAAACGGACCACAAGGAGCAGGACCACAAGGACCAAACGGACCACAAGGAGCAGGACCACAAGGACCAGGACCACAAGGACAAGGACCAAAGGGACCACAAGAATACCAACCATACGGACCAAACGGACCACAAGGAGCAGGACCACAAGGACCAGGACCACAAGGACCAGGACCAAAGGGACCACAAGAATACCAACCATACGGACCAAACGGACCACAAGGAGCAGGACCACAAGGACCAGGACCACAAGGTCCGGGACCAAAGGGACCACAAGAATACCAACCATACGGACCAAACGGACCACAAGGACCAGGACCAAAGGGACCAAACGGACCACAAGGACCAGGACCACAAGGACCACGAGCTGATGCCTACGCTACTGCTGCTGCATCTGCTTCTGCAGGACCAGACAACCAAGGCCCATACGGACCAGGACCACAAAGACCAGGACCAAAGGGACCACAAGAATACCAACCATACGGACCAAACGGACCACAAGGTGCAGGACCACAAGGAGCAGGACCACAAGGAGCAGGACCACAAGGACCAGGACCACAAGGACCAAACGGACCAAAGGGACCACAAGAATACCAACCATACGGACCAAACGGACCACAAGGAGCAGGACCACGAGGACCAAAAGGACCACAAGGAGCAGGACCACAAGGACCAGGACCACAAGGACCAGGACCAAAGGGACCACAAGAATACCAACCATACGGACCAAACGGACCACAAGGACCAGGGCCACAAGGACCAGGACCACAAGGACCAGGACCACAAGGACCAGGACCACAAGGACCAGGACCACAAGGACCAGGACCAAAGGGACCACAAGAATACCAACCATACGGACCAAACGGACCACAAGGAGCAGGACCACAAGGACCAGGACCACAAGGACCAGGACCACAAGGACCAGGACCACAAGGACCAGGACCACAAGGACCAGGACCAAAGGGACCAAACGGACCACAAGGACCAGGACCACAAGGACCACGAGCTGATGCCTTCGCTACTGCTGCTGCATCTGCTTCTGCAGGACCAGACAACCAAGGCCCATACGGACCAGGACCACAAGGACCAGGACCAAAGGGACCACAAGAATACCAACCATACGGACCAAACGGACCACAAGGACCAGGGCCACAAGGACCAGGACCACAAGGACCAGGACCACAAGGACCAGGACCACAAGGACCAGGACCAAAGGGACCACAAGAATACCAACCATACGGACCAAACGGACCACAAGGAGCAGGACCACAAGGACCAAACGGACCACAAGGAGCAGGACCACAAGGACCAGGACCACAAGGACCAGGACCACAAGGACCAGGACCACAAGGACCAGGACCACAAGGACCAGGACCACAAGGACCAGGACCAAAGGGACCAAACGGACCACAAGGACCAGGACCACAAGGACCACAAGCTGATGCCTACGCTACTGCTGCTGCATCTGCTTCTGCAGGACCAGACAACCAAGGCCCATACGGACCAGGACCACAAGGACCAGGACCAAAGGGACCACAAGAATACCAACCATACGGACCAAACGGACCACAAGGAGCAGGACCACAAGGACCAGGACCACAAGGACCAGGACCAAAGGGACCACAAGAATACCAACCATACGGACCAAACGGACCACAAGGAGCAGGACCACAAGGACCAGGACCACAAGGTCCGGGACCAAAGGGACCACAAGAATACCAACCATACGGACCAAACGGACCACAAGGACCAGGACCAAAGGGACCAAACGGACCACAAGGACCAGGACCACAAGGACCACGAGCTGATGCCTACGCTACTGCTGCTGCATCTGCTTCTGCAGGACCAGACAACCAAGGCCCATACGGACCAGGACCACAAAGACCAGGACCAAAGGGACCACAAGAATACCAACCATACGGACCAAACGGACCACAAGGAGCAGGACCACAAGGAGCAGGACCACAAGGACCAGGACCACAAGGACCAGGACCAAAGGGACCACAAGAATACCAACCATACGGACCAAACGGACCACAAGGAGCAGGACCACAAGGACCAAACGGACCACAAGGAGCAGGACCACAAGGACCAGGACCAAAGGGACCACAAGAATACCAACCATACGGACCAAACGGACCACAAGGACCAGGGCCACAAGGACCAGGACCACAAGGACCAGGACCACAAGGACCAGGACCACAAGGACCAGGACCAAAGGGACCACAAGAATACCAACCATACGGACCAAACGGACCACAAGGAGCAGGACCACAAGGACCAGGACCACAAGGACCAGGACCACAAGGACCAGGACCACAAGGACCAGGACCACAAGGACCAGGACCAAAGGGACCACAAGAATACCAACCATACGGACCAAACGGACCACAAGGAGCAGGACCACAAGGACCAAACGGACCACAAGGAGCAGGACCACAAGGACCAGGACCACAAGGACCAGGACCACAAGGACCAGGACCACAAGGACCAGGACCACAAGGACCAGGACCACAAGGACCAGGACCAAAGGGACCAAACGGACCACAAGGACCAGGACCACAAGGACCACAAGCTGATGCCTACGCTACTGCTGCTGCATCTGCTTCTGCAGGACCAGACAACCAAGGCCCATACGGACCAGGACCACAAGGACCAGGACCAAAGGGACCACAAGAATACCAACCATACGGACCAAACGGACCACAAGGAGCAGGACCACAAGGACCAGGACCACAAGGACCAGGACCAAAGGGACCACAAGAATACCAACCATACGGACCAAACGGACCACAAGGAGCAGGACCACAAGGACCAGGACCACAAGGTCCGGGACCAAAGGGACCACAAGAATACCAACCATACGGACCAAACGGACCACAAGGACCAGGACCAAAGGGACCAAACGGACCACAAGGACCAGGACCACAAGGACCACGAGCTGATGCCTACGCTACTGCTGCTGCATCTGCTTCTGCAGGACCAGACAACCAAGGCCCATACGGACCAGGACCACAAAGACCAGGACCAAAGGGACCACAAGAATACCAACCATACGGACCAAACGGACCACAAGGAGCAGGACCACAAGGAGCAGGACCACAAGGACCAGGACCACAAGGACCAGGACCAAAGGGACCACAAGAATACCAACCATACGGACCAAACGGACCACAAGGAGCAGGACCACAAGGACCAAACGGACCACAAGGAGCAGGACCACAAGGACCAGGACCAAAGGGACCACAAGAATACCAACCATACGGACCAAACGGACCACAAGGACCAGGGCCACAAGGACCAGGACCACAAGGACCAGGACCACAAGGACCAGGACCACATGGACCAGGACCAAAGGGACCACAAGAATACCAACCATACGGACCAAACGGACCACAAGGAGCAGGACCACAAGGACCAGGACCACAAGGACCAGGACCACAAGGACCAGGACCACAAGGACCAGGACCAAAGGGACCAAACGGACCACAAGGACCAGGACCACAAGGACCACGAGCTGATGCCTACGCTACTGCTGCTGCATCTGCTTCTGCAGGACCAGACAACCAAGGCCCATACGGACCAGGACCACAAGGACCAGGACCAAAGGGACCACAAGAATACCAACCATACGGACCAAACGGACCACAAGGACCAGGGCCACAAGGACCAGGACCACAAGGACCAGGACCACAAGGACCAGGACCACAAGGACCAGGACCACAAGGACCAGGACCAAAGGGACCACAAGAATACCAACCATACGGACCAAACGGACCACAAGGAGCAGGACCACAAGGACCAAACGGACCACAAGGAGCAGGACCACAAGGACCAGGACCACAAGGACCAGGACCACAAGGACCAGGACCACAAGGACCAGGACCACAAGGACCAGGACCACAAGGACCAGGACCAAAGGGACCAAACGGACCACAAGGACCAGGACCACAAGGACCACAAGCTGATGCCTACGCTACTGCTGCTGCATCTGCTTCTGCAGGACCAGACAACCAAGGCCCATACGGACCAGGACCACAAGGACCAGGACCAAAGGGACCACAAGAATACCAACCATACGGACCAAACGGACCACAAGGACCAGGGCCACAAGGACCAGGACCACAAGGACCAGGACCACAAGGACCAGGACCACAAGGACCAGGACCACAAGGACCAGGACCAAAGGGACCACAAGAATACCAACCATACGGACCAAACGGACCACAAGTAGAAGGACCACAAGGACCAGGACCAAAGGGACCACAAGAATACCAACCATACGGACCAAACGGACCACAAGGAGCAGGACCACAAGGACCAAACGGACCACAAGGAGCAGGACCACAAGGACCAGGACCACAAGGACCAGGACCACAAGGACCAGGACCACAAGGACCAGGACCAAAGGGACCAAACGGACCACAAGGACCAGGACCACAAGGACCACGAGCTGATGCCTACGCTACTGCTGCTGCATCTGCTTCTGCAGGACCAGACAACCAAGGCCCATACGGACCAGGACCACAAGGTCCAAACGGACCACAAGGAGCAGGACCACAAGGACCAGGACCACAAGGACCAGGACCACAAGGACCAGGACCACAAGGACCAGGACCAAAGGGACCACAAGAATACCAACCATACGGACCAAACGGACCACAAGGAGAAGGACCACAAGGACCAGGACCAAAGGGACCACAAGAATACCAACCATACGGACCAAACGGACCACAAGGAGCAGGACCACAAGGACCAAACGGACCACAAGGAGCAGGACCACAAGGACCAGGACCACAAGGACCAGGACCACAAGGACCAGGACCAAAGGGACCACAAGAATACCAACCATACGGACCAAACGGACCACAAGGAGCAGGACCACAAGGACCAAACGGACCACAAGGAGCAGGACCACAAGGACCAGGACCACAAGGACCAGGACCACAAGGACCAGGACCACAAGGACCAGGACCACAAGGACCAGGACCACAAAGACCAGGACCACAAGGACCAGGACCACAAGGACCAGGACCACAAGGACCAGGACCACAAGGACCACAAGAATACCAACCATACGGACCAAACGGACCACAAGGAGCAGGACCACAAGGACCAAACGGACCACAAGGAGCAGGACCACAAGGACCAGGACCACAAGGACCAGGACCACAAGGTCCGGGACCAAAGGGACCACAAGAATACCAACCATACGGACCAAACGGACCACAAGGACCAGGACCAAAGGGACCAATCGGACCACAAGGACCAGGACCACAAGGACCACGAGCTGATGCCTACGCTACTGCTGCTGCATCTGCTTCTGCAGGACCAGACAACCAAGGCCCATACGGACCAGGACCACAAGGACCAGGACCAAAGGGACCACAAGAATACCAACCATATGGACCAAACGGACCACAAGGAGCAGGACCACAAGGACCAGGACCACAAAGACCAGGACCACAAGGACCAGGACCACAAGGACCAGGACCACAAGGACCAGGACCACAAGGTCCAGGACCAAAGGGACCACAAGAATACCAACCATACGGACCAAACGGACCACAAGGACCAGGACCACAAGGACCAGGACCAAAGGGACCAAACGGACCACAAGGACCAGGACCACAAGGACCACGAGCTGATGCCTACGCTACTGCTGGTGCATCTGCTTCTGCAGGACCAGACAACCAAGGCCCATACGGACCAGGACCACAAGGACCAGGGCCACAAGGACCAGGACCACAAGGACCAGGACCACAAGGACCAGGACCAAAGGGACCACAAGAATACCAACCATACGGACCAAACGGACCACAAGGAGCAGGACCACAAGGACCAAACGGACCACAAGGAGCAGGACCACAAGGACCAGGACCACAAGGACCAGGACCACAAGGATCAGGACCACAAGGACGAGGACCACAAGGACCAGGAGCACAAGGACCAGGACCACAAGGACCACAAGAATACCAACCATACGGACCAAACGGACCACAAGGAGCAGGACCACAAGGACCAAACGGACCACAAGGAGCAGGACCACAAGGAGCAGGACCACAAGGACCAGGACCACAAGGACCAGGACCACGAGGACCAGGACCACAAGGACCAGGACCACAAGGACCAGGACCAGAAGGTCCGGGACCAAACGGACCACAAGAATACCAACCATACGGACCAAACGGACCACAAGGACCAGGACCAAAGGGACCAAACGGACCACAAGGACCAGGACCACAAGGACCAGGACCACAAGGACCACGAGCTGATGCCTACGCTACTGCTGCTGCATCTGCTTCTGCAGGACCAGACAACCAAGGCCCATACGGACCAGGACCACAAGGACCAGGACCAAAGGGACCACAAGAATACCAACCATACGGACCAAACGGACCACAAGAAGCACGACCACAAGGACAAAACAGACCACAAGGAGCAGGACCACAAGGACCAGGACCACAAGGACCAGGACCACAAGGAGCAGGACCACAAGGACCAGGACCAAAGGGACCACAAGAATACCAACCATACGGACCAAACGGACCACAAGGACCAGGACCACAAGGACCAGGACCAAAGGGACCAAACGGACCACAAGGACCAGGACCACAAGGTCCAGGACCACAAGGTCCAGGACCAAAGGGACCACAAGCATACCAACCATACGGACCACAAGGACCAGGACCACAAGGACCAGGACCAAAGGGACCAAACGGACCACAAGGACCAGGACCACAAGGACCACGAGCTGATGCCTACGCTACTGCTGCTGCATCTGCTTCTGCAGGACCAGACAACCAAGGCCCATACGGACCAGGACCACAAGGACCAGGACCAAAGGGACCACAAGAATACCAACCATACGGACCAAACGGACCACAAGGAGCAGGACCACAAGGACCAAACGGACCACAAGGAGCAGGACCACAAGGACCAGGACCACAAGGACCAGGACCACAAGGACCACAAGAATACCAACCATACGGACCAAACGGACCACAAGGACCAAACGGACCACAAGGAGCAAATGGACCACAAGGAGCAGGACTACAAAGACCAAACGGACCACAAGGACCAGTGTCTGCAGCTGCTGCCGCCGCCGCTGCCGCAGCATCTAATGGATATGTCCCTCAAGGACCAACTGGTGCTCTCGGACCATATGCCGGAGCTTCCGCTTCCGCTGCCGCTGACGCCTACGCTGGTGCCTACGCCCGCCCAGGATCACGCACGCCATGCCGTCTCACCCGCAGACAGTTCGTCGTCAAGATCGGAACTCGTCGTCAACCTTGCCTCACTTGCTAGTTTTCTTTATTACGTTTTCCATTCTCTTAATTTACATTGTGTGCTTTCTTCGTTTCTATATCAAACTGGATACATCGTTTTGGTATTTCAATAAAATGTTTTAGCAATAACTTCTTTGGTTGTTTTTGTTTTGTTTAGATACTTTCATAAAATAATTATCTGACTATCTTCTACATTAATCAAAATAAAATAATAAACTGCTTAAATTTAGTATACAGCACTCCAACCAACCTACCTTAAATCCAGCTTTATTAGTGGTACAAAAAGATAGATAGTGTAACGCTAGCAGAACGGTTAGGGGTCCCACAAGGCGTTAGCATAAAGGGTAGTGTTGTTAAGTATACATTTGACAGTGCTCAAAAGCAGAACGAGGCATAGCCGTTAAATTCTAAATTCTAAGGGTGTGGACATAAAGCGGCAGACTACACCGGTACGGGTCGGTACAGATCCGTACTGGTAAAATATTTTAATGTTATCAAATCATAAAAAAAAACTTCATATAAAAGCAATAAGTATAACAAAAAAAAAGAAAAATATTCCGTCAAAATGAGCGTTCGGCTAAATAATCTGTCGGTGAAATGAATTGTCTTACATTCGTGTTTCGGTAAAACGATTTTCGGTGAATCGTTACATCGAGCAATTAAACTATCGTAAAAATAAGGCATCGTTGAATTGAGCAATTGGTTAAGGGTGTTCGTGGAAATGAAATTCGACTATTTGATGTTCGAAGTAGCGTAGGGAACCCAAAACAACCTACTGACCGGCAGTTTTGAAAACGCTTACCTACATTTTAATTTCTACTATGTAGGTACAACATTATTCATTTTTTATTCCATCGGCTCGAAAACACCCCTTTTCGTAGATAGATAGATAGATAGATAGACCCTTTATTACAATCAATGAACTTAAAATATTACAATATTCTTAAATTAAAACATTGATTGCAATGGATGATTTTGGGGCAATGCCACAAATAAAGATTCTGTTTTTAAAGCCCAAAAAAAACTATTTACTACTTGAAAAAAAGCGACTCTTGTAAACAGCATTTTATTGATCATAAGGTTCTCACTTTTACAAGCTTATACATTTTAGAAGTAGCAGCATTTGTAAAATCTAATATGGGTGAAAATCCCAAGCGAAAAAAAATCATGGCAAACCTGATTTTAGTAGTGCAATGTGCTCGTTGATCATTAGGATATTTTTTTTTAAGTAGTGTTAGTACTTCTCCACCTTGGCAAAAAAAATTATGGAGTATGGGCTTCTATAACACCTAAAAAAATTGTCAAAGTGTCATTTTATCATCACGGTGGCTTGTCCTGAACCCAATTTCACTCGTAAAGTATCTTTTCTTACAAACACGTTTACGATTTTGATTTAAATCGATTTGCGTATCGTTAAATTATTAGTTAGTATATCGATAAAAACTATTATTGTTTGTTTATCTGCTTTCTCACACATTTGACAAGTACTCGAATTTTGTCCTGAGAAAAGTTATCATTTCAGAGGACGGTAAGTTTTAGCAGAATAGTTTTGACAACACTGCGTTGTTACGCCCCCCTTCTGTTTCTTCACCACGGATTAGTCCGGCTAAAGCTCTAGGTGCGTACGGGCCGCTGACAACATCACTGTGGATTCCCGCCAAAACGTAAGTTTATCATTTCAGTGATGAGGGGACAATTTTTTTTTCATTTCGGTGGCCGTTATATCTCGTGTTTGATTCATTTAATTTATTTTCAAATTTCTGTTTACATTCGACGTATGTATTGTTTTGTTTCAGTAATATTTATAGTTTGATAATTATTTAATTTGGAGTAAAATTTTAAATTAACCTTTGTATTATCATCTCAGTGCTATCATTTCAGTGGATTCGGTGGACTGTTATACCGAAAAGAGTCCACCGGAATGAAATATATCACCGAAATGATAGAACCATCAAGTTTTGGAGATCCTTGGGTCAAAAATTTAATTAAGGTTTTCCTTCCCAATCCTTTACCGTGTCAGTACCTACGTTAGGTTTTGCCGGCGTAAGCATTTAATATACCAAATTATAATACGTACTACTAAATAATGTCAACTTAATAATTATATAAATTGTGTTAGTTTATCGTTTAAAATCTTTATGCTTAATTAATTAGTTTCGCCCTAGGAAAATATTATATTAGGCGGTTATTGTGCTATATTGACAATTCAAATAATCCCCAAAGTAAGTACCTATCTAAAGCACGGGCACACCTCGGTGGGACACGAGCGATCAAAATAATGAAACAAACGCGTTGCAGTTGCAACGCACTTAGTCTAAACACGTACGTAAACACTTTCCATGTCTTGTGTGAGTGAGATAAGACAATGCTTTTTGTAGTTTGTAATGTGCTGTACGGTTAGTAACAGAGGGGTAACCGAGCGCGGATGGCCGGCACTTTCACCGGGAGGCAGGGAGTGTCCGTCCATACTGTACGAAGTAACTTTTCTTCTGTGGCACAGTGTAGCTTAAAAAATACGTATTCTATAAACTTCGATCATCAAAATCAATTCCAACTACCTAGTTAACAGGTCACCGCAGAAAAAACATCTCGTCAAATAACACCTTATTTCATAATTAGCTTAGGCTCTTATTTCTGTTTTGTTAGGTATCGGTCCAACAAACCAAACAATCAACGTAAACATTTTAATACCAAACTTTAACAAAATGTTGGCCCAAACACGCGCCTTCTTGTCATCGCTAAACTGTAGATGTTTTATTTTGACAAAAGATCATAAATATGAAATACCATTTTTTATATTTGCGATCTAATTACAAGGTAGAAGGTAGCATGGTTGCAATTAGTTTCCACTGAAAAATATTTTTGAACTTGTCTAGTCGTCATTGTTTCGTAAACAAATGAACTGTGGTGTGTGTAGTAGTATCTCAGACTATGTAGATGTAGGTGTATCATTGTATACGGAACAGTTTTTAACCCCCGACGAACACCTCAGATTTTTTAACGTATCTGTCTGTCTGTGTATCTGTCTGTGACATCGTAGAGCCCAAACGGCTAAACCGATTTTCGTTTAGTTTTTTTTGTATCATAGATAATTTTAGCCCAAGTGTTCTTAGCTGAAAATTTATATCAAAAAAACCCTCTAATAAAGTTGTATATTATTTTAATAGGCAGTACTTAAACTTACAAACACAATGTTTACACACTCGAAAACTAAATTCGAGCTATTGTTCAGTTTTTTTTAAATGTAGGTAGGTATCTTCTTAGTACGGAACCCAAACTAAGAAGTATGGTTGTTCTTAGCGGTATCATTTCGGTGGGCTTTTTTATCATTTCGGGCGATTTTTTTCATTTCAGTGGACTCAAATAAATTCAACCTTTAATAATTCAGTAAGTTTTAATGTTAATTGGTGGCCATTCTCGCATATTTTCCAAAATAGGTTGAAGTTTTAATAATAATATAATCTACGTCGATAACATTTAAAATAAAAAATTCCACCGAAATGATACAAAAAAACAGTTTGTTGATTTTGACCCATATGCACTTATATAAAAAAATTAGTAGCCAGCGCCGCAAGGACAAAATTTATATGATTGAAAATAAAACAAAATATCTCAATAACAGTATAGTCTGCATGGCCCCCAAGATATATAATAAGTTACCAAAAGCAATACGGGAATCTGATAATTTAAGATTGTTTAAACTTCAGACAAAAAAAAATCTTTTAGCTAAGGCCTATTACTGTATACGAGAATTCTTTGACGATAAATTATCTGACACATAAAACACCATTGTAAATATTGACAGACTGTAAATACTCTAATACTTAATCAATTTATTATTATAAATATTTGCGTGCCAGTTATGGCAGAACATGCTGAACTTCTGTAAAAACAACATCTGTTATAACCGTGTTCTAGTGTAAATAAATTATTTCATTCATTCATTCATTCATTCAATGGGCGGCCTTATCGCTTAAAGCGATTTCTTCCAGGCAACCCACTGTTAAGATAAAATAGGCAACAGAAAATGTACGGTGGGTTGGTTCAGTAAATAAAAGTGAAATTAAAAATAATAATCAAAAAAAGAATTATTTTAAACCATAACGTTTTAAACTACATAAACATAATTATTTACAACAAATACTAATTATTTATTATAAAAAAATATTTTGATACACCTACGTATTAGTACATATTATATAAAATAGGGTGGGAATTTTATTTCCAAATATTTATTGGACTCACTTCAAGGTATGCCCTGTCGATTAAAAAAATAATTATCAAAATCGGACTACTCTGTAAAAAGTAATGCATGATCACACATTTAATAACTCAAATTAAAAAATTTAAAAACCCCCGACCCAGTTAGACCCCTCATCAACTTAACTAGAACTAGAGCTTATCATCTTAAAAAGATCATGGTTGCGTTACCATATACTTTTAATATCATTGAAGTATCACGGTACTAAATTTCAAATCGATAGGACAAATGGAAGGTGGTTAGATCCTCTCATCCATTATTCAAGAGCTGATCATCTTCAAACGGCAGATCAGGTCATGGTTACCTTTACATATACTTTCAATATTATTGAAGTAACACCGTACCAAATTTTAAATCGATAGGACAAATGCAAGTTGGTTAGATCCTGTCATCCATTATTCAAGAGCTGATCATCTTCAAACGGCTGATCAGGTCATGGTCACCTTACCATATACTTTGTAATTCATAAATGTAACATGGTACCAAATTTCAACTCGATCGGACATAAGGAAGCTAGTTAGATCCTCTCATCCATTATTCAAGAGCTGATCATCTTCAAACGGCTGATCAGGTCATGGTTACCTTACCAAATACTTTCTATATCATAAATGTAACATAGTACCAAATTTCAAATCGATTAGACATAAGGAAGCTAATTAGATCCTCTCATCCATTATTCAAGAGCTGATCATCTTCAAATGGCTGATCAGGTCATGGTTACCTTACTAAATACTTTCTATATCATAGATGTTAAATGGTACCAAATTTCAAATCGATCGGACATAAGGAAGCTAGTTAGATCCTCTCATCCATTATTCAAGAGCTGATCATCTTCAAACGGCTGATCTGATCTTCATCAGACATGGCTAAGAACACTCGGCCTGAAATTATCTATGATACAAAAAAAACTAAACGAAAATCGGTTCAGCCGTTTGGGCTCTAAGATGCCACAGACAGATACACAGACAGACAGACAGATACACACGTTAAAATTATAACACCCCTCTCGGCATTTTCGTTCGGGGGTTAAAAAAAATCAATATATATAAAACTCTTCCGTTACTGACTGACTGACTGACTGACTGACTGACAGACAACGCAGAGCCGAAACTACTGGGCGTACAAAGCTGAAATTTGGCATGTAGGTTCCTTAGGGAGTGTAGGTGAGCACTAAGAAAGGATTTCCCGAAATTCACACGGGAACGGGAATAAACGGGATTTTTGTGTTTATGAGAAATCTGCGCGGGAAATACCGCGGGGCAGCCTCTAGTATACATATATACGTGTCGAATTCAGTACCTCCTCCTTTTTTTTTCGTCGGTCAAAAAATATACGTGTCGAATTGAGTACCTCCTCCTTTTTTTTTCGTCGGTCAAAAAAAACTTTTAATGGCAGTCATTTATTTCGAACGAACTTCTAACTAAAGATCAGAAAAGTTATTTTTTAACCGACGAAAAAACAAAAAGGAGGAGGTTCTCAATTCGTCGCGTATATATATATATATTTTTTATGTATGATCACGCATAACTTTTTACGGTGTGGACCGATTTTGATGATTCCTTTTTTAATCGACAGGGTATACCTTGAAATTGGTCCCATAAAAATTTGGAAATAAAATTCCAACCCTAAGGGTAGAGAAATAGGGGTGACTTTATCGTTCACTTCGTTGCCTTCTGAAGTTCGGCTGTGATGCGACTTTACATGCAGTCTTGTTGTTTGTAAGATGTTGGCGAGCCCTACTTATCTCGTAAAGGCTGACGGCCGAGATGTCCTTGGTACAGTGTCAGGTCCATGTTGCTCTTAGGACCTTATCTTGACTGTCAGTGATGGGTATTCGTGTCAACGTGTATAATAGAACTTCTGTCCATAGAACTTCTCGAATTCTTCCACAATGTTAGGTGTGGATATATTAACTCTACTGATCATCTTTGGTCTTCAGCCTCGCCTGGCTTTGCCGAATAGATAGATCTCGAGCAAAAACGTTAGAGGCTTTGTTTCGGTCTATGGCTCTTTACCTTAATATTTTTTGTATAAAATAGCCTGATGTCTCTTGTAATTGATATAAAGGTCTGCCTCTACAGCTGCCTGCAGGCAGAGTAATCCGGTGCCGTTGTCTGCTGAGACGTATCACGCCTCTTCTCCATCAGATCAAGTGTGCTTAGTAGTAAGTAATTACCTCCAACCGCATTGACAACTTCTCAAGAACCCGTCATTTACATCATCCACGCTGTGTCCTAGGCAATCGAAACAGTTTTGGAGTTCTAATTAAAAGTGTTCCGAGTTTGGGTTTTGGTCTGCCGGTTTTTGCTGGTCTGAGTGTAGACTTTACAAGTCGCGACCTTTCGAGCGTAACATTGATATCAATGTGTCCTATACCAGCAGTGGTTGCTTTCGGGTCTAACCGCGTTGATCACAGACATCTTTCAATATACGGTTATATATCGACATGATGGATAAAGCCTATCTCGTTTTTGAGTCCACCGTCGGGACTTATGCAGGTCCATTTCCGATGCTCTCGCTTCAACAACAATTCTTCCCAGTGGCAAAAGAACAAAAAAAATCCTTTGTTTCTTCCCTTCTTGTCACCTAATTCGTTAGATAAATGTATGAAAAATGTGTTTTTTTTTGTTTACAACCTATGTTTTAATACAGAAAGTTGATACTTATCACAGGCTGTATGACCCTGTTCAGTATTAGGTAGTAATTTGAAGTTACCAAGTAAATTTTATACCGAAATTAGGCATTAAATATTTTTACAACCTCTTCCGCGGTGTGTTAACTATTTTTTTTAACACATAAATATAAACAATAAGTATATTGAACCCTATATTTTTGAAAACTGCATGAATGCAGCTTTCTAAATATATTTTTATTTTGTCGATATCTATGCTCATTTAAAAGATAACGACATTAGAAGACTTTTTTGCGTCGACAATTATCTTTTTTATGGTAAATTCCGATTTTTTTCTATGGAAATGTAAAAAAAATGTTCCAGAAATGGATTCCTCATCCTTAAATTATCCGAAAATGACACCACACTTGCCCTAGTAGCTATAAAATCGCAGCAATAGGGATCAATAGCGCGCGCGGCAGAACAAAACTTCACCCCCTCCCCCCGCCCCCCAGAGGGGGGTCTCCAGCTCCCTCCGGGGCGATTCTCAGTCTGGGTCACCTAAGCAACAAGTGTGCCAAGTTTCATGCTTTAATGCAGAAAATATTGGTTCCCATACATTTATTGGACTTAACAAACCCACTATGATAGACGTCCACTGCTGGACATAGGCCTCCCTCAAAAATCGCCTCACCGACCGGTCGTGATCGAACCTCATCCTGTTAGTCCCTCAACATTCACCAGGTTGTGTGGCCACCTTGTGGGGTGCGACCACCCTGTGAAGGGTGATTAGCTGGGGTCAAAAAAAATTAGCCCAAAAAAAACTGAAAAGCAAAAAATAAAAACTTTTTATCAAAAAATTAAACCGCCGAAAAAACTGAAAAGCATTAAATAATTGGGAAACATTTTCTATTAGGACTTAATTTACTCACTTCTTAAAGTAATTTTGGTTAACCAAGAAATGTTGAGTCGGTGCCACAGAATCAACGAATAACGATCACTAAATTACCTGAAATTCAAAGAAATAACCGAAAAACGTGTGCCGCCGCGCATCGCGCTTTAGGTAGTTAAGGAATTTGCTTGTGTTGTGTGGCGCCGACTTAAAATTTCTTGGTAAACCTAAATTACTTTAAGAAGTGAGTAAATTAAGTCCTAATAGAAAATGTTTCCCAATTATTTAATGCTTTTCAGTTTTTTCGGCGGTTTAATTTTTTGATAAAAAGTTTTTATCATTCCACCGGCTCGAAAACACTACTTTTTGTACCTGTACACGTATTTAAAAAGTGTCACTTTATTGACTTTTGGCTTACAGCTGGTTGAATATGAATTTCCATACATTATGAATGTACTGTAAAATTATTTAATCTGTGCATCTGTAGAAATTTAATTAGGTACTATCTAGCTCCATGGCCTAAACTGACATTAGAAAAAAAAGGCGGCCAAATGGTTGTTTTTGTTTACATACGTGTTTTTAGTACCTATACACCTATACCAACTATGTGGGTAATATATTATGAGAATGCATTTACTTTGATTTAACTTTGCTTAGAGTTATTGTTACAAAATAAGTGATTGAAGTGAAGTGAATTTTAAAATAAGTTGACTGATTATTTCAACAGAATTAGGTTGGTAGGTAGGTACCTAGTGTAACGATCCTTCCTATATCGTACAGCTTTTAGCTTTATTAAATTTAAAAAAATATATATATTTTATACTTTTGGATGGATTCGACGATGGCTCCCTAGAAACGGCTACCGCGTCTCGGCGCGGGGAGATTGTCTTTTGTTTTTCTTTGATTTGACATGATATAGCTATATATATGTACTCTTACCTTCGGACGATGCGGGGTGTGTTGAGGCCGGAAATGAACAACTTAATCAAACTTGACGATGCACTACGGTGTACGAGATGGTTGATTAATAAGAAATACCTGTTGAGTAAATGAAGCCCGAATCGTTCTAACCAAATATAAAATATCCTGTCGAAGCTTGACTGCTTACTTTGTTTGTTACTCGTTGGATGACGTATTCTAGAGATTTGTGATAATTCTATTACACTCAACTAACACCACAACCATTATCAGCTGATAGGACTTGAAGAATGTATGTGAGACAGAAAGAATCTGTGTGAAGTAGAATGAATGTTTCAAGGGAGGGTCTGTTTTTATATTATATTATATATATATATATATTCCACACGATATACATTAAACCGTAAAAACTAACTTCGCGATAAACTAATCCAGGGGCGAGATCTCTTTTCTAACATTTGATAATATGCGGCTTTAGGCTCGTTTGCGTAAATAAGCGATCGTCCTGTGTTAGGGGATGAACTTCAGAGGAGCTGTGATTTGTTCTAAAGAATTGCTAATGTTTGGTTTATAAGTGCATTGCTTTGCCTAACGATCTACGGTACTTCAGGAGATGTGCTATCATGGTGGGAGTGATAGTTGAAACCACAAGACATACATTCCTAAGTAAGTTCTAACCAAGAAAAGTGCTGGTACAAGACCAACGGATTGGCAACAGGGTTATTACACCGTAGCTCTCGTTTTGAGAATCTTGCACATAACTTCATGATTATCTTTGTATTAATCTGGCTTAAGCCTTTATCACATGAATCGATGGTCATCAAAAGTCGACTTTCTTCACACAAACATAAGGTTACACAAAACCTAGTCGGACGGGGCATGGCGAAGGAACTGTCCTACCCGGGGCTAGTTGACAAACACTTCAACCAAAATTTACCTTCCGTAATAATACACTTGAACGCGGTTCCTCTTCTAGGAGCAACAGTAGGGTTTTCAATCTTTTAAATCATTCTTTAGAAGGACGATTGCAGTAATGTATTAGGGAACGTCTGTTTAGGATACCTAGGTAGTCGCTTGACGAGGTCGAGCTAGCGCGCGCGTTTAGCGCGCATTTTTTTTAAGAATTTATTTGTCAGCGTACAGCTCATTGGCTCGAAATTTTATAAGTCCAAGGTTATTTTCTTTATTCTTTAATTTTCAAAGGAGCTTTAGCACTGTAAATTAATTGATTTAAAACACAACGTATGGAAGGTCCTAACCATTAGTCAGATAGACGATCACGACAATGCCAAAGATTAAAGTTTCGTATTGAAGTAGGGTTAGCTTTGTAGGATATATTTATTTTTATTTTACAAATATCTAGGCAGGAAGGCAAAATGCTCACAAGAGGTAATATCTATTATGTTCAAACATAATTGTAAAGCAAGGAAATTACTTCGAACTATAACAATCACTGCATATTATTAACTTCGACGGTTACAATATGTAATTCAAGTAAATTGAAATTATTATTTAGTATTTGACATTTTATATACAACTAGAGGCTTCCCCGCGGTTTTTCCCGCGCAGTTTTCTCATAAACACAAAAATCCCGTTTTTTCCCGTTCCCGTGGAAATTTCGGGAAATCCCTTCTTAGTGCTCACCTACACTCCCCAAGGAACCCACGTGCCAATTTTCAGCTTTCTACGCCCAGTAGTTTCGGCTCTGCGTTGTCTGTCAGTCAGTCAGTCAGTAACGGAAGAGTTTTATATATATTGATTATACATTTAAAAATTTGTCATTGTTTACATACTATACTTAAATAATTAAGTAACTAGTTATTATTTTTTATATAATACTAGAGGCTGCCCCGCGGTTTTTCCCGCGCAGATTTCTCATAAACACAAAAAACTCGTTTTTTTCCGTTCCCGTGGGAATTTTGGGAAATCCTTTCTTAGTGCTCACCTACACTCTCCAAGGAACCCACGTGCCAATTTTCAGCTTTCTACGCCCAGTAGTTTCGGCTCTGCGTTGTCTGTCAGTCAGTCAGTCAGTCAGTCAGTATAAAGCCTATCTCGTTTTTGAGTCCACCGTCGGGACTTATGCAGGTCCATTTCCGATGCTCTCGCTTCAACAACAATTCTTCCCAGTGGCAAAAGAACAAAAAAAATCCTTTGTTTCTTCCCTTCTTGTCACCTAATTCGTTAGATAAATGTATGAAAAATGTGTTTTTTTTTGTTTACAACCTATGTTTTAATACAGAAAGTTGATACTTATCACAGGCTGTATGACCCTGTTCAGTATTAGGTAGTAATTTGAAGTTACCAAGTAAATTTTATACCGAAATTAGGCATTAAATATTTTTACAACCTCTTCCGCGGTGTGTTAACTATTTTTTTTAACACATAAATATAAACAATAAGTATATTGAACCCTATATTTTTGAAAACTGCATGAATGCAGCTTTCTAAATATATTTTTATTTTGTCGATATCTATGCTCATTTAAAAGATAACGACATTAGAAGACTTTTTTGCGTCGACAATTATCTTTTTTATGGTAAATTCCGATTTTTTTCTATGGAAATGTAAAAAAAATGTTCCAGAAATGGATTCCTCATCCTTAAATTATCCGAAAATGACACCACACTTGCCCTAGTAGCTATAAAATCGCAGCAATAGGGATCAATAGCGCGCGCGGCAGAACAAAACTTCACCCCCTCCCCCCGCCCCCCAGAGGGGGGTCTCCAGCTCCCTCCGGGGCGATTCTCAGTCTGGGTCACCTAAGCAACAAGTGTGCCAAGTTTCATGCTTTAATGCAGAAAATATTGGTTCCCATACATTTATTGGACTTAACAAACCCACTATGATAGACGTCCACTGCTGGACATAGGCCTCCCTCAAAAATCGCCTCACCGACCGGTCGTGATCGAACCTCATCCTGTTAGTCCCTCAACATTCACCAGGTTGTGTGGCCACCTTGTGGGGTGCGACCACCCTGTGAAGGGTGATTAGCTGGGGTCAAAAAAAATTAGCCCAAAAAAAACTGAAAAGCAAAAAATAAAAACTTTTTATCAAAAAATTAAACCGCCGAAAAAACTGAAAAGCATTAAATAATTGGGAAACATTTTCTATTAGGACTTAATTTACTCACTTCTTAAAGTAATTTTGGTTAACCAAGAAATGTTGAGTCGGTGCCACAGAATCAACGAATAACGATCACTAAATTACCTGAAATTCAAAGAAATAACCGAAAAACGTGTGCCGCCGCGCATCGCGCTTTAGGTAGTTAAGGAATTTGCTTGTGTTGTGTGGCGCCGACTTAAAATTTCTTGGTAAACCTAAATTACTTTAAGAAGTGAGTAAATTAAGTCCTAATAGAAAATGTTTCCCAATTATTTAATGCTTTTCAGTTTTTTCGGCGGTTTAATTTTTTGATAAAAAGTTTTTATCATTCCACCGGCTCGAAAACACTACTTTTTGTACCTGTACACGTATTTAAAAAGTGTCACTTTATTGACTTTTGGCTTACAGCTGGTTGAATATGAATTTCCATACATTATGAATGTACTGTAAAATTATTTAATCTGTGCATCTGTAGAAATTTAATTAGGTACTATCTAGCTCCATGGCCTAAACTGACATTAGAAAAAAAAGGCGACCAAATGGTTGTTTTTGTTTACATACGTGTTTTTAGTACCTATACTATACACCTATACCAACTATGTGGGTAATATATTATGAGAATGCATTTACTTTGATTTAACTTTGCTTAGAGTTATTGTTACAAAATAAGTGATTGAAGTGAAGTGAATTTTAAAATAAGTTGACTGATTATTTCAACAGAATTAGGTTGGTAGGTAGGTACCTAGGTTAACGATCCTTCCTATATCGTACAGCTTTTAGCTTTATTAAATTTAAAAAAATATATATATTTTATACTTTTGGATGGATTCGACGATGGCTCCCTAGAAACGGCTACCGCGTCTCGGCGCGGGGAGATTGTCTTTTGTTTTCCTTTGATTTGACATGATATAGCTATATATATGTACTCTTACCTTCGGACGATGCGGGGTGTGTTGAGGCCGGCCTCGGCACTCGCTTCATCAAAGTAGTTAGATGGGTAATGTGTAGTTAAATACATAACCGAACACTTTACACTGGCCACAAAATTGGATAGCGGTGTTTATTTTGATTTCAAAGATTACTTGTTTGAGTAATCATATTCTTTGAGATCTATTCGCTGCAGTCTATTTAGTGCGCCAACCTCGAACGAAGGATTGCACGATTACTATTCTTGTGTCTTGATTGCCTTTTACGATGTTAATCAATTTTTGTAAATCGTAGATTGTGCGAAAAGGATGCTTGTTGTGGGAAAGTCTAATCCTCTATTATCACACTTAATAATCTCAAGTTTGCCGATATCGTCGGGACTTATGCAGGTCCATTTCCGATGCTCTCGCTTCAACAACAATTCTTCCCAGTGGCAAAAGAACAAAAAAAATCCTTTGTTTCTTCCCTTCTTGTCACCTAATTCGTTAGATAAATGTATGAAAAATGTGTTTTTTTTTGTTTACAACCTATGTTTTAATACAGAAAGTTGATACTTATCACAGGCTGTATGACCCTGTTCAGTATTAGGTAGTAATTTGAAGTTACCAAGTAAATTTTATACCGAAATTAGGCATTAAATATTTTTACAACCTCTTCCGCGGTGTGTTAACTATTTTTTTTAACACATAAATATAAACAATAAGTATATTGAACCCTATATTTTTGAAAACTGCATGAATGCAGCTTTCTAAATATATTTTTATTTTGTCGATATCTATGCTCATTTAAAAGATAACGACATTAGAAGACTTTTTTGCGTCGACAATTATCTTTTTTATGGTAAATTCCGATTTTTTTCTATGGAAATGTAAAAAAAATGTTCCAGAAATGGATTCCTCATCCTTAAATTATCCGAAAATGACACCACACTTGCCCTAGTAGCTATAAAATCGCAGCAATAGGGATCAATAGCGCGCGCGGCAGAACAAAACTTCACCCCCTCCCCCCGCCCCCCAGAGGGGGGTCTCCAGCTCCCTCCGGGGCGATTCTCAGTCTGGGTCACCTAAGCAACAAGTGTGCCAAGTTTCATGCTTTAATGCAGAAAATATTGGTTCCCATACATTTATTGGACTTAACAAACCCACTATGATAGACGTCCACTGCTGGACATAGGCCTCCCTCAAAAATCGCCTCACCGACCGGTCGTGATCGAACCTCATCCTGTTAGTCCCTCAACATTCACCAGGTTGTGTGGCCACCTTGTGGGGTGCGACCACCCTGTGAAGGGTGATTAGCTGGGGTCAAAAAAAATTAGCCCAAAAAAAACTGAAAAGCAAAAAATAAAAACTTTTTATCAAAAAATTAAACCGCCGAAAAAACTGAAAAGCATTAAATAATTGGGAAACATTTTCTATTAGGACTTAATTTACTCACTTCTTAAAGTAATTTTGGTTAACCAAGAAATGTTGAGTCGGTGCCACAGAATCAACGAATAACGATCACTAAATTACCTGAAATTCAAAGAAATAACCGAAAAACGTGTGCCGCCGCGCATCGCGCTTTAGGTAGTTAAGGAATTTGCTTGTGTTGTGTGGCGCCGACTTAAAATTTCTTGGTAAACCTAAATTACTTTAAGAAGTGAGTAAATTAGGTCCTAATAGAAAATGTTTCCCAATTATTTAATGCTTTTCAGTTTTTTCGGCGGTTTAATTTTTTGATAAAAAGTTTTTATCATTCCACCGGCTCGAAAACACTACTTTTTGTACCTGTACACGTATTTAAAAAGTGTCACTTTATTGACTTTTGGCTTACAGCTGGTTGAATATGAATTTCCATACATTATGAATGTACTGTAAAATTATTTAATCTGTGCATCTGTAGAAATTTAATTAGGTACTATCTAGCTCCATGGCCTAAACTGACATTAGAAAAAAAAGGCGACCAAATGGTTGTTTTTGTTTACATACGTGTTTTTAGTACCTATACTATACACCTATACCAACTATGTGGGTAATATATTATGAGAATGCATTTACTTTGATTTAACTTTGCTTAGAGTTATTGTTACAAAATAAGTGATTGAAGTGAAGTGAATTTTAAAATAAGTTGACTGATTATTTCAACAGAATTAGGTTGGTAGGTAGGTACCTAGGTTAACGATCCTTCCTATATCGTACAGCTTTTAGCTTTATTAAATTTAAAAAAATATATATATTTTATACTTTTGGATGGATTCGACGATGGCTCCCTAGAAACGGCTACCGCGTCTCGGCGCGGGGAGATTGTCTTTTGTTTTCCTTTGATTTGACATGATATAGCTATATATATGTACTCTTACCTTCGGACGATGCGGGGTGTGTTGAGGCCGGCCTCGGCACTCGCTTCATCAAAGTAGTTAGATGGGTAATGTGTAGTTAAATACATAACCGAACACTTTACACTGGCCACAAAATTGGATAGCGGTGTTTATTTTGATTTCAAAGATTACTTGTTTGAGTAATCATATTCTTTGAGATCTATTCGCTGCAGTCTATTTAGTGCGCCAACCTCGAACGAAGGATTGCACGATTACTATTCTTGTGTCTTGATTGCCTTTTACGATGTTAATCAATTTTTGTAAATCGTAGATTGTGCGAAAAGGATGCTTGTTGTGGGAAAGTCTAATCCTCTATTATCACACTTAATAATCTCAAGTTTGCCGATATCAATGCGTGGTGGCTTACATATGTAATGCGGAATTGCTAAGATAAAGGATATAAGTAAAGAACCAAGAGTTCAAGACAAGACTTCATGATTGTTGGCATGAAGATCAGACGAGCAAACTAAAACCTCACATCAAACTTGACAATGCATTACGATGCACGAGATAGTTGAATGATGAGGATAAAGAGAACCAAGAGTTCTAGACAAGGTCCCATGATCGGTGGCATGGAGATCAAATGAACAACTTAGTAAAGTTCACATCAAACTTGACGATACACTACGGTGTACGAGATAGTTGATTGATAAGAAATACCTGTTGAGTAAATGAAGCCCGAATCGTTCTAACCAAATATAAAATATCCTTTCGTCAAAGTTAGACTGCTTACTTTGTTTGTTACTCGTTTGATGACGTATTCTAGAGATTCGTGATAATTCTATTACACTAAACTAACACCACAACCATTATCAGCTGATAGGACTTGAAGAATGTATGTGAGACAGAAAGAATCTGTGTGAGGTAGAATGAATGTATCAAGGGAGGGTCTGTTTTTATACAAACTTATATTATATTATATATATTCACACGATATACACTAAACCGTAAAAACTAACTTCGTGATAAACTAATCCAGGGGCGAGGCCTCTTTTCTAACATTTGATAATATGCGGCTTTAGGCTCGTTTGCGTAAAGAAGCGATCGTCCTGTGTTAGGGGATGAACTTCAGAGGAGCTGTAATTTGATCTAAAGAATTTGCTATTGTTTGGTTTTAAGTGCATTGCTTTGCCTAACGATCTACGGTACTTCAGGAGATGTGCTATCATGGTGGGAGTGATAGTTGAACCCACAAGACATACATTCCTAAGTAAGTTCTAACCAAGAAAAGTGCTGGTTCAAGACCAACGGATTGGCAACAGGGTTATTACACCGTAGCTCTCGTTTTGAGAATCTTGCACATAACTTCATGATTATTTTGTATTAATCTGGCTTAAGCCTTTATCACATGAATCGATGGTCATCAAAAGTCGACTATCTTCACACAAACATAAGGTTACACAAAACCTAGTCGGACGGGGCATGGCGAAGGAACTGTCCTACCCGGGGCTAGTTGTCATACACTTCAACCAAAATTTACCTTCCGTAATAATACACTTGAACGCGGTTCCTCTTCTAGGAGCAACAGTAGGGTTTTCAATCTTTTAAATCATTCTTGAGAAGGACGATTGCGTAATAACCATTAGGGAACGTCTGTTTAGGATACCTAGGTAGGTACTTGACGAGGTCGAGCTAGCGCGCGTGTTTAGCGCGCATTTTTTTTTAAGAATTTATTTGTCAGCGTACAGCGCATTGGCTCGAAATTCTACAAGTCCAAGGTTATTTTCTTTATTCTTTAATTTTCAAAAGAGCTTTAGCACTGTAAATTATTTGATTTAAAACACAACGTTTGGAGGGTCCTAACCATTAGTCAGAGAGACGATCACGACAAGGCCAAAGATTAATGTTTCGTATTGAAGTAGGATTAGCTTTGTAGGATATATTTATTTTTATTTTACAAATATTTAGGCAGGAAGGCAAAATGCTCACACTAGGTATCTGTTTTTTAAGGATTTTTTTTCTCGTCGGATGGAATGAAAAGTAGAATATTACTCTGGCGTAAAGATATTCCGCTTCTGGTTTCGTTATAACCCTAGCTTGTTCAAGTTTCAAGCCATTATGCCCTCGCTTCGCTCGGGAATAAAACCTTGAATCTCTCACAGCACTCGGGTTCGAACTTGAAACCCTCATTCATAATACATTACTTTACGCCCTTGTATTAATTAATAATATATGTACTATTTGTTGTAGGGTTGAATGTACCTATTGTATTTTGCCGTGATATCTGAACATATTGTAGAAAACTTATGATATTAATGTAGATAAAGTTATGTATGCAACTGTACATAATTAGGCAAAAACCTCGTGTATTAATACCTCTTAATTCATAATAAGAGGTAATATCTATTATGTTCAAACATAATTGTAAAGCAAGGAAATTACTTCGAACTATAACAATCACTGCATATTATTAACTTCGACGGTTACAATATGTAATTCAAGTAAATTGAAATTATTATTTAGTATTTGACATTTTATATACAACTAGAGGCTTCCCCGCGGTTTTTCCCGCGCAGTTTTCTCATAAACACAAAAATCCCGTTTTTTCCCGTTCCCGTGGAAATTTCGGGAAATCCCTTCTTAGTGCTCACCTACACTCCCCAAGGAACCCACGTGCCAATTTTCAGCTTTCTACGCCCAGTAGTTTCGGCTCTGCGTTGTCTGTCAGTCAGTCAGTCAGTAACGGAAGAGTTTTATATATATTGATTATACATTTAAAAATTTGTCATTGTTTACATACTATACTTAAATAATTAAGTAACTAGTTATTATTTTTTATATAATACTAGAGGCTGCCCCGCGGTTTTTCCCGCGCAGATTTCTCATAAACACAAAAAACTCGTTTTTTTCCGTTCCCGTGGGAATTTTGGGAAATCCTTTCTTAGTGCTCACCTACACTCTCCAAGGAACCCACGTGCCAATTTTCAGCTTTCTACGCCCAGTAGTTTCGGCTCTGCGTTGTCTGTCAGTCAGTCAGTCAGTCAGTCAGTATAAAGCCTATCTCGTTTTTGAGTCCACCGTCGGGACTTATGCAGGTCCATTTCCGATGCTCTCGCTTCAACAACAATTCTTCCCAGTGGCAAAAGAACAAAAAAAATCCTTTGTTTCTTCCCTTCTTGTCACCTAATTCGTTAGATAAATGTATGAAAAATGTGTTTTTTTTTGTTTACAACCTATGTTTTAATACAGAAAGTTGATACTTATCACAGGCTGTATGACCCTGTTCAGTATTAGGTAGTAATTTGAAGTTACCAAGTAAATTTTATACCGAAATTAGGCATTAAATATTTTTACAACCTCTTCCGCGGTGTGTTAACTATTTTTTTTAACACATAAATATAAACAATAAGTATATTGAACCCTATATTTTTGAAAACTGCATGAATGCAGCTTTCTAAATATATTTTTATTTTGTCGATATCTATGCTCATTTAAAAGATAACGACATTAGAAGACTTTTTTGCGTCGACAATTATCTTTTTTATGGTAAATTCCGATTTTTTTCTATGGAAATGTAAAAAAAATGTTCCAGAAATGGATTCCTCATCCTTAAATTATCCGAAAATGACACCACACTTGCCCTAGTAGCTATAAAATCGCAGCAATAGGGATCAATAGCGCGCGCGGCAGAACAAAACTTCACCCCCTCCCCCCGCCCCCCAGAGGGGGGTCTCCAGCTCCCTCCGGGGCGATTCTCAGTCTGGGTCACCTAAGCAACAAGTGTGCCAAGTTTCATGCTTTAATGCAGAAAATATTGGTTCCCATACATTTATTGGACTTAACAAACCCACTATGATAGACGTCCACTGCTGGACATAGGCCTCCCTCAAAAATCGCCTCACCGACCGGTCGTGATCGAACCTCATCCTGTTAGTCCCTCAACATTCACCAGGTTGTGTGGCCACCTTGTGGGGTGCGACCACCCTGTGAAGGGTGATTAGCTGGGGTCAAAAAAAATTAGCCCAAAAAAAACTGAAAAGCAAAAAATAAAAACTTTTTATCAAAAAATTAAACCGCCGAAAAAACTGAAAAGCATTAAATAATTGGGAAACATTTTCTATTAGGACTTAATTTACTCACTTCTTAAAGTAATTTTGGTTAACCAAGAAATGTTGAGTCGGTGCCACAGAATCAACGAATAACGATCACTAAATTACCTGAAATTCAAAGAAATAACCGAAAAACGTGTGCCGCCGCGCATCGCGCTTTAGGTAGTTAAGGAATTTGCTTGTGTTGTGTGGCGCCGACTTAAAATTTCTTGGTAAACCTAAATTACTTTAAGAAGTGAGTAAATTAAGTCCTAATAGAAAATGTTTCCCAATTATTTAATGCTTTTCAGTTTTTTCGGCGGTTTAATTTTTTGATAAAAAGTTTTTATCATTCCACCGGCTCGAAAACACTACTTTTTGTACCTGTACACGTATTTAAAAAGTGTCACTTTATTGACTTTTGGCTTACAGCTGGTTGAATATGAATTTCCATACATTATGAATGTACTGTAAAATTATTTAATCTGTGCATCTGTAGAAATTTAATTAGGTACTATCTAGCTCCATGGCCTAAACTGACATTAGAAAAAAAAGGCGACCAAATGGTTGTTTTTGTTTACATACGTGTTTTTAGTACCTATACTATACACCTATACCAACTATGTGGGTAATATATTATGAGAATGCATTTACTTTGATTTAACTTTGCTTAGAGTTATTGTTACAAAATAAGTGATTGAAGTGAAGTGAATTTTAAAATAAGTTGACTGATTATTTCAACAGAATTAGGTTGGTAGGTAGGTACCTAGGTTAACGATCCTTCCTATATCGTACAGCTTTTAGCTTTATTAAATTTAAAAAAATATATATATTTTATACTTTTGGATGGATTCGACGATGGCTCCCTAGAAACGGCTACCGCGTCTCGGCGCGGGGAGATTGTCTTTTGTTTTCCTTTGATTTGACATGATATAGCTATATATATGTACTCTTACCTTCGGACGATGCGGGGTGTGTTGAGGCCGGCCTCGGCACTCGCTTCATCAAAGTAGTTAGATGGGTAATGTGTAGTTAAATACATAACCGAACACTTTACACTGGCCACAAAATTGGATAGCGGTGTTTATTTTGATTTCAAAGATTACTTGTTTGAGTAATCATATTCTTTGAGATCTATTCGCTGCAGTCTATTTAGTGCGCCAACCTCGAACGAAGGATTGCACGATTACTATTCTTGTGTCTTGATTGCCTTTTACGATGTTAATCAATTTTTGTAAATCGTAGATTGTGCGAAAAGGATGCTTGTTGTGGGAAAGTCTAATCCTCTATTATCACACTTAATAATCTCAAGTTTGCCGATATCAATGCGTGGTGGCTTACATATGTAATGCGGAATTGCTAAGATAAAGGATATAAGTAAAGAACCAAGAGTTCAAGACAAGACTTCATGATTGTTGGCATGAAGATCAGACGAGCAAACTAAAACCTCACATCAAACTTGACAATGCATTACGATGCACGAGATAGTTGAATGATGAGGATAAAGAGAACCAAGAGTTCTAGACAAGGTCCCATGATCGGTGGCATGGAGATCAAATGAACAACTTAGTAAAGTTCACATCAAACTTGACGATACACTACGGTGTACGAGATAGTTGATTGATAAGAAATACCTGTTGAGTAAATGAAGCCCGAATCGTTCTAACCAAATATAAAATATCCTTTCGTCAAAGTTAGACTGCTTACTTTGTTTGTTACTCGTTTGATGACGTATTCTAGAGATTCGTGATAATTCTATTACACTAAACTAACACCACAACCATTATCAGCTGATAGGACTTGAAGAATGTATGTGAGACAGAAAGAATCTGTGTGAGGTAGAATGAATGTATCAAGGGAGGGTCTGTTTTTATACAAACTTATATTATATTATATATATTCACACGATATACACTAAACCGTAAAAACTAACTTCGTGATAAACTAATCCAGGGGCGAGGCCTCTTTTCTAACATTTGATAATATGCGGCTTTAGGCTCGTTTGCGTAAAGAAGCGATCGTCCTGTGTTAGGGGATGAACTTCAGAGGAGCTGTAATTTGATCTAAAGAATTTGCTATTGTTTGGTTTTAAGTGCATTGCTTTGCCTAACGATCTACGGTACTTCAGGAGATGTGCTATCATGGTGGGAGTGATAGTTGAACCCACAAGACATACATTCCTAAGTAAGTTCTAACCAAGAAAAGTGCTGGTTCAAGACCAACGGATTGGCAACAGGGTTATTACACCGTAGCTCTCGTTTTGAGAATCTTGCACATAACTTCATGATTATTTTGTATTAATCTGGCTTAAGCCTTTATCACATGAATCGATGGTCATCAAAAGTCGACTATCTTCACACAAACATAAGGTTACACAAAACCTAGTCGGACGGGGCATGGCGAAGGAACTGTCCTACCCGGGGCTAGTTGTCATACACTTCAACCAAAATTTACCTTCCGTAATAATACACTTGAACGCGGTTCCTCTTCTAGGAGCAACAGTAGGGTTTTCAATCTTTTAAATCATTCTTGAGAAGGACGATTGCGTAATAACCATTAGGGAACGTCTGTTTAGGATACCTAGGTAGGTACTTGACGAGGTCGAGCTAGCGCGCGTGTTTAGCGCGCATTTTTTTTTAAGAATTTATTTGTCAGCGTACAGCGCATTGGCTCGAAATTCTACAAGTCCAAGGTTATTTTCTTTATTCTTTAATTTTCAAAAGAGCTTTAGCACTGTAAATTATTTGATTTAAAACACAACGTTTGGAGGGTCCTAACCATTAGTCAGAGAGACGATCACGACAAGGCCAAAGATTAATGTTTCGTATTGAAGTAGGATTAGCTTTGTAGGATATATTTATTTTTATTTTACAAATATTTAGGCAGGAAGGCAAAATGCTCACACTAGGTATCTGTTTTTTAAGGATTTTTTTTCTCGTCGGATGGAATGAAAAGTAGAATATTACTCTGGCGTAAAGATATTCCGCTTCTGGTTTCGTTATAACCCTAGCTTGTTCAAGTTTCAAGCCATTATGCCCTCGCTTCGCTCGGGAATAAAACCTTGAATCTCTCACAGCACTCGGGTTCGAACTTGAAACCCTCATTCATAATACATTACTTTACGCCCTTGTATTAATTAATAATATATGTACTATTTGTTGTAGGGTTGAATGTACCTATTGTATTTTGCCGTGATATCTGAACATATTGTAGAAAACTTATGATATTAATGTAGATAAAGTTATGTATGCAACTGTACATAATTAGGCAAAAACCTCGTGTATTAATACCTCTTAATTCATAATAAGAGGTAATATCTATTATGTTCAAACATAATTGTAAAGCAAGGAAATTACTTCGAACTATAACAATCACTGCATATTATTAACTTCGACGGTTACAATATGTAATTCAAGTAAATTGAAATTATTATTTAGTATTTGACATTTTATATACAACTAGAGGCTTCCCCGCGGTTTTTCCCGCGCAGTTTTCTCATAAACACAAAAATCCCGTTTTTTCCCGTTCCCGTGGAAATTTCGGGAAATCCCTTCTTAGTGCTCACCTACACTCCCCAAGGAACCCACGTGCCAATTTTCAGCTTTCTACGCCCAGTAGTTTCGGCTCTGCGTTGTCTGTCAGTCAGTCAGTCAGTAACGGAAGAGTTTTATATATATTGATTATACATTTAAAAATTTGTCATTGTTTACATACTATACTTAAATAATTAAGTAACTAGTTATTATTTTTTATATAATACTAGAGGCTGCCCCGCGGTTTTTCCCGCGCAGATTTCTCATAAACACAAAAAACTCGTTTTTTTCCGTTCCCGTGGGAATTTTGGGAAATCCTTTCTTAGTGCTCACCTACACTCTCCAAGGAACCCACGTGCCAATTTTCAGCTTTCTACGCCCAGTAGTTTCGGCTCTGCGTTGTCTGTCAGTCAGTCAGTCAGTCAGTCAGTAACGGAAGAGTTTTATATATATTGATTTGTACAATATTTTGACGATCACAATATACTTTGACATTTTAAAATACAACTTTGTATGTAATATGAATATGATAGTGTGAAATAAATGATTCTAATCTAAACAAATATGCTTCCCACAGTCTGTATATTCTGACTTTAATGCTTAGATCTTTAAAACTACGCAACGGAATTTAATGCGTTTTTATAGAGTACCTAATTCAAGAGATGTACCTTACCTCACAACACAGTGTTTTGTTAATTAGAACGAAGTTCGCCGTGTTGACTAGTAACTTCTATTATTCCTATCCTATACTATTCCTATCCATTAAAGTCGGTACATACAGAGGCCCTATTACGGCCGCTTTTGCAATATTGCTTTTCGTCCTCTAGAGTGTCAAAGTCAAAACAAACAAAAAACGCAAAGAGGACGCAAAGAAATATTGGAAAAGCGGCCGTAATAGGGCCTCAGGTCAAAACTTATTTTTTAAGTCGGTTGATAAATGTATAGGATTTACTAGAAGATTTACAATTATTAAAACTTTAGCAGGCATGAGATACATACTTACTTACAATATGGCTATAACCTACGCACCTGTGCACATAAATAAACCTAAAAAGATCCTAAAATGGCGGCCGTTGTATGCTGGCTGTCTCTCGTCTTAACTCTTACCTCATACTAATAAACGCAAAATAGCATAGTAGCAATAGTTTTTCTTTATGTATGGGCCTTAAACGGATAGCATTACAAATATAGGCTAAGTAATACAAACACCTTTAAGATAAAGATTTAAGTAAAGGTCAGTGGGTCGTTTTAGGAAATATAAAAATCGTATAAAATCATAAAGTTTCAAATCGTTTACTATAGTAGTATGATAGTATGTAGGTAGAGGTTTTAAACCAAATTGGATGTTTATTGCGGAAAACTTACAAAATGGCTACCCTATTTAATGCAATTGTAAAAACCACATCTACAAAATAATAAGCTGGATAAGTATAATTTTTATCAAAAATATTTTCTTTATGAGCAAAAAATAAATCTATAATTTCTTTGAAATCTATAAAAAAAATTATTTAAAAGACGCGGGAACCTTGCACGCATGCGCGCAACAGTGCAGGCCGCTAAAAACCTAATTCGAATAGAATTGATCGATTTAAGGTGGTAACTCGCGGTATGGCGCGAAATTTAAATTTTTTCACGTTTTTTATTTATTATGGCGAAAGTATTCATTTTTAATAAAGTTTTAATGAATTCGCGTATGTAAAAAACCATCTCCACATTGCAATACAACGTTTTTTGAAGACAGACCTACTGATTTTGTGTCTAAGGACATAAAGGCCACAAATCAAGTAACAACGTTGCCGGGCTTTAAGCCAACCCTTTCATCCTAATTTTTGAACTTGACATTGGCAAAATACTCCACTGAAGTGGAGTCAAGTCCATTGAATTAAAATAATAATAATAGTCTTCAGTATCGTTTTTTTTTCGCCAATTCTGGGCAGGCAAAGGAATATACTTAGTCCATACAGCCAAGTTTTCAGTAGTATTTTCCTTTGCAGAAATGTCTTCAGTAGTTTATTTCTTGCTTTTTCTAACCTATGTTTATAACCTAGTCCATTTAAATGCACAAGTAGTAATACTTTTTCGCGGGACATAGATCAGAATTATTCGGAAGCGCCTTCCTACACTTATTCTACCACACTAGATAATAATAGCCACGGAAAACTACCTAATTTAGATTTTTTTTAAAACATATGTCTTCATTTTCTGCTGTTCTTACGTTACTTAATAACTAGTCTGCCTGGCTCTCAGCTTCACTCGACCTATATAGCTAATCACTTAAAAAATAAACGTAATGTAAGAATTTGGATGATGCAACGCGCAAAAAGAAAACAAAAATGGCCGCATTGATCGTCAAGGGGTGGGCATTATACCCCTAACACAGACGTAGCCGTCAGCGGGCGATGATGTCGGGGGTGGCTGCCCCAAACTATGCTTAACTATTCGCACCCACAGGCCCGAAACCACCCTTTTTAGTTCCAATAAAAAATGACATTCCTCGCTCCTCGCGCGATTTAAGTAACTATACTGCGGGGCTTAACACCAGTGAAACAAAAGAGAGCTTGGTACGCTGGCCAAATATCAACTACAGAAGTCCTCCTCGAATAGTGACTGTCGGCAAAATCAGTGAGAACGAATATAGAATACGAAAAGTATTCACCAGATTATGCTTATTAATATGGTGGTGCGTGGTGGTGGCATACCCCCACCCTACCCCTACCTCTTCTCATTGGGGTCGTAAAAGGCCACTAAAGGAAAATTCGAAGGAGTGGCAGCAGCGTCGTTCATTGAGAAACTTCTATCCCGCCTGCTAAGCGTGGTGATTATAGCAACATCTTTCACTAAATGATTGTCCTAGTTGTGATCTGAAGGGAGGCCCATGTCCACCAGTCATGTCTCTCGGCTGAGATGAATGAATTAAATATATGTCATTAAACACGGTTCCTTTCTTATCGTGAAGAAACAATTAAGAAACGGTAGGCATAGTTATACTGAACCGCGCTCACTTGAAGTCCTTCGAAAGTTTTTGTAAAAAAAAATGTGAAGCATCAGAGAAGTGACCTGGCTTAGCTAGGGGCAGAGGATACGATAAAGGGCAGAACTCGGGAGGGTGAACAAGGGGTCAATCAGTCTTAAACACGTTTCTTTTTTGAAAGTCTAAAATAAAAAAAAGTTTAAATAAATATATATAATTTATTCGAGTCATATATCTCGCAAAGTTCTAAAAGAGTTCGCCACGAAAAATGAACGTGTATGCTAGTTAGTGTGCGTCTCAAGCTCAAGGTTTTACCAGCGCAATTTCCCTCGAAACAGCAAAAACTAGAATATCTTTTGTTAAAGCGAGATAGATACTCATACAGACAGAGTAACTGTCTTGCGCTTTAATAATATAACTATGGATATGGATATTTAAATTTCACCTACATGTTACTGATGTTAATATGTATAAAATTTTGTAAATATCATTAATTTCATCTCAATGCAAAAAAAAAATCCCAGTAGTTAAATCGAGTATATTTCGTAGAAAAGCCGTAAGAATAAACGAATAACGAATTCGGCTTCTTACTAGTATGGGTCTGACTATGGTTACGTTACGCGGTGAGCGTTCGCATTTTGTAATGGAAATCGTTCTAGCGCAAAACTCACTAGATAACCCAACAAAGGGCGTTGAGGTCTTACTGTGCACTGTTATAATAATAATAATAACAATAATAACACATCACACTCAGAGCCCCTAACTAGGAAGAACCTTTATCTAGGGTGCCCGAAACACACACAGAGACGAACATCACACCCAGACCGGAAACAAACATCGATATTCATAATATTCGCCCCGCCCAGGAATCGAACCCGGGTGCTCACGCTTACTCAGTCCACATCACTGCTAACTGAGCCACGGAGCAGTCAGTATCTCATTTGCTTGCCGAACCTCATGAGTGACTAACCTGTTTCACAGATAATATAATAACTACCTAAATCATCTTGCTTTAGGCAATAAATTATAGAACTTTACCTAAAGGCTGCCCCGCGGTTTCATATGTATTTTGTAAGTATCTATTGTTATTCGTTTTTAAATTATATACCTATTGTATTTATTTTGTTATTGTTACTAAGCAGTATCGCCTACTTTAAGAGCTTTTTAATATGTTCGTCTGCATAAGGTTCTAAGTGGTTTGCCTGGAAGAAATCGCTTTTAGCGACAAGGCCGCCCATTGCATGCAAATTCAATTTGTTTGTACCTGTATTTATTAATGTACTTTTGTATTATATGCAATTAAGTGTTTTCTATTCTATTCTATTCACCCGTGCAGATTTCTCATACACACCAAAATTCAGTTTTTCCCCGGACGCATGGAAATTTTGTAAAATATTCCTTGGTGCTCCCCAACCCGCATAGAAAATTTCAGCCCCTTACGCCCAGTTATTACGGCTCTGCGTTGTCTGGTAGTCAGTAACGGAAGAGTTATATATATTTTGATTAATTAAAGATATTGTAGAGTATTTACAAGACTATGATCTCATTTGAAATAGGAGTCAACATACTATAAGTCATAATATAATTAAAAAAAGAGCCAATTAGGACTAAAGAACAGACACCAAGGAGTACCATTCTTGATTCTCGATACATTTTGGTATTTTCCAAAAGAATACACTTTTCAGTTTCAATTTACTTTTACCAAATATTTTTTCTTGTATCTTTTATTTGTTCTAATATAAGATTTCGACGAAGCCTATGCTATTCGCAAGACAAATAAATAGATTTAAGATTCAAATAGGTTTTTATTTTTTTGTCCGAAATGTATTTACAAGAATTCCTAAAATCCTTGCAACATCTGCTCTGATAAGAAACAAACATAACATAACTGATTTGTTTTGTATTAAATTGGGTTTATTAATATTAAATATCTGCTATCTAACTATATACAAAACTAAAAAATGTATCGTTGTTCGTTAGTCTCGCTATTAACTTAAGAACGGCTGTGACGATTTAGCTGATTTTGGTTTTGAAATGTTTTTATAGTAGTCCAGGAAAGGTTTAAAAAACTAGAAAATATGGAAAATTGAGCCTTATTAAGTAAAAACAAAATTTCCATAAAAATTGTAAGGCACGACACGAAGTTCGGCGGGACAGATATAATCTTATAAGAAGAATCTTATCGGATAATATACATAAATAATATAAAAATTACGCGTATGACTATGACAGTAGCAAATTTCCGATTGTTAAGTAGAATCCCATTATAAAATACATAGGTAGGTTACCTTGTAGGTACTTTATTACCATATTTTCGTGCTACGTTGAATCAACAAACAGTAGTTACCTACCTATATGTACTGACCACAACGCACAAGCTATGCTAAAAAGCTGGGTAGGCCTAAAAACGGTGGAATTCAGCCATCATTTTACCCCTTCCCTAGTGAGGGGGGTGAAGGGGGCACCTGAACTATCACCCCCTTGAAACCGCTCTCAGTGCGAGTTTTGAGATAGCGTGCATATAAAATATTACGATGACTACATTATGTTGCCGATTCCGTTATTTATATGTATGTGTAAGTGAAAAGATCTTGGGTTTCTTAGGTTTGTTGTTACTTGGGTGTGGCAGAAGAGAAATGAAAGTAGAATAAATGCGGTGGAGATGAGGTCATTGAGGAGTATATGTGGGGTCACTATAAATGATAGATTGAGGAACGCTGTTATCAGAGAACGTTGTGGTTTGAAAGAGGATGTAGTGACCAAGATTGAAAAGGGTATGCTTCGGTGGTTTGGTCACTTAGAGCGGATGGATGACAGGAGATTGACAAAAGAAATATATAGAGCGGATGCGGAAGGCACGGTTGGAAGAGGTAGGCCACGGAAAACGTTCACCGACCAAATTGGTGACGTTCTGAGGAAAGGCCGCGTGAAGAGTTCACGAAACCGACGTGCGTGTATGAAAAGGCTTATGACTGTAGAAGAAGCGAAAGAAGTGTGTCAGGATCGTAGCAAGTGGAAATCAATTGTCTCTGCCTACCCCTCCGATGGGATACAGGCGTGACGTTATGTATGTATGTATGTTATGATCGCCATAACTATAAAGCTCTAGTCGACGCGGCGAATTTTGTACCGCCTATCCTATTATACATGTTGTGCATGTATTATACTTATACTCAATACTCAATACTTTACACATTGAATCACTCTATCGAATAATAAAAACAACGCATTAAAATCCGTTGCAGCATAGTTAAAAAGATTTAGGCATACATGGACAGACGCGGGAAGCGACTTAATTTTATACAAACTAGAGGCTGCCCCGCGGTTTTTCCCGCGCAGATTTCTCATAAACACAAAAATCCCGTTTTTTTCCGTTCCCATGGGAATTTCGGGAAATCCTTTCTTAGTGCTTACCTACACTCCCTAAGGAACCTACATGCAAAATTTCAGCCCGCTACGCCCAGTAGTTTCGGCTGTGCGTTGTCTGTCAGTCAGTCAGTCAGTCAGTAACGGAAGAGTTTTATATATATTGATTGACGACCATTTTAGGATTTTCTTGTACTTCCAAAATAAGTAAAATTCCTATTTATCTTGTTCCTGTAAATTTTGGAGTTTCGTAAAAAAATCGTTTAGAGTAACGGTTGCTGTTATTTTAAATAGCTTGAAACTTTCTGAGTAGGTACTTTTTTGAAATTATACGTATCCGGCATATACAGTTTGTTACCAAATAAAAAATATATATATTACTTGCATTATTTATATATATTATACTCGTACTTACGCTAACAAAGTGTTTTTTCGAGCTCGGATAAAAGTTTCTAAATTTTGTTTGCTATTTAGGCTTCCCGTAGAAAAGTGTATTTCATTTACTAACTTATTATTGTTCGTTACAGAACTTTCCGAATAAAAATATTTTGGGAAAAGACCGTCTTAATACAATGGAGATAAGGTCAAAGCGAAGAGAATCTTTAATTTGAAATTAATGGTTTTGATAGTGAATAAAGACCAAATACCATGGTATGATAATATATTTTAGACTATGCGCACAAACTTACATAAAATAATCGGCCGTGTCATGAACATCGGTCGAGTCGGCGTAGACAATTATCTCAAAATTCGTGTAACAAATTAAACACAAAGAACGTCCCAGTAGCCAGAAGAGACACAATTTGTATGCCCGCGTCGCCGTTAGGTCAAACATTTCGTTGTTTAGTACGGTCCACCATTCGTCGGGGACGATTTAATATTCCCTTTCACGCATACGATAAGATTAAAGTATGTAATTTCTTCAGCGGACGCCGGGGGATGGTATTTCGGTGCTTGGACACCCGACTCACTAGGGGTTTGCTATATCGCGCAGGGCTGCCATTACGCGCTGTTTCATGATTATTTAAATGCTTCTTTATTCAGAAAATGCTGCAACAAATAAGAATTACAGCCAAGGTGTGTTGTTTCAATTTATTTTATATCAGTGTACATGGTATCCATACTATCATCAATACATTGTTTAAAATAAAGTCGCTTCCCGCGTCTGTCCCTATGTATGCTTATATCTTTAAAACTATCCAACGGATTTTGATGCGGTATTTTGTAATCGATAGAGTGATCCAAGAGGAAGGTTTATAAGTATAATACATGAGCAACATAGCAACAGTTTAGGCGGTACGAAGTTCGCCGGGTCGACTAGTAACATATAAAATGCGAATGTAATTTACTTGGCTACTTTTTATCTCAAAAATCCCACAGGAACGGTAAATTGGGTTGATGGAAATTGCGTTGACCAAGCCGCCAGGCGCATATTATAGTATTTCAGAAAAACTTACCATTGTTTTTTGTATCGTCTATTTAGGTTTGGTGTAATAAAGGGTCTTCGAATTTATTAAAAAGCATTCAAAATAGAAAGAAAAACAGGCTGGCGCTACCCTCTGGCAGAGTGATAACGTATCGAGGTTAAAAACAAGCAAATATTTCAGCCTTTAAGCCATAGTGTAGAGACATGCTAATAGTTGCGAAATGGGAGCTTTTTCTGCTTTATGGCTTTACATTAATAACAACAAGCAATAGTGTGGACGGATTAAGAGCGCGTTCTGTTTTGTAATTGTTATAAATAGGCAGTATTTTAGCTTTGAACCAGGTAGTATTGAGCTCCTGTGATTGTTGGTTTTACATTAGCTTGCCTAAAGCCGCATGGGAGATGACCCTAAACCACCTTGCCTCATATGCAAAATAGGATACTATGTTTTCCATTGTTTTAAGGTATTATTGTTGACTGGACTTTTGATAAGTGATACCTTGTATTTTAAGTTAGTTGTAAAATTTTATCCTGTATTGAATAAATAAACTTGAAGCAATTGAAAACAAAAACTTCGTTAGTACCAACCCTAGCATTCGTCAACGGCCATAAGAAGTGTCCCCGGTCGGTCCAAGCCGCAGACCACCCCGGGCTTATAATGAAACACCTCCTTCAAATTGGTACCCCCGAACCCCCCACTACCCTCGGCAACACCCGCCCCGCCCACACTAAGACGCGGGGGATTTATATTGGACAATTTTCGTACGTTCGTCGACGAAATTCGTGACTTGCTTAGCAATTTAGATATTACAGTTTAGGTTGAGTTATAAACCTGATGTTGTGAAAAGCTGCTCTGGAGATGGATTTGGGATTTTCATTTCAAGTTTCTAATAAGATTTTTTTTTCTAATAAGATGCTTAGCATACGTCTTATCATTACAAGCGATAAGGCCGTCCATTGCATGCAAACTCGATTTGTTTGTAATTTAATAATGTTACCCGCTGCTCTTGTATCTTACTTAAAGTGTACTCTATTCTATTCTACGACCGCTAGACGTTGAGTAATACGTTAAGAGATTTTGCGATCAATCAACCTAACATAAATTCAATAAATTGACAATAACTTAACTTAAAGACATCCCTTCGACCCTTCCTTAAATTAGTAAATGTATAGCATGAGCGGCCTACGAACATTTTCAGCTTGGCCTTATATTAAATGTCTTACCATATTCTTAATTATTTATCTTCGAAGGTTTTAAAGATAAAGTAATGAAGCACAGCGACTACAAAGACTGACTTCCAAACCCTGTGCCTACATCCTACAACCTTCTGAATAAATACAACCCCTCCGGAGGTTGAAATTTCGTTAATTTCACCCCCTAACTACAGGCCCAAACTAGCAAATTAATTATAAAACACGTCAAAACAAGGCGCAAACTCTCCCTCATCTGAGACGCACAAAGGGAAAAGGGCCTTAATTCGGGACGACCCTTCGACCCTTATCGCGAAGTCTAATCCAACCCCACCATCGATCTTAAGGGTGACTTGACCCTAAGGGTGGGAAGAAAGGGGGTGAAACGAGACCGCGGCGAGTTTTAGGGTAGTTGTGACTTTCAGTTTTCTGCTGTTCAAAATGTTATAAATGATTCAAGTTGCGTAATCTAAGGCCCAGAACATATCTGGCGTTGCGAGGCGATAATACCAAGACGATGTTAATTTAAACTGATCTCTACTTACCTAGATCCTTATGGTACCTAAATAGTTTTCTATCGAAAATGATTCTAAGCTACCTGATGAAATAGCGAGTAATTATAATAGCCCTCATCTCTGAGCAATAGGAGTTAAAATGAACTTTAAATTTTTATCATTTCGAAACTTCGCTGCCCCTACTATATATGTGCGCCGTACGCACACATTTTAGATTCGGTACTGCCCATTACCATCATTGCTGACCTCGACACTAAACACTGAAAATGCTATGATGAACGACTCGCGTTCATATAATAACGGTGCTCATCAAATAGTTTCTAATAACATTACGTAAAAGCTTGTCTTAAAAAATCAGAAACTGACCCCATGAGAATGAAACATTTTAATATGATTAGTGTGGCTGCTTTACCTTCGTGCACACGAAATTAACAAATGTCCGCGCGAATGCCCTAATTAGAAACTCTACAACTTGTTCTAACATCTAAAATAGTCTAAATTGTTACAACACTATTCACCGGAGACGAGTGCAAATTTAAATGGGAAAAGACGATAAAATAGCGCAGTGCATGAATTATTGTTGAAATATAATAAAAAAGAATACAATCTATACTGTCAGAAATAAAATAAAGGGACAAAGATAAAAAAAATTGTACACGAAGGCAGAAAAAGCAAAAACTCGTCTTATGGCAAAATCTCAGAGAATTTTCTCTGCGGGTAAATCCTAAAAAAAGGTTTTTACTCTGTGAGCTGGAGTCGCGTAACACCTCCCCTCCTGTTTTTCTGTATTAAAAAACAGCTCTTGTTCTTTCGTATTACAGTCTAGGGCGCACAAGACCATTTACAAATACCAAACTAGCACTCGCAGTTTGCTCTAAATATTAAGTCAGGCGTTTTTACCTGCAACCTATTTTACTAGCTCCGACATTTCGAAAAAAAAAAAACACGAGAAACGTGACTGTCTGTATTTATTCATCAAAAAGTTATAAAAAAGATAATATACAAAGTATTCCGCAAACACTTTTGACTTATTATTACTGTACTAGAGGCTGCCCCGCGGTTTCACCCGCGCAGATTTCTCATAAACACAAAATTCCTGTTTGTTCCCGTTCCCGTGGGAATTTCGGGAAATCCCTTCTTAGTGCTCACCTACACTCCCTAAGAAACCTACATGCAAAATTTCAGCACGCTACGCCCAGTAGTTTCGGCTCTGCGTTGTCTGTCAGTCAGTCAGTCAGTCAGTCAGTCAGTCAGTAACGGAAGAGTTTTATATATATTGATTATTTTATGTTATTTATTTATGTGCGATATAAAGCGTTTTTATGTTTACTTTCTTCTTTTGGAATTACAAAAAAAATTACATCTATTGGTACTTCGATATAAAAGAACAGTAAAAGCGCAATTTTACTGGCGTAAAACTGCTTATACTATGCTTAGTTCACAACTAATATAAGCTAGGAACTCGGGATATACGATTCATTTCAGAATTATGTGCAGAAAGGTAAAATAATTTGAGCTGCATTTCAAATAGACAACTCGAAATGTATATTTACTATGTTTGCCGTGGCTAGTGTGTTACATTGTATACGTAAATTATATGCGTATGGTAACTAAATGTAGATACTTAGTATTATTCATAACCCAGTTTTAGAAATAAAACCTTTAAATTTATAATCGCAATTAGCGACGACTACGGCGCTCTGTACAACGTATAACTGCGTCGATGATACGGAAAAGATAACAATTTTCTGGTCTATAAATATCGATTTCATTGGGTAAGTTAGTTTTTTTTGTAGTTTTTCAGTCATGGATAGCTTCTATGTGCGTTAAATAAGACGTTCGCCACGCTTTGCTCTCCGGAATAATAAGTAAGTAACATGAATATGAAAAAAAGTAAGTTTATTAATTTTTAATTAGGTACCTTTTTATTTTATATAGTACATAGGTAGTTAGCATTTTTTCTATTCTACAAGACCTGGCGTGCTCTATCACTAACAATTAAAATAAACAATAGCGAACCACAGACAAAAGAGCACTATAGAATCGTTTGTTAAAGAAAATTCCCATCACTATTGTACCGTCTACATATTTCTAAGACAAAAGCTTCTAGCCATTCCGATTGGCTAGTGTAAGACAATGGGCAAGCTTAGAATGGCCAGGTACAATTAAAACAATCTATCTTAGTTTCTGTTTTGTCTCACTTATTCACAAGGTTGGTGAAAGAGAGGTGAGATAGCTGTAGCTGCCCTAGAATAATAAGCTATTTACAGTTCTATATCATATTGATGTTGCATAGCTTATTTTAATTACAAGTAAATAAAATTAATTTCACTTTATTGCAATTAACAACAAAATCTAAAAAAAAGACAACCAACCAACAAACGTATTTACCTGATGGTAGATTATAATATCTACAGTAAAATTTTAACATAAGATTTTTATTTACTTATATAAAGATAAGACTGTATACATACTAGAAAGATAAGCTAAAACAATTTCAATTAAAACCAAAGTCATATAGACAGAAGAAAATTGTTATCAGTACCTAGGCTCAGCACAAGTTTTCCAATTATGCGAGAGCCGTCAAGTGACCACCCGCACCCCGCACCCCTGAGTTATCCTCCCCGCACTCTTCACCCCGCGGTCGCACAAAGAAGTTTTAATTGCTACCCTTCGCATAGACGTTACCAGACAGAAGTGTGAAGAATATAAACAAATAAGCAGTCCGCCAGAACTTGAAGAGACTTTGACACTTAGCCCTGTTTAATCAGGTTAAAAGTAGATTAAGCACAATATTTTTTTTTTGATATTTGCCTACGATGCTATTTTATATTGTACGAGCTTTCCCGGCTTACTTCGTTACGCCATAAAATATAAGATACTACAAAAGACTTGACTCTATAGACTATGTTCTTTTGCCCGCCCAGAATGGCCGAAAAAAAAACAAACAACAACAAACCACCTGTCAAAATATGTAAACAACGGAAAAAATATTGCACCTTGGGTTACGTTATTTGAGTTTAGGTAAGGATCCCTAATTTTTTTGTAAATCTAATATAGCCTATGACACTCGGGGTTAATGTAGCTTCCTGCCAGTGAAAGAATTTTTCAAATCGGTTCAGTATTTCCGGAGCCAATTCGTTACAAACAAACAAACAAATCTTTCCTCTTTATAATATTGGTATAGATAAGTTTGAGAAAATTGGCGATTTTCTTTTGTTGACTTGTCTCTGTTAAGGATGTGTTTAAACTTGCGCTTTAATAAATGATGCCCTTCGTCACTAATTATCGTCGTTGGGGATTACTTTCTGCACAGTTTTGCTAGCACACTATCCTATCGATTAAATTTATACCCACTAAATTTTGGTAGTTTTTTAAACTAAAAGCTAAGGGGCTGGACGCGTCGTCTGCCACACATGGGCTGGACCCGTGGAAAAAATTGCAACCGATAGTGATTGTCAACTGTTAGGTCCTGATGCGGAATGGATGGAGTTTTGGAGACCAGTAAAAACACAACGATGTTGATCGGATGCCGTTTTATTCGAGAATGCACTCTTAGCCTATTTTACATGGTCGGGTTATACATGGTCGGGTTATAGCGCAGGCGACGCCACTCGCCGCGGCGGAGCCATTCGTATAGGTACATATATAGATAGGTAGATGCTGTCACGATGTGACATCAACTAAGAGATGACGAAGCCAGCCGAGAAGGAGAAGCCGTAAGTCAATGATTCCTATCTATCCGATTGGATTTAGGTAGCACTATATAGTGACCCATAATAACAAAATAGGGGCGCTCTTTGCCCAGTAATGGTACAAATTTACACTAAACAATTTAACGGCAATTTTAATTATATCATGTTCAGTAATTTAGGTAGTTGATTTTGTTATCTTTAAATCATGTTTTATTGTATTTGACTATAGCATCAACTTCAGAGGTAAACTATTTGGTTTTCAGTCCACACTGCATAGTAGGGAAGGGTGCAGAAATGTTGATTACTCAGTAATTTGTACGCTGGACGAACATTGGTAGAGTTTAATTATTAATACTTATAGTTAGAAATTTGGTAAAACCATGTTAAACTAACATATTCATATATTGTGCTGTTCAAAGTTACCTAAAATGTCAGCTGTTTAATAATTATTTTATATTGTTATACTAGCTGTACCGGCGAACTTCGTATCGTGCCTTACAATTATTATGGGAAAAAATTGTTTCTTTTATAATCTTCATCTAAATTTTTCCATATTTTCTCAACTTTTAAACCTTCTCTGGACTATTAAGAACATTTTAAAACCAAAATCAGCTCAATCGGCCCCGCCGTTCTCAAGCTTAAGCGAGACTTACGAACCACGACTCATTTTTATATATAACTAGTCAACCCGGCGAACTTCATACCGCCTGACCTATACTATCTTGTGCATGTATTATACTTATAAACCTTCCTATTGAATTTATCTTTCTAATAAAAAAAACGCATCAGTATGCGTTGCATAATTTTAAAGATTTAAGCATACATAGGGACAGACGCGGGAAGCGACTTTATTTTATACGAGCTTTCCCGGCTTACTTCGTTACGCCATAGAATATAAGATACTACAAAAGACTTGGCTCTATAGACTATGTTCTTTTGACTGCCCAGAAGAATGGCCGAATAAAAAACAAACAACACCAACAAACCACCTGTCAAAATATGTAAACAACGGAAAAAATATTGCACCTTGGGTTATATTATTTGAGTTTAGGTAAGGATCCCTAATTTTTTTTAAATCTAATATAGCCTATGACACTCGGGGTTAATGTAGCTTCCTACCAGTGAAAGAATTTTTCAAATCGGTTCAGTATTTCCGGAGCCTATTCGTTACAAACAAACAAACAAACAAATCTTTCCTCTTTATAATATTGGTATAGATTAGTTGAATTCAAATGGTGGTCAGATGGCCTGGTGAAGGCTGCGGGAGTATACTGAATGAGGGCTTACAAGACCGGTCGCTGTGGCGTTCAGTGGGGGAGGCCTATGTCCAGCAGTGGACGTCTTTCGGCTGAAATAAATATAATAATAAAAAAAATAAAAAAATGATGATGTAGAGTTTAAGTCAAGCGGCACCTGATCACTGAAGGATTGATAGACTATTGACTAGATTTGGAACTACGAAAGAAAACTATTCGACTCACCAACCAACATCTTCGCGTATCATAGTATTTTTTAGAAAGCTGCTAGAGTTGCTAAAATTGGCCACTTTAGGCAACAATTAGTACATTATTTAGGTCTTTCAATATAGGACCGAGAGTCGACCTGGCGAACTTCGAACCGCCTTACCTTACTATGTTGTGCATGCAATACTAGTATAGGTTTATACACATAATACTTACTTCCTCCTAATCTATCTTAAAAAAAAAACTGCATCAAAATCCTATGCATAGTTTTAAAGATATAAGCATAATTAGGGAGGGAGGGTGTTTTATACTATGTATTGATGTTACAGTGTTTTAAAAAATATTAATAAAGATTGTCTAGTGAGTGTCATACAGGTTAACTTTTGTGATATTTCCCATAGAATAAAATTCTTTTACTTTTGGCGATGGGTGCACTAGCTAGCTCCCATCGCGTGTTGGTAGCTAGTGTTTGTGTAATAGACATTTTGTGCATATCCCCGAGTTGAGCCATCACCCGAGCCGCCGCCGCCGTGGCGAGGCGTCGTGGGTGCGACTTTACGATTCGCACGCGACATTTATTCAATGCCGTGCATAGTTGGGTAGCTTGATATGCTATCTACTATACCCCTAGACACATAACAGTGTCTAGCCTAATGCAGGTATTTGTCTAGGGACGGCCCGTTCAGAAAGGGACTGTGAAACTAATTTTAGTTTAGAATTCGAGTTGAGTGCACAGTGTACGTGTGCGTTAGATTTTAATTCAATTTAATTGTTTGTGGAGACGTAATTGATTGAGACTGGGTAGTTTGATAATGTTTATTTCATTTAGAATGTTTGTGTGTGTGATTAATTATAAGTAAATTACTTTAGCTGTTTGTAGAAAAAAAAATGCAATAGTTGAATTTTTTTTTTTATTATTATAATACCTACGCCTAACTGATACACTACTACTATGTATTTTTTTGAGTTTTTGGTATGATATTTGTAAGAACTACTTACTACATTATACATTAGTCTTTTCATAGGTAGACTTAATTTTTATTCACAAACAACATGTTAGGTAATTGAATTACCAAATATTATAATTAATTTACCTAGAAATTAAAAATAATAGTCTTACTTGCCTCAGTACCAAATTCAATAAAATTATAACTGGCCAGTTAAAACTTACCTACTTGCTAATATGAATAAGAAAAAACAGTCAAATTAAACAAAAAAACGTTACGCGCGGCGGACTCATCTTGAAATCCGGTTTTTGACCCCTCTGGCAGGATTAATAGCCTCGAAAGGGGTAGGAAGACTCATTAATGCTGTAAAATTAAGATGACCCCCTCACGACCCCTAGTTGCCATCTGTGACCCCCGCGTCACCCCCGGGTATTAGACAAAAGACTTGCGATTTCACCGAAGCAATTCCTGGTCCTGTGAGCCCCTTGCGAAAACACTTCAACCCCCCGTTTTAGGGTCGTTACGCTTTTTGCAAATGGCGGACGCTGCGTTTCTAAAGATTTTAAATTTCATATAGCTACTTATTTATTTAAACATTGTTATTATTCTCAGTTGCCTGTAAAAAATCTCTTTTCGCAATAAATTTGCTTATTGCATACAAATAGAATTGATGTATATAAATAAACTAGTCGACCCGGCGAACTTCGTACCGCCTTACCTATTACTATGTTGTGCATAAATTATCCACATAAACCTTCCTCTATCTATTGAAAAAAACCGCATCAAAATCCGTTGAATAGTTTTAAAGATATAAGCATACATAGGGACAGACGCGGGAAGCGATTTTGTTTTATACTATGTATTTATATGTATATTACAAATGACTTTTCAAATATAATAGGTAGTACCTACCTAATTCGGTTTTATATAAAGTAAAAATATTTCTATTATATCTCTTCTATTCAATTCTTTTCGCAATCTTTGGCAAGAAATCACAATTTGAGGACGCTCATGCCATATAACTATGTACCTAATTTAAAAGTTTCTATTTCTACATCATCTAGGTTTTAAAAGCACAAATATCATGTAAAAAATATTCTCTAAACCAGTGGATACAAAATCAATTTCAACGTTATAAATTCCATCTCTCGTTTTGATAGAGGTGATTTAGATGCTGTGAAAATCCCTCTTTGATGTATAAAATATCAAAACAGATTTCTTTTTTATTACTACGCTTCAGATCGTTATAAAATGACCAGTGTGCACGTTCTTCCCGCAGCTGGTTGACGGTCTGCTTACTCTGCATCTACCAGTGCGCGATCGCCACTTTTCAAACTCATTGAAATAAATCATATATAAAAGTAAACATTTATGTACTAGATATATTAAATCACATATTCAGAAATGTACAATATATTGAAATTTACATAAGTTACTCTATCCACAAAGCAACGCGATGTACCGAGCAACTTTGTACAAAGTTGCCGCCCGCACACCGCCATCTGCAAGATAAATAATGCGCAGTCGCCATTGCCATCCAACTTCATAATTTACTATCTGGTGAGAGCCGGCCGTGGGCGAGTCGACTACTTTCTGAATACATTATGTTAAAGTTTACACTGTTATGGCATAGGTATACAGTAATATTCAGTTTCATATTGTACTATTTTTAACTCAGCACATGTATTTAATTATTATTTAAAGTAAAGTAAAAACACTTAATGGTACACAAATAAAATACAAAAGTGGAAACATTATCCAATCAGGGTAAAAACAATTGAATTTTCATGCTAAAATAATAAGGAATGAATGTTAAAAGAAAAAGTAGGTGGCGTTTTTTTAAACTCTCGATATGTTAGTTATATGTCGGCCTATCTTTCATTTACCTTCGAATAATCGACCCGGCGAACTTCGTACCGCCTAACCTATTAGTATGTTGTGCATGTATTATACTTATAAACCTTCATCTTGAGTCACTCTATCTATTAAAAACAAAATAAAAAATGTTGCTTATTTTTAAAGATTTAAGCAAACATAGGGACAGACGGGGACTTTATTTTATACTATGTATTGATATTGATGACGTAGGTGTAGTCAACATATCAACCTATGCACCTTACATCCTTGATGTGTACTGCATACTAATCGGAATCGAACCCGGAGCTCTGAAGACACATACCACATCACTTGCTACTGAGCCAACACAAGATACTATAATGAAATCACTTTTTATCAAAATAATTTCTAATAGAAACCAGAAAAACATAAGTGAACTTTAAATAAAATTGAACTAAAGTAATTAAACGTCCCTGTTCTTCCACGGAATGTGGGAAACTAACTATTTATTACAAAAAAAAAAATAATCTTTTGTTATTTAAATTGGTTAACTTAAACTCCCTGATCTATAAAATTTCACACGATACTAAAGTGAAATATCCATGATGACCAAGGGTGAAGGGCTGAGTTCAAAGATGCTGGAGGTCAAAACAGGTTCTTATAAGGTCAGATTTTGATACATATTCATGATTTAAACCGTTTTATTTGACAATAGTCTTCCAGAGTTCGTCTGGGCTAGAGGTCTTAGGTTAGAAGTCGATGGTCAAACATTTTGAAGTAATATAAATTTATGTTCTTGATCATCAAGTTAAAATAAAAGAAGTGTCCAGTTAGTATTGTGAGCTAAGTTTAAAAGGAATGAGTGAGATTGTGGAATAACAAAGGTCAGTTTATTTTGTTGTCTAATTAGCACAAATATCTCTTACTAGTCGACCCGGCGAACTTCGTACCGCATTACCTATAACTATGTTGTGCATGTATTCATACATATAAACGTTCCTCTTGAATCACTCTATCTATTAAAAAACCGCATCAAAATCAGTTGTATTGTTTTAAAAATTCTAGCATACCTACAATACATAGAGATAGACGCGGGAAGCGACTTTGCTTTTTATGCTTTACAATTTGCAAGGTTTACATACATTTTACCAAAGAAGTAAGAAATTTATACTATCACATTATTGCGGCGCAATCTTATCGGTAATGATGACTGATAAAATAAGGCCAATTATTTACTTATTTTGATGCCCAGCTTAGGTATTTGCCAAACTTATCAAATTCTTGCTCTACTAGTGTCGTTCTCAATGGCTATAAGAATGAAAAACATTTTGACATTGATGAGGATATATTGCGGGTATATACGCAAATCTATTTGTATATTCAAAACAATTCGTGTATTACATTCGCAATGTATTCGGATGTTGAATGTAAAATATTTTGAATTTGTGATAAATATATCAATGTATTGTGTATATTGTACACTTATCACAATGTCAAAATATTTTACATTCTTCCATTGAGTAAGGTAATAGGTCCTCTGGAAAATCTAAAAGTCCTTTATATTCTGTGTTTCTGTACCAAAAAAAAATATGCAATCATCTTCTTTATAAAGTAACTGTACATTGCCTAAATTTAAATCATGTCAAAATTAAATTATATAACAAGTAACACTTTCTATATTTCTATCATGCGCACATTTAGCTATACTTACCCGCGGAAGCCGGCCGCCCACAAAGGCAGGCGGCGCAACTATCCGCGCAAAGTTCAGCGTTTCCGCTCCTCCCGCCCGCGGGCGTCGCTTGTGGCTGGGCAAAAAAAAAGGTTCCTACAGATGAACTGCAGATGAATTTGTATAATTTGATTATAGACAATCTTGCTTATATAAAATGGAATAGAATAGAAAACACTTTATTGCATACAAGGATAACTTAAAACAGGTTGTCAAATGAAGCAAACTACGATATAAATGAACGGCAATTGATATTTATAATAAAGAAATAGATTGATTAATACTAACATAGCTTTAAAAGCTGAAATTTAATATGATTTGTTTTAGTACATTTAAAATTCAATGATTGTTTTCTTTTTGTTCAAATTTTCTCTGCAGAATGTAGAGCTCTTTCCTTTAAGGTGGCATACCTGCACTTCACCCTAATGCTTTAATTTTATCTTTTTTTGTTTGACAATGAACCTTTACTTCCAAGAATTACCTACGTTAAAACATTTTATCATAAAGAAACTGTTCTGCAGTTCGTCTAAAATCTCCTTTTTGCCGTCCCGGAAAAGCACTAACTTTACGCTTGTTTTCTTACTACCGTCGTACTTTTCCTACTCATTTGCATTCAAAAGCAGATAGAGCGGTTTGATGATACGCGGACCAACTCCGAGCAACTCTGTGTGAAGAGAATGCTTCTCTCAAGAATTAAATGAACAATATTTAGAAAAAAAACTAGTAATCAAAAGATACTATGGGATAGGGCCAGAAAGGGTCATCTAAAAGACGGTACGAATAAGTACTAAGATACGATGTTTTAAGTTGACAAATTTTAAGTCAGACTTTTAAATTTTGAAAATTCGTATAGAAGTTTAATGTTCGAATATTTAACTATACAAACTATCTTAATCACCTGCTAATTGTTACGCTGCTTTCGAACTACATTACGTTACAAACAAAATTTCTATATATCGATTTTTACAAGGTCTTACCTACCAGCCTTCCGTCTATCGCATTATCTAGACAAGAAAAGTTAAACTAGCAGTAGCTAGCACAGAGTTCAGCTACATTTAGTTTCCATATTCCACTCTAGCGCAGTTGCTCCTAACTTTGCAACTGCCCGCAAAAACTGTTACCGCTTACGGACGGTTAAACAATTACCGCTTTCTCTAGTAGGTAGATCCTAGAGTCCTAGAGAGAAACTTTATTGTTCGTTAATGTTGTTTCGCTGATAGCGCAACAAAAACGTCCAGATGCCGAGGCTGAATAGAAACTTTATTATGCTTTAATGCTTTTGATGTTCGGTTTTACGTAGTCTTCTTTATGTAGGCTTTTGTTTTTTTTTTTTGTTTTTGTGTTGGTAACTTACTTTTGTTCTACTATAATATTAAAATAAATGTATTAGGGAATTCACCCCAAATAATAACATTAAAAAAATAATATACATACGTTGATAACTTAAACATTACTATGTATTTTCATAATACTTTGATACTTCAGAAGACATTGCAAGAGTGTGGATGGCAAATTCTATATTAATGCGTGTTTAATTTCATGTTAGGCTACAGCAGTTTGTTCCCGGCATCAATAGTTGTTTTTGATGAAGTTAGGCATTGTCACCTTAGTCGTGCTCGCTCTGCAATTTGGCTCGCGTACTGTAGCAACAACTATAGAACCTAATATACAAAACAACAAACAGTACGGTCACAAATAAATCCCGCGTCCAGTCATTACGGACGCCATTAAAACTGTCCCCGTCTAAACTATAGCGGAGTTTTCAATTACAGAAGCTCGCCAGATATTTGGCGCGATGGCAGCGGAGGCGGAGGAATGGCAGCTTGGCGCCACCATCGATGTGTTTACGTATACATACATAATGCAGACATGTATGAAGAGGACTTGGTCGTATACAAAAGTCGATTGATATAATTCAAATTGGGATGGTGAGATATTTTAAATGTCATTTAAAGCAACAATCATTACAATCACTATATTATAAAAAACTAAATCGTAAGACAACGTTTAAATTTAAAATTTGATGTTGATTATTTTAAACATTATCTAACCAAGTCTATTTATTTAGACCAAGCCTTACTTTTTTATGGCAAAGCCATGTGACACCTCATAAGTTTAACTTGAAACTTAGAAACAATATTTATGCACTTAACTGCTAAGAAACATTGTTTATTTTCAGATAAAATCATTGATGATAAATTACATGAAACCGAAATTCAGGGTTTGGTAAAATAAATCACCAATATTCACAGATCACCCCTGTGGTAATTGATCACTAAAACTAGGACCTGCAAAATGATCCGGAATTTATTCAGGTAGGTTTGCGCCCGGCCGGGAATTGAACTCATACAGAATGGGTAGGTACCTATTTTTAAATATGTAAGGTAACGAAAGGCAAACTTATCCTTCAAAGCGTTTATGAATAAATTTGGTCTTTGGTCGGTGCCCAATAAACATATTTATCTTAACTGTATTCGGTTTACAAACACACGCTTGTACGAATAGTATATGTTTCCTATCGACAAGGTTGGTACAATGGCGATCTAGGACGGCGTAACACTTCCGGTTTAACTGTATTGCAAAATAGCTTTTGTTTGTTGGTAATACAGTCTAGGGCGCACAAGACCATAGACAAATCTGATACTACGTCTTAGACTGCTACTGTAATTATTTATTTTTTATCAAATAATTTAAAGGGTTATAATAACAAAACTCTCAAACAAACTGGCAAATGTTTTTACCCCCAAAAACAAACAACATGTTATAGTTTCTAATAATCAAGTACTGCTAAGTTTGGAAAAAAATCTCCTACGGAACAAACTTTACTTTGTAGTAGGTTATAGCCTCTTGTTTAATATATAAACGCAACTAAATAATAGAATGCATGCAAAATTACTGTGACCAACGCCACAACAAGCTAGTTCCGTATAAATTAGTCGGCTTAGCAACCATTAGCGCTACAATGTCCCGATAAATTCTTAAAAGAGGAGCCATGTTTAGGAACTTAACGAACCACTATCCGCTGCCCATTTTCGACATTAACAAATTCCCTTTTGGAACGACGACGCTTACCCTATTCCAGTAGAATTTAAATCTTACATTTGCAACGCTCTTTTTGTTATTTGTTTTGATGGCTCCGTGATCTTCCAGTGGGCACTAATGTCGTTTTATAAGTCCTCTATCTTTAAAACTATGCAACGGATTTTGACGCCGTTTTTTTTTAAAAGATAGATTTATTCAAGATGAAGGTTTATATGTAACAAGCACAACATAGTAATAGGTAAGGCGGTACAAAGTTCCCAGGCTCGACTAGTTATTCATATAAATGGCAGAACTAGCGTCATAAAATGATCAAATCTTCTCCAATATTACTTACCAAGCGAAAACTTTTTTTTTAGTATTTTAAATTATGTATGGCCACTAGATTACAATTATCGAGTTTCTAAAATGGGATACCAAATTTTTTTTTCTATCTATTCCAATTTTCAAAACGTCAATAAAATAAAGGCCGAACGACTTTTGACCATTTGTTAAAGTTTCCTTGAATAGCATCATCGTATACGAAACATTGCGGCGAATTTCGTTCCTCGGATGTCAAATCGACTTAAAATTACGCGTACCAGAAGGAAACTAGACTCTCATATCACTAATTTCTAAGTCGATTTTCGTGTGTTTTAAAAAACTTTCTTTGTAGGAGATTAGAGAAATAACACGTATTAGGGAGCTATATGAAAACCGCAAGTCCAGCGTTAGTAAACGTGAATGAGTTGAGTATTTCGGATTACGGTAGAAGGTTGTGATGACTAGCAATTTAAATAATAACTTTAACTAATTAGTGAAATATAATTTAAATTGTGTAAGTAGTTCGTTTGGACTTAATAGAAACAATCGCTAAACCTAGGTTTTAACGACACGTGTTTGTATATTATGATTGAGGTTTTATTTTTATCCGCTATACTCGCTTCATGATTTTCTTATAAATATTAATTATTGAACTCGAATAGACTCAAAATACCTGACAGACATTAAAATTTGAAATAAATTTCCGACGACAAAGATCCCAAAGAATTAAATTTCCAATATGCCACAGGAATGAGAAAAATTGTATCTTAGGAATTTGCGCACACAGCTAATTTAATAAATACATAGTTACTAGGTACTTACTTAAAGCCCATTCATCATTATCATATTCAAAAAGATCCTTTATTATGATGACCCTTGAGAGTTGAGTATAATTAAAATTCATGCAAATATTACTTGTCAGACTGTTATCATGCTAAAAATATACTTAGTAACAAAACCAACCTAGTTAGTAACATTTTTAATTTTTAACAGAAAACACTAAATTTTATTTTCAATACAAACTAAACATACAAAAACGACTCAACCCAACCCGCATACTTATACACATCTATACCTAGCTTCTAAAACGACATGTAAGCAATAAGCATACATAAACACCCCCGACCCCAATCTCTTAGAAATCCCACTCACACACTCGCACATTATGTAAATCAATAGAAACTAAAACTAAACCCGGCCCTCTCGGACCCGGACTCGCCGAAAATTAATCACGCACTCACACACGCACACACACACACACACACACATACATAGCTCAGAACAGAGCTGAGGCGCCGAAACGACGTTTGGTAGATAATGAAACAAGAGCTTTGTTTGTTTGTCAATTTTAGTTTTGGTCGTTGATGCTTGTTTTTTTTTTAGGTTTGATGTTTTTTTTTTATGTTATAGTGGCATTTTATTAAGAATAACAAACAAAAAGCAGAACTACTTACTACCTTTTATAGTGCTGCACACACAAAAATATTATGTCACGTTCAAATAAAGCCTTTGGGCAACAATTACTTTAACAAAAAAATATTTCTCAATAAAATGTGAAAACCTCTTTTTAATACACCAAAAGCGGACATAAAAAAAATAGCAAAAAATATTTAGAAGATCCACTTAACCTATAATAAAATCTGAATTTATTGTTTTGAAAAAAAAAAAATCTTAACAGATTTTTAAGTTTTCACTAAAACCGCGCTTCGATACTAGTCTAAAGATAAGGCAAAACGGGTCGAGAAAGGATACGGTAATAATGAATTCGGGAGTCACAATTAAAGAGGGGAAGTCCGTCCGGATGATCTTGCAAGAGTAATCTAGGGGGAAGGTTGAAAAGGGGGAAAATAAGGGGGCGATGTTCAGATTTGACAACGGTTCGGCGAAATTATCGTGATCGTGACATACTCGTAGCTGCGGCAACGCGTTCAAATCTTCTATGCTACGGTTCGTAGATTTAACGTATTCGTCTCGTAGGCTACGAGTTGTAGCAGTTCTGCGTAGCATTGTGCCGTAGCTACAAAATTTATAGTTTTTGATCGATCTTTTTACTATATTTGCTCCCTTTTTTAGTATAGTCTTACAATCAATATATATAAAACTCTTCCGTTACTGACTGACTGACTGACTGACTGACAGACAACGCAGAGCCGAAACTACTGGGCGTACAAAGCTGAAATTTGGCATGTAGGTTCCTTAGGGAGTGTAGGTGAGCTCTAAGAAAGGATTTCCCGAAATTCCCACGGGAACGGGAAAAAACGGGATTTTTGTGTTTATGAGAAATCTGCGCTGGAAAAACCGCGGGGCAGCCTCTAGTTGATTATATATCAGTTACGTACCATAAAATAACATTAACATAATTTAAATAAATTTACAGAAAAATCTAAACCATTTTTTAGGCTTTTACTATTCTTTTTATTGAAGTATATTACGCTATTTATATGTATAGGTAGCTATTTAGGTAGTAAACTTTAGTACGATACTGTACCCACTCCAAAGGGCAGAAAGGGTTGTCAAACAAAGAGGGTAAACACTTTGAAGGTAGAAAGAGCTATTTGGAGCGGACATTATTTTCTTCAATTGTCTGGGGGCGTACTTTGATGATGGCGCGATAAGGTCTGTTTTTAAAGGCTGTTTTTTGTTAATTAATAAACATAAAAAAATAAAGTTTTCAATAACGTAAGCGCTAAAGATAAGAACACGGGTCGTCAAGACCTTTTACAATATCAAATGACAACCGCAGGCTAAGTTAATTCTAAAATTAGAAAAAAACTAAATATTTATACACCACGTACGCTAGTTTAAAAGAATATGCATAGTACACTGTAGTATAAATTAAGTGTTTTCCTTGGGTATCTTATTGGTAAGACGAGGTCACGACGCACCATTTTGTCTTCAACAAGTCTTCTGGCCTCGACTCAGTAGGCTGAATAAGATCATACAAAACACATTATTATTAAAATAGAGACAACAAGACATCTAGTATTTGCACACTTTTTTCATACAAAGTTGTTAGAACATCAATTTATACATACTATAAAATCAAGTTGCTTCTCGCGTCTGTCCCTATGGATGCTTAAATCTTTAGAACTAAGCAACGGATTTGGATGAGGTTTTTAATAGAAAGAGTGATTCAAGAGGAAGTTTTATAAGTTTAATGCACAATATAGTTATAGGTTAGGCGGTACAAAGTTCACCGGGTCGACTAGTCTTAAATAAATGTCAGATCATCTTATCCAAGTGTGCTAGGGTGATGACGACTTTAACCGAACTGTACTTATCTAATATAGCATAATCTTACGCCTTTTATTCCCCGAAAGGTTAGGCAGAGGCTCCAGCTCAAGAGCCGGACCCACGTTAAGCCGAGTACTGTACATTTTACTTACCATAAAACACTTCTCAATCTCAATTCTCGAATCAGTCAAATAACAAGCGACTGGTCGCTATAGTCAATGAACATCTAAAAAGACACTACTTCTTGACCATGGGAACGGAATAAGAATTATCTCACATGGACTTATTAGAATGACAATGACAAGACAAGTCTAATTATTCATAAGTCGCGATCTCGAATGACCCCTCGGACGCAGGCCGTGGGAAACTCTTTATTTCACGTCTTATTGTTAGATACCATTAATATTTATGATAAAATAACGTTTTTTTGATCTCATACTGCCATAAAAATTAAAAGGTTTTCAAACCAATGTATGTAATTTTTTGGTTTTTTTTTTCGATATCTCAGTAATCCGTCATTATACTAGGTTACGCAAACAAGTATTTTTTGCGTTATTTTTATGTTTTGCGTTGCGTTGTCTAGCAAAATTAAACAGTAATTGTCGCTATAAGTAATATCTTCCAAAACCATTTTACGGCCGAGAATATAAACGAATCTCTAAAAAAAATTCCTAAAATTCTGAGTAACATCAGTGTCATCTTTTTTTTGGTGACATTAAATTTTGTAATTTCTGTTGCTTGATTTTTAATTCAAAAAATGTAAGCAATAAATGTGTAGGTATTCGTCTTTGTTCATTTAGGAACGCATATATAAAAATGCATATTGGTAAGGGCTTATACGGTGCAAAACTAGCGCCACTCCCGGTAAATAATTAATATCTTCTAAACCATGTCTGAAATTAAGTCTTTGACTCCCTATATAATCTTGCTTAGAATTTTTAAGGCTTTGTTGTGTAGCTTTCAGGTTTCGAATCTAAGAAAAAAACCGTTTGTTGCCTAAAGTGGCCACCTTAGTTTCGTAAAAGAATATTTCTAAGCATTCTGAGCAAGATTATCTAGGGAATCAAAGGCGCATATTTTTGATTTCAGCTATGGTTTAGTTAGAAGATATTAATTATTTATGTTAGTTTTTGCCGTTTCGCTCCTTATGTCTATTATATAATAATTTTCAGTTATTAAATACTTTTAAATAAATAATGGATAGATACCACAGAGAACTTAGAAAACAAAAATACAGACAACCTCTGGTATTCCATAATCTTGTGCATCGGACCTTTTGTCGACTGAGCTGTCCATTTCATTGGAAACTCGGATCCATTGGACCGAGACAGATCTGAGATCAAACGACCACTCTACTCACCTGTGGGGATGGTTTCTCTAGGTTTTTTTTATTGCACTTTTAACTAGGAATAAATATGTATATGTCGTAGGAAGATTAGATAATGTGTTTTAAAAAAAAAAACTAGGGATTTTGATTAATACGTCATATTCCTACTATTTTCACGGCAATTTGGACAGTTTTTTTTCTTTGTTTCTTTCATTTTAAAGCTTGCATCAAATCCCATTTACTTTGATTTCTGTTAGAATTTCGATAATTCATCTTTTCTTCATCGTCTCGGCCAAATAACATCAACCGCTGGACTACTGGTTTCCACTACAGAATGCTACATTAACCGCTCTTGTGCAAAACTCATCCAATGCACTCCTGCATTCTTCACCAGGTCATCCGAGTGCCTTTTGCAGAAAATTCCTCAAATTTTAGATTGAATTTTATATTCAAGAAGGTACCTAACAAGCTTAACAATACATAGTTTGGATTGAATCTAATCCCCTGCCTCAACGCACGGATCAATACTTACGAAACTTAAATTCATCGGGGCCCACAAGGGGCCACCCCAAGAAGACCGTTCCGTATGTTAATACGGACCCCTTGTCCCCCCTCGCGCCCCTCGGGCCCCCGGGCCGGGGTCCGAACTATTATAAAGGGAAGCTCGAAAGTTAGATTAATGATGTTAGAAACTGGCCAGCGTACAGGCGGTGGATTTTTTTGGTTTTCAGCAATGACGCTTTTTGACTGGTTAAGAAATTTGTTTACAAATAGTCTATTATGAATTAGCCTTCCCTAGTTTCCAAGTTCTTTTATTATCGTATCCGCAATGCGATCTCGCATTTGGTGTCAATATACGTGAGTTTGTTCACGTATAAAATTATTACGTTCGACAACATAGAAAATTCTAAAGACTAACCCAGTTATTCATAAAAAGTTCCGGAGTATTTTAGTTAATTGGTTTATGTCAATTTATACTGGATGTACGTATTTACTATACAACAAACCAGAGAAGTAGACGTCCAGTAAAGCTACTTAAAACCTACTGTATCTTTATGAATATGTTAAGAATTATAGGTACTTTAAACTAAACAAAACAGCATTTTAAATTGAATAATTTGACCAATCAACGACACAAACCTACAAAATAACGTAGTTATCCCAAAAAGCACCTACAACTTATATATTTTTACTTTTAACTTGTGAAACGAACGACCATAATAAACTACAACTACAACGCGCCACAGTGAAGATAATTTAGAAATGTTCAAATAGCCACAGCCTGTACTCTTTCTATCGAGGCTCGCGGTAAGTGTGGACGATCTAACTTCGCCGTGCGCACACATACACACATCCCACATGCTTTACACACACACTCACTCACACATGGGAGCAGCAAATAACGAGACGAGCGTCGAAATGACGCCGCGGGGTGTCCGCGCTAGGTTTACATGGGTTTTTATTTAAATACTAGCTGACCCAACAGACGTTGTACAGTGGCGGTCTAGGAGAGCGTAACAGATTTGTCTATCTGTTCTGTCTCTACTAAAGAACAAGAGCTATTTTGCAATACAGAAAAACCGGAAGTGTTACGCCGCCATAGACCGCCGCTGTACTATCTCGATTATTTTACTGAAGTTATGTCAAACGTCACAAAGTAAAGTTTACAGTAGAAAATTTAAGTTAAGAATAAGTTCGCTAAGTTTTCTTAAATTTTGTAATATACCTAGTTCTTACTAACCTTTTTTCCAAAGATTTTTCTACTGGTAATAATAAACACGACAGGTCCAGGTTCGATTCCCGATAGGGGCGAAAATTGTTATGATGAATATCGATGTTTTTTCTCTGGGATTTGGTGTGTTTCTATGTATTTTGAACACCCTAATTACAGGTTAAGTTAGGTTAGTAAGGCAATCTGTATGTGATGCGTTATTATTATTATTTTATTTCTTTGTTAAGGAAAGCTATTTATAATTTATTCTTTCGCTACCGAAACACTTATCACAACTCTTTTTTAGAAAGATAAGAAATGTTTTTATTTAGATATATTCTTATTTTTACTCTAGACTATGCTTCTTTCTTCTACTTTAACCCAGAGTTTGCTTCTTATCAAATAGCGGATGTTTCATTGTATAGGTATATAACGTGACGGTAACGGTATATATACTTAATAGTTCCAACCGTTCCAACATTTAAATGTTACTAACATACTTTTTTTATTTCATTACAGAATTTTTCGTCAAGACGAAGTCACGAACTGAGACGTCACAGTCAATTGGTCTACGGAGGATGAACAACGAAATAAAAAAGGTTATTTAAGTACTATACTTCTATACATACTTGCTTTCTTTAACGATATGGCATCATGATCTGGTATGTAGAAATAATACTATTAATTACTATGAATTAGAGAGATTCTTTTTTATTTCTTTCCGGGCAGGCAGCGATATAAAATAGTTGTGAACCGTTCTACAAAAAGCAGCCATATTAGATCATTAGAAAACAAAATTAATATTGTAGTTTGAAGTCATGTAAGCCTGATTTACTCACGAATGGAACGCACACATGCAAGGCTTGCCCTTAAGTGTCCCGCCTTCACCGCCACGAATTCAAGCCTGAGCGAGCGCAGTATATGTTAAACTCGTGAAATTTAACATGCAAAATCAATTAATAATATCCCAAAGGCATAAAATATACATATAATAATATTTATGTTCATGAAAATTTATCTATTGTTATACTAACACACATTACATACATCAAAAAATTCTTATACTTTTTCGAAATGTATACATTTTAATCAATAATTTGACCATGGTCAATTCCAGATTTTTATTAAAAATAAAAACCTCTTTCCATCACTTACATACGGAGAGAAGGATCACGAATATTGGTTTCTAAATATAAATTCGTTACCTAGGGGTGCTTCGCATAACTATGATAATGTATAGCAAAGGCAATCGTATAAAAGTTGCCATTGATTTTCTGCAGATTTGTTGAAAGTCCATTTTAAACGACTTATAAATCAATGCATGGTTTCCAAAGACACGCCAAAGCTATTGTTTAACACGAATCGTAAACTCTGGCAAAATGGGAATTACATAAACAAAGCATCGCAAAATTTCGCGTATACTGTTAAGACCGCACCCACATTTCGGACGCGAAACTAAACTCACACCCTTTCGTCGTATTTACGCTTATCTGCGCTTGTATATTGCTATAACTTGCATATATTATAGACCTTTATATAACCTGCAATTTGTACACAATGTTGAGCGAGCGGACGGTAATATGAAAAGGAAATTGTTTGATTAGAGACATTTGAAAGCTGAGCTAGATCGCATTGAGATTTTGTGACTTGTTTGCAATGCTTGATAGACAAAATTAACATTAAACTAATGTTTAAAAAGTATTTTTGTGGGTTTAGTAATTAAATTTTTTAAGTCTCATAGGATTATAAATGACAGAGTATACTCAAGTAAAAAAATAATAAAAAAAACTAGCAAATTGAGAACCGCAACCTTTTTTATGAAGTCGGCAAAAAAGTCAATAAAAATTGTTTAAGGGGAGCATGAAAATATGCAACGGACACTTCCTAAATGATCGAATTTCCTTTGGGAGGGTACTTTGTTACCTGCAGCTGAGAGTTCGGTTTAGAAAAATAGGTTTAATCGAGATACCTACATATTTTACTTAGTAGGGTTTGGTCACATTGAAGAGAACTGTTGTACTGTACGACTTATATGAAATTATAATAATAATCGGTGAAACTAAAGTTTTTTTTAAAGATTTTATTATTATTATTTGTAGCCTGTATGGTCCCACTGCTGGGCAAAGACCTCCTTCCCCTTTCTCTACTTCTCGCGATCCTGGGCATATTCCCATCATGTCTTAGTGTGGGCTCCCAGCTAATCGCTCCACCGCTTCCTAGGTCGACCACGTTGCCTCTTGCCATTTTTGGGAACCACGCGGTGGCGCGTTTGGCCCAACGATCTGACTGCATGCGGGCTATGTGGCCTTAGGATTTTAATAAAGGATAAATAATAACATTATGTTACTAGATAAATCTACAGGTAAATTCGTCAGTAATTGGAAAAATATTAAGTTTATCAGCATTACATACTATGAATTAATCTAACAATCTAAATAATATTTCGGGAATAATATAATATTAAGCAATAATTTTGGTTTCAAATTTTATCATAAAATACTTTGTAACATCGAAGCGGGTTTTATTAAAATGCTCACTTCACTCACCTTACTTTTAAACACATAGGTAATTCGGTTATTTTCTTCCCATGATAGGACGTGTTCGTAACAAAGTTATCTCAGGAACTTGATTTCCTCTCCTCGTCGCCTAAATTAGCGCCACCCTGCTGTGCGACATAATATTAAAATGAGTTTTTCTAAATAAATTCCATCCTGTTTAAAATATGGAATACAAAGACGATTGATGTCCAGTTTCGATTCCCGACGACGACGGGAGCAAACATTTGTATGGATGAATAGGTATCAGTAGGTATAGGTATATTCTGCGGTGGTAGCATGACGGACAACTTGTCGAATTTGTCGTATCTATCTGTCACTTTTGTCTATCATCTCCAAACATTTTCCCGCATTTATGTCATGCTACGCAGGCTGAGTCGGAGCATGTTTCGGTTGTGATAAATGTGTAACTGTGCCACTGTGTGCAATTTTCTTAATTTTATAAAATCTTTACTGTGTGTTTTACGTGAATGTTGATTTATTTTACCTATCTATTCTTTGTTTCTGGTTTTGTGTGTTCTCATTCAATGACTTTAATGGGGTACCCTGGGCATAGTTAAAAAGGACACTAACAGAGTTAACTCATTTCAATTCTATGGTAATAAAAATCCGACGCGAATAATATAAATCTGATGTTAAAACTGACCTTTATTAGCATTAATAGTTTTTATGATCCTTTTAAGTGAGTTTTGTATATTAAATTGTTAGAAAGCTCTCAAAACTAATGTGTTATTGTTTTTTTTTAATTGATAAATGTGGTACTTTCTTTTATTTTCAGATAACTATCCCGTTCTTCAAATCCAGATTAAAGAGCAACTTACAATACAAACCATTTTGGAAAAGTAGAAGGTACGTACAGTACGTTACGTACCTACCTAAATATTTCTTTTTTTTTAAACAGAATATTACAAAGTGTATATTAACATAACATAACATAACATAACACATCACACTCAAGAGCCCCTAACTAGGAAGAACCTGTATCTAGGGCGCCCGAAACACACACAGCGACGAACATTACACCCAGGCCGGAAACAAACATCGATATTCATCATATCAATATTCGCCCCGCCCAGGAATCGAACCCGGGTGCTCACGCTTACTCAGTCTACATCACTGCCAACTGAGCTACGGATCAGTCAAAAAAGTGAGAAATATTAATAAGTTATTCAAAAAAGTGAGAGAGCATTTTAGTTATTTGTCGTATGTCAATTTAGACTGGATATCTCGTATTTACCATACAAGTAACCAAAGAAGTAGACCTCCAGTAAAGTTATTTAAACCTTATTGTATATTTATGAATAATACAGCTATATTTTAAGGCAGTATTAAGTTCACCTTATCAGCTTGTATCAAATAAATAAAATAAGCGCTTCTCTAAAATTCTCTTTTTTAATTTTCAGGGAATCCAAGCGTTCCTGTTATTTCCATCTCATGCAGATCATCGCTGAAGTAAGCACCTTCAGTTCTTCGCTTAGCTAGCGCAGTGCAGTGCAGCGCCTCGCCGCTTGCCTTCGCGCCGCTACGCTTACTGACTTCTCTGTGCTTATTTGCATTTTTAAATAAAACAGTACTTCTAGCAGGCTAGCACAATTATGAAACAAACTGTCCTTCAAAGTCAAAGTCAAAGTCAAATTCTTTATTCAATATAGGATACAAGAAATCACTTATTGAAAGTCAATCTCAGTCAAGTCAGTCAGTCTTCCACGATTGATACTTCAAAATGTCGTGTCTTGCTATTCCTATAGAATATTACACACTTGGGTCAAATCGTCCGACTGTCAATAAGACTTTTATAGGTACTTAAAGTGTAAAAAAACTATACAACCTTGTCAATCGTTATTTTACTAGTAAGAACCTAAACATTTCTCCAAAACGAGCAATTATTAAAAATACTAGATTGGAAAACTTATTATACCTTGTCGAATCATCAATAATATATTGTAGGTACAGGTTTTATACTAAAAGAACAAGGTGTAAAATAAAAATAACATAATTGTCAGTAGTGTGTATGTTATATTGTATACAAGCCAAGCTATTTTATACCGAAGAGAGGGATAATCAAGACGAGACAATAATGGGGACAGATAAAAAGACACACGACACAGATACGTGGGCGGCACATCAGCTCAAAAAAAACTGCAAAGATACAGCAGATAATAATAATAATTCTGTGCGCATATATGAGTGTATCTGCGACGTATCAGTGCCGTACTTTATTTTGTCTACCTAACCTAATCGTTTAATTCATAAAGATACAGTAGATTTTAAATAGCTTTACTGGAGTTCTACTTCTCTGGTTTGTTGTAACGTAAATACGTGACATCCAGTCTTAATTGACATACGTCAATAACTTAAATGCTCTTTAACTTTTTGTGAATAACAGGGTAAGAGTCTAAAACATAAACCTATTATTTTTGAATCCCTTTGCATAGAATCCATTTTTTAGGATCCAAAGAATTTTTGTGTTATTTTACTATCTACTACTATACTTATAAGTTGTCTCATCCCAGCCGAAATAAGTCAATTGCTGCTGAATTGCTGCTAGTATAGGCCTCCTCCACAGATAATTCCTAGATTAGTCTTCCTCATAACTCTTACATTGATCATAAAAAAAACTTAGGTAACCTATTCTTCGTTAATCGTTAACGTTTATCTTAGACTTTATTATTTTTTAATTATTCTGTTTTTCTAAAACTAACTGTACTAAATCTCCCCCGAATTCCCCGCCGCTAACATATATGTGCTTCAATTATAATAAAATATATTTTTATGAAAAAAAATGTTTGTTTTATTTATTGTAAGTTGCTTGGCGACTTTACCCTCAGCTTTAAGCTTATAGCTTTACGCTTTAAACTAATTCATAGTAAAAAATCTACTTCTGCAAAAGGTTGCATCCTATCATCTCATGTATGTATAACTTACAAACAAATCTTTCCTCTTTATAATATTGGTATAGATAAATAGGTACATAAAAGAGTAAAAACATCGTACAAAAACCATTATATGGTAACATTATTAATACTTTTGTTAATATGCGTGTGAGGTCTAAAAAAATATTATCTCATTATCCATTGGATGACACAGGTACAAACTTTTTCAACTTTAAAAAGGTGTATTTTTAGAGTGATTACTAAAACTCAAATCTAACTCATAGTATAAAATCAAAAAAATAACAATAAATTGTTCATATCACGTTCATATATTGCAACATTGGTTTTGAAAATCATAATATATCCTGAACGTCTCCATGGTTCAGTCAGCAATGAAGTTGAATGTTACTTCGAAGGTCCACGTTGTATTCTCGCCTAACAATAACGGGGCCGAACTATGTTTATGATGGATACCTATCAATGTTTTTTTCTTGGGTCTGGGTGTGTTTGTATCATGTATGTATTTGTGTTTTTCAGGCACTCTAGGTTACAGGTTCTACTTAATAATGGGCTCTGAGTGTGATGCGATATTAGGTTATCATAACATTTGATTATCCTATATATAGGAAGCCATGACTTTTCGTTTATATTTATAACGCAAAGGTAAGATATAAAATCAAAAGGTAACTTAATAAAGTACCTTATTGAAAAAAATTTTCGTTGCTTAGAGAGAATGTCTGATTATGTTTAGCCAAAACCATACTTATGTACTTACTTAGATATTGCATTATAATCTTCCGGCACTATGCATAGCTCGACAAAGCTCGACCCTACAGTGCGTTGTAAGTGAATGGCCCAATAGAAACGGGAAAGTGTTAAAAATAAAAGAAGAGCCTCGCCAACTAAAAAGGTTGAACGAGTTCAGCGACAGCAGCGCCACCACATTTTTTCATGAAAAAATGCGAGAGCGGCATCTCGTGGCGGGCAGCAGAATTTTTCCCAGCGGTCATAACACCCGGCCACGTGCATTTGTTTTGGTAGGACTTTTTTTTCCTAAAAAAAGATTCGCATACATAACACCACCGGTCGCCGCCGCCGGACACGTCGTAGGTGCGCCAAGCAAAATGGTGGTCATTTTTTTCTTCTCTTTTCACCCAGCTGTCCGTCCTTTTCGGTCAAAAATGCGATCGTTATTTCTGTTCTGGTGCGAGTGTGTGCATCTCCGCCTCGCCGGCAAACGCAACTCGCTGCGCGCTGCCAGGCCGCTCTCGCCCCTGCGCACACTGCATACAGTTTCTTTTGCCGCATCTTCCCAATAGTCTTACGTCCAAACGATGAGCGGAGAAAAAATAGAAATATAGGAGTTGCGTCGTGTACGATAAAGAGAGCGGCAGTCGTTAACGATTCTGCGCCGGAAAGTTGCGCAGATTGCGTTTTTGGTGCTTTTTTTGGGGGCAGCGCCCCACACCTAGCGCCCGGCGGGGGTTTTTCTCTGCTGTCTTTTTCGCTCGCGGCCGTCTCACTTCTTGCGGCGTCTTGCCGCGCGGGGCGAGGGGAGCGGGGCGCGGGGCGCGGGGCTGCGTGTGTCTGCGTGCGGGGGCCAGCACCTAACACCCAACTAGCAGCGTTTTTGCGTTAGTATTCTAGGCTGATGTACTCGTATACCGATGATACATAGGCGGCACATAATGAGATACGTCAGCGGAATGGTAAATGGAATGCAGATAAGAATGACGGCCTGTGTGGAGGCTTTTTGCAACGCTGCGTCCGGCTTTATTGATGATTAGGCTGGTCAGTTTTAAAGTGGTACCTATAAAAGTAATTTAAATTTATTATTATTTTTAGGTAAGCACGTACTTATACTAGAAAAGGTTTGAATGCAATTGACACCTTAAATAAAGCCATCCTATTGCTGTGCTAGAATACAAAATACCTAGTCACCAATATTATATTTCATCATCAGCTGACTGAGTGGTCAACTGATTTTTATTGCTAATAATTATTGTCATAACGTCCAAGCGCGAAATTTTAACAGCAATACATGAAAACCGGAAGTGTTACTCCATCCCAGTCCACCACTGTACAACACATTGAAAAGGCAAAATAAAAATTACCTATACTAATAAATTTTAGAATAATATATATATTATTATGTTTTTGGTGGAATTTTTCAAACTGAGGAATTTTTTTTTTTTTTAAATGAAGTAGGTAGTTGATTGAGCTTTTTATAACAAAAACCTTGTATAAAAATAATGAAAACAAAATTGCTAAAAAAAACGGCGCTACGTAACTTTATAAAATGACTATCTTCGACGTAGCTAGCTACGTAGCTGAATCGTAGCGTCGTCGCCTCGTAGCAGACCCGGTGTAGCAAAGGCTAAGATTTATAATAGCGCCCTCTTTTGTCCCTTGTACAAACCATTTCCCTTTTTTGCAAGTGGTTTACGTTGTTGCAAAAAATAATTTCTTTAATAAAAATTTATTTACCTATTGTTTTAGTTTGTTAAAAAGTAAAAAAAATAACCCGTTTACTGGATGTGTAATATTTTTTATCTCTTTTACTAACAAATATTTTACGATTGAAAATTATATAGGTACAACACAAATTAGAAATACCATAAAAACCAGAATAATGCATAATATATCATAAAAAAAAAAAAAATCAATGTCTTTAGTACAGAATAACAGCGCCCCTAGCGGCGAGTAGCAGAACTGTATAAACAACACGTTGCATGGCCTAGTTATATCGCCATCTAGCGGAGAGTAGTGTCAAGTATTATATTTTTATATTTATTACTCGGTATTATATTTATTATTTCGGGAATTAATTCCTTAGTGCTCCCCTACACTCCCCAAGGAACGGATGTGCAAAATTTCAGCTGTCAGTAACGGAAGAGTTATATATATTGATGAAGATATAAAACTATACTTAAAATTATAAGATAAATTTAATTACACATTACAATTTAAGTACAAAAATAAACAAAATAATAAACTAGAAAACACTCAGGGGCGAAACGGTGCAAATTATTGATATTTTGTAACCACGGCCGATATCAAAAATATGCGCCTTTGACTCCCTAGATAATCTTGCTTAGTATTTTAAAGGGTCTGTTGTGTAGCTTTAGCTTTAAATTTAAAGTAGCCGCTTCAGGCAACAAACGGTTTTTCTCTTAGATTTTGAACCTGATAGGGCCTTAAAAATCCTCAGCAAGATCATCTACGAAGTCAAAGGCGCATTTTTTGATTTCCGAATTGTTAAGAAGATATTAATTATTTATCCGGAGTGGCGCTAGTTTACCTACGCTGTGTTTTGTTTTTATGGCAACAGCCCTTTTTTCTTTACTTATTTTGTCATTATGATTTTATTTTTACTTAGTTCGGAAAATAACTGGTGATAAACTGACAGAGAGTATAATCATACAGGATTTGAGTTTTTTATTTTATAAAATAAAAAAAAAAATTGATTCGTTACAAAGTTACATAATAATTTATTTCCTTCTAGAGTCTGTGACATACAAATAAAAAAAAAGTAAAGAAATCTCGCCATAGAAAGTCAGCCATTTTGTAAAACTAGGAGTGCACTCACATTATGTATATCACCCACATAAAAATTGCAAATGATACCAAACTATTCTTTATTTATTTATTGCAATTTTAACCTTATTCCAACTGCATAAAATCTACAAGAACTACAAGTTAGCTTTGTATTTTCTATGCGCTAGGGTGGTTTTGCCGAGCCGTGACCACGTTCTTTGTCTAGGGCACGTCTGTTTCACAAAAGGGTCGATTAGGGTTTAATTTCGTTTTCGCTATTCTTTTGTTACGGATCTCTATGATTGGTTGGTTTCTGTAGTATATTATATTATGTACATACCTAAACATTTATGGTAATTGAAAAGAAACTTGATCGAATGTATGACTCAACTGCTGCAAACGAGTTTTTTTAAAGCAATTTTTGGAAATATGTATGTAGTTTTATAGATATAAACCGAGGCTGCGGAAATCCATTGGATGAAGGTGGCACAAGACCAGTGCAGATGGAATTAAGACGTATGTACATACAGGAGTCGCGTCTTCCGGCTGCGATGATGAAAAAATATATGTTTAGTTATTTAAGTAATACATTATAATAATTTTGGGGCAATACTCACAAATTAATAGTCTTCAAGTAATAAATAAATATTAATAATATAGTTTCGAACAACGAGAGTTAATTTTTTTATAGAGAATATGCATCTATTGTTGTATAAATAATAATAATATAGATAAAGACGAGGTTAAATTCCTTATAAATACTAAATAAGTGTTTCTCGTAGCTCCGCCAACGCTCTTACGTATAAGGCACTCTAAAAGTAGTAGACCTATTTTGATGAAACTTGCTGCATGATTTAAATTAGAATATCAACTTTCCAAATCCCAAAACGGATTCCAACTCTCATAACAAGTTAGTTTAGCAGCTATGACATTTATCACGCACAAATATAAAACTGAAACACTCATAACGGGAAAATAAGATCCTTAGTGTCCAAATACATTTTGTCTGTATCTTCAATGTTTGTAAGTACTTACATGAGTTGTGCTGTTACAGCTTTTACATTTAGTATTATCATATAATATGTATCTTATATGTATAGGTATATATATTGCTAAAACAAAGCAGCCCAAAAACGACATAAGCCTAACATTAAACACAACCCGGAGCCCTTTATCAGCAACAAACAAAAACAAAGCACCGGAAAGGTAGCGCAATTTAATACGAAACGAAAACCCTTATTTATACTTTTTCACACCTCCTATAGTCGGGACTCGGGCCATTCCACATAATCCCGGCCATTCACGTATCGCGATAAAGTGCGCCATTCTGGACCATTCTGCTCCAAAGTGGGCCATTTTTCTCCGCGCGGGAGATATTAATAATATATCAGTATGTAAGAAACCTCGCCCACGCTTAGCCTAGGGGAGGGACCCTTGCGAAAAATGGGACAAAAAATAACGTTCTTTTTTTTATAACAAACCACTTTGAGCTTTATAAGACTTGAGCAGGGTTGAAAGTGGTTTGAGAGGATTCCGTAATCTGCGCGGCTCTCCCTCATAATATGTATAATGGTCGCACTTAGCTGTTTTTTTTTGTTTTTTTTCGCTCGTTTGTGATGTCTAGCTCGGTGCCAAGATGGCGGGCGTTTTGCTCTAAATGCTGTTTTTAATAAAAATTAAAAATCGTAAAACAGGCAAAGAATAAATAAAATATAACTTTATTTGCTTATTTATACTTTGGAAAGACTTCTTAAAGTAAGATGATTCCGCGCTTCGGAAGGCACGTTAAGCCGTTGGTCCCGGCCGCAGTTAGTGGTCGTTATAACCGCGGTGACAAGCTGGCCCCTTGTCACGTTGGTAATAAAGCATAAACTCGGCTAAACGTGGGTCCGGCTCTAAAGCTGGTGCCTCTGCCTAACCCTCCGGGGAATAAAAGGCGTGAGATTATGTATGTATGTATTAAAGACTTCTTTTTTTAACTATTTTTTATATCCATGGCCGTTGTTGCCTTGCCTGTTATGTCGAAAATTATAAAGACAAAATTTAACCTTTTAAGCAGTACTGTCACCTGAGCAAATAAATAGGTAATCAATACTGATATCACTATTCCAAAACGGTCTACCAACAAAATTTCTACGAACTTCAAGTGCTTTTGTATTAATACTACACACCGTCGAATACTACATCACAGTCGTAGTAAAAATGCATTTATCCAGTAGAGACAGCTAGCTTTACATCAGCTGCGGCGATATACAAACATTCGTAATCGATACTTTTACCAAACATTCGATAAACTAATAGTTATTTTTGAAATCGATAGCTTCCGTCATCGAATAACACAAACATAGGAAAACAATACCACTACCCCAACACTTCACATTATATCGTAAAAGCGACCAAGGGAGTAAATATCTTAGACTAGAGGCTGCACCGCGGTTTCTTCAGCGCAGATTCCCATAAACCCAAAAATCCCGTTCCCATGAGAATTTCGGGAAATTATTCCTTAGTGCTCCCCTACAATTTCAGCCCGCTACGCCCAGTAGTAGTTTGCTTTGTCTGTCCGTCAGTCAGTCAGTCAGTAACGGAAGAGTTTTATATATATTGATTTATTTTTAACATTTCTGTTGTAGTTCAAAAATATCCCTTTCCAAAGAGAAAAAAATGTGTCAAAATCACATTAGCCCATATTCGTCGATCCGCACCGACGCTAGGCGTCGATGACTCGCAAAAATAATAAAATTACTGAGTTTTTCAAAAGTGTAGGGTTCCACTTTCAACCATATAAACCACCTTGAATTATTATTATAATTTAAAAAATCGACAGGGTTCTGCTATAAAAAACCCATAATCAAATCATACATTTTTGGTAAAACATAAATAGGTATCTATTTTTTTTAAATAGGCAAGTACATATATTTTTAAATATATAACATAACATAACCCATCACACTCAGAGCCCCTAACTAGATAGAACCTGTATCTAGGGTGCCCGAAACATATACAGAGACGAACAGAACACCCAGACCGGGAAACAAACATCGATATTCATCATATCAATATTCGCCCCGCCAGGAATCGAACCTAGGTGCACTGCTTCTCAGTCCACAACACTGCCAACTGAGCTACGAAGCAGTCCTTATAGGGAAGTATATAAGAAACGGATATACTTACCTATAAGGTTTTTCAACGTTAGGTTTACCTAGGTATTATTCTTAGGCAATTTTTTATTTACAGATCAGTACATTGCGAAATGTGTTGCATAATCTACAATCATAAAGATGCCATAACTATTTGCACTATTAGCACCCGATTTTGGCACTTTTAGCACAGATTAATAAGAAAATAGTGGCATACCACGAAAGAAAAACTTCTTTTAAAAATGTTGCACTTTATATGACGTCTTAACTACCTTAAAATTTCGCAAATTCTCACAGAAAACCATACTTTACCGTAGGTCCAGCTATGGGCACGCGTTCGTGTAATTACTAAATCCTTACAATAGGTCACCTAAACCCAACAAGGACACATTATAGAGTAACCGTCTTATTCATAAACATACAGTACATTTTAAGTAGCGTTACTGTAGGTCTACTTCTCTGGTTTGTTGTATTGACATACGTCAAATAACTAAAATGCTATTTAACTTTTTATGAATAAGAGGGTAAATATATTCCTTGCTACCAAAAAAAAACTAGAAAAAACACTACTAATGGTCCCTAAAAGCTAGCGATCACCATCGTAGCTGGCCGATCGGCGCCCGATCTGCAAATATTGGGACAGTGTTGGTCTTTTGAACTCTTCGTTTTTAACCTTTTATTTTAGGGAACGATGCTGCGTCATAATCGGTTTCACATTTCCACTCGGGTGCCATCTTGAATGGCCAAAAATTTTAAATGAGTTAGGAAGTTGTGAATGTTAATGGGATGCTTCAGTACATAATATACATATAACCTAACCTAACCTAACCTAACACTTTTCCCTCTTACCACAAATAAATTAGACCACTCTTATTCGCCAATTTGTATGAAGAATTTGTTATTTAAACCTAGTCTATTGACTTTAGACCCGGTTTAACTCTTTTTGTGGTAGAGCCGTTTAATTTTCATTAATCTTATCGTTTTTATTAGCGAATGGCGTTACTTTAGGTCTTGTATGAGCTTTAGTTATTTTAAAAGGAACTCTTTCAAGGAAAAACCATAATAAAATTGATTAATTTAGGTAGGTATCGATATAATATGTCTTTTAATGAAATTTAATTTAAAGTGTCCTCTTTTAGCAACAAACAGTAATACTTAAAGCATTCTAAACGTAGATATTATTTAAAATAATAAAAAAATATTACGGACTAAGATCTAATGCACTAGGGTGCCCTTTTATGATAAGAAACCTTCCTTAAGAAGATATGTTTTTTTTCAAGAGTGGCGCCACTGTTCGCGCAAAAGGACTCCTTAATTGTTGCTTTTTAACTATTTACGAATTTCGTTGCACCAAAGACAGAGCTGTAAATTTAACAGAATCTCACATTAATTACACAACCCTAGAGCGCTCAGCTCGGCCGGTGTTTAGGATGACGTGGGTGGAGTGACTAGTGAAGTGACTGCGACAGTCTTTTGTTTTTATGACGTCGTCGCAATGTCGATGGACTAGAGACAGATTGCGAGTTTCGGAAATTGAAAGTTGGATCGATGGGCCGGAGGGCAATTTTGTGGGCATTGGATGGAAAGTCGAAATGTCTTTTTGGTAGGTAGCCTTTCCAGGAAGTTGGTTTTAAAGTGGGATAAAGTTCGCAGGCGTTACATAAAGTAGATATTGATGTTAAATCTATAGATTTTTGTGTAAATACATTTATTGAGTGTCTTTTTGTCGCTATACTAGCACAGAAAGATAACGAAACGATTATCTTATCAATTGTTTCAAAAAAAAAACGCTACTCAACTCAAAATTGTCCTTATCTAAAAAAAAAAATTGGTCTTAATTGCAGAACATTAGAAAATATTAAAATTTGGATAGAATCCGGCCTTGACTCTAGTTAGAAAAACAAAAACATATATTTCCGAAGCTGTAAAGTATTCAAACATAAACATATTTATAATGCTGAATTAATTGTAAACGCTGTTGGTGTCCTTAATAAAATAAGTTAAATAAACATAGTGTAGTGATTATTTCAGATCTTATTTTTAATATTTACCTACTTACAGGATTTTGTAAATCAACAACAACACAAAGACTGAGCGTACGGAGGATACGGTTAAAGAAAAACGACATAAAGCGCGCACCGGGATACGAAACCTTCAACAATCCGCCATTCAACTCTTGTAAAACAGTAGATCCGCTATTAATATTTTAACCAAAAACGCGAACGAGACACAAACAGATACAGAAATGGCATTTTTCATAGGCCTTCAGAACACAAGAACAATTGTTAGGACAATTTTGTTATTTTGCGTGCCGCGACATCTGGCGCGCGTGGTCGGTAAACAAGTAAATAAATACAAAAAAAATATCACTGCGTCTGCTGCGGTCAGTCAGCTATTATTGAAGAACACTGGAACACACTACCTCTTTATATTAAGACTGTCCCGGCTTACTTCTTTACGCCATAAAATATGAAGATACCACTAAAGGCTTGGCTCTATAGACTATGTTCTTTTGATTGCCTAGAAACCACCAACTGTCAAATTATGTAAACAACGGGAAAAGTGCACCTTGGGTTACATTATTCGAGTTTCAGGATCCCTGTTTTTTTTTTAAATCTAATATACCTAGTATCTTTGTCACTCGGATACATAGCGTAGCTTCCCAACAGTGAAAAACTTTTTATAAAAAAATTAAACCGCCGAAAAAACTGAAAAGCATTAAATAATAGGGAAACATTTTCTATTAGGCCTTAATTTACTCACTTCTTAAAGTAATTTTGGATTACCAAGAAATTTTAAGTCGGTGCCACACCCCACAAGCAAATTCATTATCTATGTAAAGCGCGATGAGCAGCGGCATACGTTTTTCGGTTATTTCTTTGAATTTCAGGTAATTTAGTGATCTTTATTCGTAGATTCTGTGGCACCGACTCAAAATTTTTTGGTAATCCAAAATTACTTTAAGAAGTGAGTAAATTAAGGCCTTATAGAAAATGTTTCCCTATTATTTAATGCTTTTCAGTTTTTTCGGCGGTTTAATTTTTTTATAAAAAGTTTTTATTTTTTGCTTTTCAGTTTTTTTTGGGCTAATTTTTTTGACCCCATATAATCACCCTTCACAGGGTGGTCGCACCCCACAAGGTGGCCACACAACCTGGTGAAGGTTGAGGGACTAACAGGATGAGGTTCGATCACGACCGGTCGGTGAGGCGATTTGTGAGGGAGGCCTATGTCCAGCAGTGGACGTCTTTCGGCTGATTTTATTTCATTTCCAAAGATATTGTAAGTAGGTATGAAAAGTTATAATGTAACACGGAAATGCAACCTGTGAGTGGATAAATCGACCCGCCGACCAAAAAGTCACCCCTATTTTCCCACCCTTAGGGTGGGAATTTTATTTCCAAATTTTTATGGGACCAACTTCAAGGTATACCCTGTCGATTAAAAAAAGAATTATCAAAATCGGTCCACTCAGTAAAAAGTTATGCGTGATCATACATAAAAAAAAATAAAAAAAAAATTAAAAAAAAAAATATACGCGACGAATTGAGAACCTCCTCCTTTTTGTTTTTTCGTCGGTTAAAAAAAATTCAAATCGGTTACGTAGTTCCAAAGCTGATGCAAACGAACAAACAATCATATCTTTCCCCTAAAGCAAATATCAAAAGCGTGAAACAGTATTCCACTAGATAATGCAGCCTTGGGCCTTTGGGGTTGACAATTGAAATTTAGAGATTTAGGTATTTACTGAATACTTAATTGCATACTTAGTTTGTTCTTATTACTAGATATTAGATACAGCCTAATTAATTAAGGGGCCACACGGTAGAAAACTAGAACCACTAGCACCACTTACGATTTTTTTCGATTTTTGATTTAAAGTGGCGCTTGTAACGCACCCGTTCGCACTTTAAAACTAAGTGATATACATTTTTTAACATTATATACATTGTTTGCAATAGCTTTACAGCTTATGAGAACAATTTACTTTATGGAAGTTACTTGTTTTCGAAGTTTTTTGTTCTTCCCTTTTTGTATAATTTTCAGATCCCCCAGTACTTAACCCGGCTACTATCTACGAGTACTTAATACAATCGTACAATCTCTTACAGCTCTACCACAAAAAGAGTTAAACCTGGTCGAAATTACCAAAACGTCATACAAATTGGCGATTTTAACCTAACTTTTTTGTGGTTAGTGGGTTATATTATATACTAGCTGTCCCGGCGAACTTCGTATCGCGCCTTACAATTTTATATGGAACAATTTAATGGTTGGTTCTACCAACTTCTCCCCTATTTTTCAAAACTTTCTCGCCTTTTAAACCCTGGACTACTACGAACATTTCAAAACCAAAATCAGCTAAATCGGCCCGGCCGTTCTCTAGTTTTACCGAGACTAGCGAACCACGATTCATTTTTATATATATAGTAGATTTTATATATATTGTGGATTTGTATAGGTATTACATACACTCTGTAAGCAGTTAAGACCGGTTCTGCAGAGCGGCGAGGTCGGCTCGCGCGACCGAGCGACGTGCAGCGAAAGGGTGCAACCCTCCTTATATACTCTTGTAGATATAGAGGTGGAGGTAGGTGTAAGGGTTTGACCACTTTGTCTTTATCAGTAATTCAGGGTTAGTTATTTAGGTTGTGGAGGTAATGGAACTATTCTTTTCCGGTGATCTTTTTTTCTGAAAAAGTTTAAGTACCCAACTGATATAGAAGGTTATTTTTTTCAATAAATTGAAAACTAACGGAAAATTAATTTTCAATCAATATATATAAAACTCTTCCGTTACTGACTGACTGACTGACTGACTGACTGACAGACAACGCAGAGCCGAAACTACTGGGCGTAGCGGACTGAAATTTTGCACGTGGGTTCCTTGAGAAGTTAGAGGAGCACTAAGGAATAAATTCCCGAAATTCCCATGGGAACGGGAAAAAACGGGATTTTGGTGTTTATGAGAAATCTGCGCGGGAGAAACCGCAGGGCAGCCTCTAGTCTCCTATAAATATTTTGTTTTGATAAAGACGAAGGCTTTTGCAAGATAATCTAAAATTAATAGAAATGAAAATTTCAGAATTTATAGAGGTCTTTATTATATTTCTGCGCTAAAGATACTTAAGTACCCACCAACATTATTAAATAAAAAAAAAACAATAAAAAAAGTCGCGAGGGAAATCTCGTGATAAATATGCTGAACATTTACAACACATCATAATAAATCACAGGCCCCCAACGTTTCCGTAATCTAGAAAATTAAGGCAGGGTGAGAAGGGTTGCGCGGATATTTATGTGACTTCCGGTAGGCTCCTCGGGTGCGAGGGTGGAATAACCAAACCAAAATATTTTACATATAAAAAGAATAATGTTGTATACCTATATATATAGACGACACGGTACAATACTAACAATTAAGGCAGAAAGGTCAATGTAATATTGCATAGGTTTTTTTTTTTCGTTCTCGTTTTGAATTTAAAAATATAATGTAGAAATGACTTTTTTATTTAAAAGGTAAGGAGCGTTGATGGTCTGTAAACATACAAATCACTTGTAGCGATAAGTTCCCTTTTTGAATTATCTTTGTATACTATATACATAAGTATACATTATGTATTTTTCGTTACTTCTCTTTTTAACTAGTAAACAGATCCGATCACTCTATCTACTCTTTTCAATGAAACAGTGTATTTATTTTACCTGCAATAATTTAGAATTTCCGATTCCCATCGGAATTTGATCCCTATTCGAAGCCACAGGCGAAATTTAAACCTGATCGCTGATTGATTGATATGTTTTTGCAGCGCAGCAATGCTTATAATGAAACGTTATTTTACGATAATATTTATAAATTTTATTTTTATAAGCAACAGATTCTCGGAACGCCTCCAGCAATCTGCTCACGTTATTTGCTCTCTTTTTACATTTTATAATGAACACGGAACGTAAAAAACAAACCCTCTCGAGCCTAGCAACGAGGCACAATTAAAAAAATTGCATTCTTTTTTCAAATTAATTAACGGTTTTTTATTTTTATCTAAACTCTCAAAGGCTAATTTTCCTTTACGTCGCAAAAACGGCTTATGAATAGTGAATAGACCTTAATTGCTTACAGACCGCCAGAGTATAGACACCATTATGTACCCATTTGGAGGCTTTCAAAGTAAGGGAAGGGTCGCGTAATAGGTAATTTCGTAGCAAAGGTATATTTTAAACCTGGCTCATTGGTATGCACGTAGGTGGTTTGATCTTGCCCCTCCATTTTACATAATTCTAGGGTTGTATAACGAAATTTTGAATCTCAGGTTCATTTAGACAGAAGTACTTACCAACCCAGAATATTTTTTTATTTTTATAATTTTGCCAGTATGAACAATAAGTATATAATATGTATGATAATTTTCAGTTCTTTTGAATAAATGTTATCTGAGAGAAACCATGAGAAAGGAAATCAGAGACAGACATGATTATCTGTCATGACTCGTGAACAAACTACAGGTAGGTAGGTATATATTATACATAGTAGATAATAAAACGTCTGTCCCTATGTATGCTTAAATCTTTAAAACTACGCTATGAATTTCGATGTTTTTTTTTCAATAGATAGAGTAAATCAAGAGGATTGTATATAACTATTATACATACACAAAATAGCAATAGGTTAGGCGGTACGAAGTTCGCCGGATCGACTAGTATTATAATATATCCCAAGTAGGTAGACCGTTGTTGACATTTGAACTATAAACAGGTAAAATGAATCAGATATACATAATTGTATTGCTGAAATTTTGGACTATACAATAAAAGTAAGAAAATGACAAAATATATACTAGACACAAAGTATGTATAAAAACAATGTAGGTATATAGTAGATCGGTACACGCACACTCTCAAAATAGAATGGAAAACTTGCAGCGACGCATCTCTAATCTAAATGCAAATGAAGTTCGCAAATAATTGAGGTTAAAACCAGCCCTATCCATGCAAAAAGTAGGCAAACCTTTTAGATTTTTCTTATTTACTTTGCATAATATAACGGATATGAAATGGATCACGTTCTTACATATTTAAAGTTACTCTACAGTTATAATATCGTGTAATTATTTGAGGTAACAAAGAAATACGTATATTAACTTAAAAACTTAAATAAACTAACCAATAAATACTTTATTCTACCTACAAATTCTTTAAGTATCATTGATCCTTTGTTTTGTTATTGCCTAAACTTGCATACAATTTTCATTAAAGAAAAAATTGTTAAATAAAATCAATGAAACAATGATCTACAATAATAATTTATAGAGTATATAATTGGCTCGATCTCGATCTTTCGGCTTTTAAACTGCAAAATAAAAAAACCCATTCTCGTGATAATTATCAGGATAGATTTCCTAATATCGTATCCTGGTTCTAATGAAAGAGCCAACTGCTGCTCATTATAGTTTTCAAACGAATTCAAACCCTGCGGCGTCTGTCTTTTAGCTAAAATAGAGTTCCTTTGGCCTTCTCGAAGCAGAAAGTTCTCGCTAGCTAGCTGCATTCTGCAAAACAGCTCAAACAATACGTTGAAAGAAACAAGTTTCGCAAGGGCTGCAACTCTGCAACTTTTGCAGGCCAGCTCGACTCGGCTCGTTGAAACTGGTTTTGATTATTGTAAAGTTAGCATTAGATATCCAATAGTCAGTGATGAGATGCCGTGCTGTGTAGAATTGTGGATGTGCGTGATTAAAAAATATACTTTACACCTGAAACAAAATACGGAAGGTGTTAAGTTTGTACTATTTCAAACATTACGCAATTTGAAAGTTATAATTTTATTTAAGAAAGATAGTTTTGTTGGAGTTTTTGAACAGTTTTGCAGGTACCTATATATTTTTTTAGTTTTTACATGCTATTTCATTTCATCATTATTATTTTTGTACTTAGCTTAAATTAATAACATCTTTAAATTTATATTTGCTGGTATTGGTTTTGAAATGTTTTTCGTAGTTCAAAGAAGGTTAAAACGGCAAGAAAATATGGAAAAGTAACTTTTCCTCGTGGACTAAGTCTCCGGCACAGCTAGTTGTCAACAAAACATTTTTAATATTTTTAATCACAAGATTTAATTTCGAGCAAGCAATTTTACGTAAATTTTAAGCTTTGGAAATTAAAAAAAAGCAAACACAACGCGCCATCTCCACTAAGATAACGTACAAAGCGAAAATATGAAAGGAATTTATCTGCGCGATCTTTTTCGCACTAAATCATTCCATATGAGGAAGAGTCGTATTTACCCGGGAAAAATAAATGTTTTTATTACATAGAGACCGAAATTTCTTCTGGAAAAAACAATTTATAAGCACTCCTACGCTGTTTGAAATAAAGCATGTTTTCGTATAGGGCATTATCCGCCTTGAACGTGAAAGCATTCAGTCGATTTTAGCTCCTATTTTTTGTACGTTATGGCTTGTTTTAGTGGGCATTATAAAAAGGGTCGGTACTAAATGTTAAGTAGGGGATTTGGAAGCGAGTCGGGCGTCCGCTTTCGCCGCGCCATGCAATCTGTTTGTTACGAGTCGTGACGCGCTACAAGTCCAATATTATGTAGCTAACGTTAAGTATTTTTGTTATGTATTTAGTTAAAATATTAAACTGTCACTTTTTAAACAACCCGGAAAATTTTACACACGGTTGGCATAATTATAAATAACTAGCTGACCTGGTAAACTTTATCGCATATTTTTAGTAAAAAGTAGCCTGTGCCCTTTCTCAGGCTCTATCTCTACTATTCATTCATATACTAAATTTCATTCAAATCGGGTCGGAAGTTTTTTTGTGAAAGCGAGAAAGACAGACAGACAGACTTACTTCTGTATATTATGATCCTCACGTAAAAACCTTGTAACTCAACTTACTAATGAAAACTCTAGTAAAAATTTAGAAATCAGATTTAATCCCTGACAGCCCGACAGCACAAAAAAATAAACAAATTTCGTTTCGTTCCCAAGTTCCCAATTATAAGAGGCAGACTGTCATCCCTTTTAGCGCAAAAAAAAAAAGTTATTTAAATAAAACCCCTCGGCAGTGTCCCATAAATTGCGCCTATAATTTCCGCTCCCGCGAAATATTGTCTTGAAAGGATAATCAAATACAAAAACAGGGAAATGGTGGTGGTGCGTCATTTCCATAAACCCCACTCCCCCCACCGGCCCGCCCTCTGTTGTGCCCTCTTTGCGAGGTTTTCGTCCCCTTTTCCGCTTTCTGGTATGGTGACCATCTATGTGTATTTTTTTTATATATATATAAGTATTAGGTATATTTTAATGTTATGCTTCTTTTTGTGGATAGAAGGCGTGTAAGGCGCTAAAGAAGAAAATTAATATTTAAACTTGGCTTTTGTATTTTTGTTTTATTAAATTCATTATCAAAAAATTATAAATCACTTTTATACCTACTTACTTTTTTTTGCTTACTAACTTGTGATTTAGAAAAATAACGATATTTAAAAAAAAAACAGTTTTTGTAAGATTTCATTGTCTTGCTAATAAAAAGATGTTTTTATTCTTTCCAGCTTATTGCTATTGATAATTTGAATAATGAATTAAAAATACGACGTTATTTTCGATTTCATTAAGAAAAACAGAAGTCCGAGTTTCGAAAGTGTCCGTCACTGTAAAAAAAGTAGGTACCAATTTTTTGACATCTTGGTCACCCTATGTTCCATTATAAGGCCTCCAATTACGAAAGCTTAAGGTCCGCATTATAGAACAAATTGCGATTGCTGGTATAGCCGCAGCCGAGTACCACGCTACCTGTTTGTAGAAAAAGCAAGTACTTTTTATTCCAACCAAAACTTAACAAAAGCTTAATCTCTATAATGCAAGCGTGGTCTTATGACTAAAATAATTAAAAAAACATATTACCTAAGTAGACATTTAACAATTCATCTCAATAAATATACATATAGGTAAGTACTTCTATTTGAGTACCTGTTTTGTATGCTCAAGCCAATGAAAATTTTAATTATTACTTTACTGGGTTAAATATCACCTATTTCAGTATTTATTTATTTAAAACTTTATAGTATGGACAAAAGTTTGAGTACCAAAGCATTTTACCAGCAATATATAGAATTACTAAGGGAGTTTAGATGAACTTATCCGATTTATAACTTTTTTAGCGGGAAAGCACTCTCCCCTGACCAGAAACATTCTCTGGTCTCTAGCTCCCTAGTGCCTATGGTATGGCTGACCGACACGACCAAAACGTTTACAGATGCTGAACCTTCCCTTCTGCCTATCGTGCCTTCTGAAGCACAAAACCGATGGTGCCATGGCAACATTCAAAGTCTGTAAGGACTCAATTTTATGTCCCAACTGGAAGGGAGACCTGAAGCCAGCTTCTGGCCGCCTCAAGTACCATAAAAGTGACTTTAAATGTAGAGTCTATCTTAGTATATATTATGTGCACGCACATTCCAAATATTTTTTGTAGCTTCTATTTGTGCAGCCGAGAAGCCCAAATTTTCAATGGTCCACAATGTATCTTTTTCTGAATCTTATAAAAACATGTTTAAATTGAACTTACCCTACGTGGGACCAATTTAAACATAAACTCTTATTTGCCTCAATGTTTGCTGATGTTTGCCATGTTTGTCGTGCACTTAATTAATTTTCTCATTCCCCATTATCCGGAAGAGCGGGCGTAGAGCATTTTTTCTGTTTGTTTTTCTAGCTAAGTTAAAATATCTTTACTTAGCTAGTTTGTATCTCTGGGCATAACTAAGCAAAATTGTTAATAGGACATTATTAAAGAAAATAATATCAACGTAAAAAATATAAATTATGAAAGTCTAAGATAGTTTGCCTCCCCCACCCCTTATCCCACAACTTTCCAGACGAAGCAATGGTCAAAAATTCGAAAGAGGAAGTTTTTTTTTTGTGGTTTTTCATGTCATTAACGGCTGATTTTAGCTTTGTAATTAAATTTCTAATTTAAAGCAAATAGTGTGGGACTAAACTGGGAGGAGTTACCCGCTGTTGCTCAAGACCGCCAAAATTGGCGGAAAATTCTTGAAGCCCTATGTCCCCGCCTGGGATAACAGGAAAAGAAGAAGAAGAAGAAGAATTCAATTTCTGTCAAGTCTATTTATCAACTTAGGCAGGCCTATTTTAACTCAGCTATAAAATAACATAATACACATAATCCGTAATGTTACCCTAAACACTAATGAAGGTGCCTATAACGGTAACCAATTTTCGTTCCATTTACTTTATTATATACTTTATTCACTTGTATATAAGTAGATGAGGGTAAATCCCGGTTTTGCCCAGTCATTACGAATTCCCGTAGCTTAACGTCAAGACCCTTCAGGAGTAGGGGGTTGAAGGGTTAGGGGAGAGACGATGAATGATGTCACCCCAGGGGCGAAGTGGGCAACTTTTTTTGACAAATTGCTAGGAAGCGTGTGTTGGGCCCATAAATGTACGCGGCAAAAGGTTTTATTGTAATATGAAGGTTTCATTTATATAAAGATAGGTACCTAAAGTATGCCTACAGTAAGATAATTTGTATAGAAAACAGAGCGCAATCTTGTACGGAGCTGCGAGAGATCAGATAAATGTTGTGGAATCTCTGGATTACTTCTCAGTAAAATAAAATATTTCCTAATAAGTTTTGTTTATCGTACATTCATAACTCTTAAATCCTTATTAAGATCAGAATTTTTAGGGGTTGTATGGGTGCGATCAGAAATTATGTCCCCAAATTCCTGAGTACGTTAATAATGAAAAAGCGCGTGCTAAAGCTGCTGGCAAAAAACTTAGAATTAATCATAACTTTCGATAATGTGACAATGAATGGTTTATTCTGCAAAGTATGACTCTAGTTAAAGAGTTTCCGTGCATTCTTTGCTCACCAAACTAAATAAGATAGGGTACAAAAAAATGGAGAGCTGGCTATTTCTAAAAATAAATATGACGAGATTAAAATTCCGCGTGCGGCGACAACAATCCGCAACAGTAATATGAAGTCATTATGCAAATAGGGAAAGCTTTTTGCGCAAATTTGAAGTGATTTGCGGACGGAGATGTGCTTATGTTTATGTATATGAGAGCGGCAGCGAGAAGAATACTAGATTTTTATTCAGTCCTATGTTTTTATTTAATTGTGTACAAACTATTTTGTAACATAGTAGTTAGCTATTACAAAAGGTCGAAACCAAACTCTATCCGAAAGCAGCGCCGCGATACGTTACGATTTATCATTATCAATACATAGTATAAATGAAAGTCCCTTTCCGCGTCTGTCCCTATGTATGCTTATACCTTTAAAACAATTTAACGGATTTTAATGCAGTTTTTTTTTATAGATAAAGTGATTCAAGAGGAAGGTTTATAAGTATAATACATGCACAATATAGTAATAGATTAGGCGGTACGAAAAAAAAAAAAACAAAGTTAAATTTAAATTTCAACAGTAAAATAAGTCAGGTTTTTAATATTAATTGCTTAGCGGTCCAGCAAAAAGCTGAGCTGGCAACATTCTTTGTTTGTTAAAAATAAATTCATTTATATATTGGTTTTATGGCGAATGATAGGACGGACAAGTTGTGATTAAAATTTAAATTTTCTGCGTCGCCCTTAAAAGTCCTATCTTATTGGGCCACGCGGGCGCATAAATATATTATTTTTAATCAAAGCCTCCCCTTTTGGACGATGAAACGTCGGTAGACCCTCGTTTTCCCTTTTTGCTTGTTTTTACTCTTATGTATTTAATTTAATGGGTTAACCTTTTTTGTATTGTAGAGAGTACCTGCTTATGTGAGTACAGTGGCGGACTAGGAGGCCGTAACAGATTTGTCTATGGTTTCGTCAGCCCAAGACTGAATTACCAAAGAACAAGAGCTATTTTGCAATAAAGAAAAACCGGAAGTGTTACGCCGACCGTGTCCGCCACTGTACCTAACTACCTAATAATTCGTTTTATATCAAAAATGTGCGAGGGTTAAGACATTTGAGTTGTTGCTATCGTTTTCACATATTTTACCTATATACTTACCTTATTTCAGATATTACTGGCAATAACAAAAGCGCTTTTTTCAAAACTTATGATATCGCTTAGTTAAGTTAAGCTTTGTTCTGTAGTATACTGAAAAATATTGTACCTATCTATACATACATTTGATTTTTGATTTGATTTAATAATTACCATAATTGTCTAAGTAGAATAATATTTTTATTTTTCATAATTTGCCACATACGTATAACGTATTTTTACCTAACCCTTTTAAAGCTTTACATATATATTATATAAAGCTGTTTCCAACCCTCAAGGGCTCGTAGAAAATTCATAAAAAGTTCCCGTAAAAACCCCATAATTTAAGGGTACAAAGCAGACACCCTCTGAGGCCTAAGGGGACCCTGAGGTTCTGTAATTGAATTTCTGCCTACGACCGCAAAGGGTGTTCTTGCTTAATTTGACCGGAAAAACATTTATGGCTCAAGGCAAAAGAGTATGCGGTTATAGGTTAAGATATCTCATATCTCGCAATTTCTGTCATTCGCAAGAAAATTTATAATTTCTGTCTGTCTCCGACCTCAGTATAGCCTATCCGTTACTAAATGTATGTATATTATCCTATTTATTACTAAATTGTATAGCATTCTATCTATATAAAAATACCTACATTAGAAGCTACTCGAAAACACCACATATTGATTTCTCACAAAAATCACGTTGTGGTTGTTTTCGGTTGGATAGGACATTGCAGGCTTGAATCACCTGATTGTCCGAAAAGTAAGATGATTCCGTGCTTCGGAAGGCACGTTAAGCCGTTGGTCCCGGCCGCAGTAGTGGTCGTTATAACCGCGGCGACAAGCTGGCCCCTTGTCACGTTGGTAATAAAGCATAAACTCGGCTAAACGTGGGTCCGGCTCTCAAGCCGGTGCCTCTGCCTAACCCTCCGGGGAATAAAAGGCGTGATATTATGTATGTATGTAGAAGCTACTCGATAAAAATTAAGTTTGTTTTAGATTTAAGTAATAACTAAGACAACCAAATTTTTTTACAACAGCTATGTTTTTATCTCTACTGAAGATTCGGACTAAAGAATAAATCATATAACTGGGAAATAAAAAATTTAAGGTAACGGCTGAAAATGATAAGTTTGTGCAATTCTTCATATAACATCAAAAAAGGCCAATTTTATTAAAAACTGAAAAAAAAAAAACGCTTTTTCTTTAAATTTTAACCCATCTTTTGCATAATCTCGACCATGCGAAAGGGGAAGGTAAATATGGCTTTTTTGCCGAAAGGTTGAAGCAAACACTCATTACTTTTTATACGTTGAAATGTTTTATTTAAAATTAGATTATTCTGTGTGTCTTTGTATGAACGACAAAATGTCCTGGAAAATAATAACTAATTTCAGAGTGTAGGTAGAGTACAAACATAAATAATTTGGTAATGATAATATATAGAGCTGAAGAATCTGCTTGCCCAAATGACAGTATAAGAAACAGTTTCATGGCTCTTCATGTTCCCAACGAAGAACTCCGCTGTCGGTCTCTACAACACTGATGAAAGAAGACGGGGTCGCTGTTCTATGCCGCCGCTGAATTAAATATTATACCATTCTATCTCACTACTGTAGCAACAGTAGCAACACCAACATTAAAGAAATAAGAGTAGAATCATTTGACAGAGCAGGGCTCGTTTGGGGGCGTCTCCAGGCGACCATTGTCGTAAGGCAAGGCAAACATTTGTTTGCCTGAGCCAATTGGTAAGCACCCTGAACTACCTCTCCTCTTGCAGTTTAAGATACTTGACCAAATAAGGTATCAATATTAATTAGATTAGTCTAATTGACTTTCAATAAGTGATATCTTGTATGATACAAGTTGCATCCTATATTGAATACTTTCTTCATTAAAGATAAAGTAAATTAAAGTTTCATCATTTTAAAAATACATTTATTTAATAAAGAAACTTTCGACTCTTTATAAAAAATATCTTAATTTATACATTTCTCCCTAATGAGGTAATAATATAAGGCTAACCTCTGTTGACACGCGGGGTCATTCAAGTAACAATTACTAACGTCCATTAGTGTTATTTGTTTTGGTCGGGCGCGGTGGGCAGCTGCCTTTATATTTGTTGACAAAGATACGTATTATTTGATCTTTTCCACGGTTCTCGTATTTTTTATGTGTGACTTAGGGGTCGTCGTTTCCGCGAGCGAAAGACTCGTGGCGATGTTATCGTCGCATTTCTATACTACTTTGTTATTTTTTAGGCCACATTTATGGGCACGCGGGACGTTGCGCGGGGCGTGCTGCGATTAAATCAAACGTATAGCTATGTATGAAACCGGTTAAGGAGACGCGTTGACTTAGCCAATGCGGGCGCCGACGTGTGCACTGCCGCGGGTGCCGCCCCGTCGTTAAACGCTTTAAGATCAAAACATACGCCTTTGTCCGATATAGTACAAGAAGACGGGTCGGCGCCTGCACGACGCCCCGCGCAACGCGCCGCGTCACCCTAAATAAGGCCTTAGTGAATCTCTATACATGGTGAGACTTGTGATTCTCTCACTCGTGGGGACGGCGCCTTAGAAATTTTATTAAGAATAAGTATTTGGTAATGGTTTTGAGCGGCAGGTGAACAAGTAGAAGTGGAGATATCCTTTGCCCAGCAGTAGAATGGGCAGTATTAGTAATTTATTATGATTGAGTGACTGAAAGCTTAAACCGAGATTCGTTCTATCTGTGTTGGTTAAACTTATTTTTTATTTTTAAACCATAGTACTTAGTAATTGATTTAAAAGAATAATGTTTAAGGCGAGTAATGTTATTACGAGTTTATAGTGAATAAGTAGTTAAATTTCAAGTTTTTCCTTATGTAACAGATTAACTCTATATCTTTGATATACCTCAGTACAAAAGGTAAATAACCCATAATATGTATGAGCCTCAAATTACATAAACCATTTACAAAAAATGAATTTGCATCAGACAAAATTTTAACAAATAGTCATTGCAACATTTTCATCAAATGTTTTCGATGGAGCCGTCCTCAATTAGCCTAACAAATATGGCTAATTAGTTCATCGGCGGGCTTATTAAAACGATCCGTCGAATTCGTCGCAAAACTTGATGAAAATTCCACCGTTTCTATATTTCAATTGGAAAAACAAAAACCCAGGGAATACAATATGCCTACCTAATAAGCCGAGTCGAATATTTAAACAGCTCCCCTTAATTAATTCGGAAAACAGAGCGGGCGGATCAAAAAGGCCCGAATAATGGTCGTATAGCGACGCGGCGAGCCTATATAAAACCGCGGGCAATTATTCAAAGGGGCCTTCAGAGCCATAATGCTCAAGAAAGATGGGAAATGCCTAAAAAAGCGACCCCAGTCCGCCCCCGGGTGAGGGGGGTGGACGCACATGCGTACCGGACATTACTCCACCCGCCCCCTAGGCTTAATACCTAAGCACCTTCCATTTTGTTTTTATTTCCCTCGCTCCGTACTTTTTTTTTGCAAAGATTTTTTGTTTCTGAATCACTAGCACTGAGTGAACAGAAAATGCAATAGGAATACATAATTAGTAGAAAATCGTTAACAGTAGTGGCTAATTAGTATTAATTATAATATGATTTTGTGCAAAACAAAGCGGCTAATGGCGATGTTATTGTTTTAAATATTATTCTCGTTTCTAAACTACACGGACAATTGATCGCGAAACTAAACTTAATTGAGTTTAGATTTGTTTTGTAATGTATTTGTTATAGCTCGGAAAAAAACAATACGATAGCTTTTCAATAATTACCTATATTAATCTGCATTTATTTGCTGCCCTTTATGTTAAGTTATTGTTTTCTTTTTTAAATTAGTGAATCAAAAGGTATTTGATACAAAATCAATCATCAATCAATATATATAAAACTCTTCCGTTACTGACTGACTGACTGACTGACTGACTGACTGACTGACTGACTGACTGACTGACTGACTGACTGACTGACTGACAGACAACGTAGAGCCGAAACTACTGGGCGTAGAAAGCTGAAAATTGGCACGTGGGTTCCTTGGGGAGTGTAGGTGAGCACTAAGAAGGGATTTCCCGAAATTCCCACGGGAACGGGAAAAAAACGGGATTATTGCGTTTATGAGAAATCTGCGCGGGAAAAACCGCGGGGCAGCCTCTAGTCAATATATATAAAACTCTTTCGTTACTGACTGACTGACAGACAACGCAGAACCGTAACTTCTGGGCGTAGTAAGCTGAAAATCGGCGTGTGGGTTCCTTGGGGAGTGTAGGTGAGCACTAAGAAAGGATTTACCGAAATTCCCACGGGAACAGGAGAAAACGGGATTTTTGTGTTTATGAGAAATCTGCGTGGTAAAAACCGCGGGGTAGCCTCTAGTATGCTTATAAAATGTGTTAAAGTACATATTAATAAAATTAAAATGAGCATCTAGAGTTGAATCCATTGCGATATTTGCAATCAGTTTAAGGGTCTTAATATTTATTTATTTTTTGTGTGTTTCTTTCTATTACATGTATTTAAAAAAAATAGAACTACTACGTAAATGCTACTGAAAACTTAATCTAAAATAATTTGTTTGACTAAAAAATAACATTTAGTAATTTTTTTTTTAAACACGGATATTTTTGATACGAAAAACTATTATCTTGGGAAGTCTGAGCTTTGCGTTATTTAAAAAAAAATTGCGTTAACCTATAATATTAAATTGCCAATGTTTTATAAACTAACTTTAATCTCTAAAAATAAAGGACCTATTATACTATTTTTATTATAAATGCGAAAGCAACTATGACTGTCTGTCTCGCTTTCAATACGAAACGCTGGAACCTATTTGAATGAAATTTGGTATACGGATAGTCTAAAGCCTGAGAAAAGTCATAGGTTACTTTTTATCTTGAAATTCCCACGGGAAAATTTGGAATTTATGTTTTAAGGGAAAATGCGCTGGCGGCTGAAGCCACGGGGCGTCCACTAGTTTATTATATTTTTTAGTCTTCTCACAAATAAAACTACAGTATTAGCACAAAAAAAGCATTTTATAAGCAATATAACAAACCCCGCTGTCCCCCCACTTCCCAGCACTTCCCACCCGTCACCCACCGACCATAATCCATCATAGTGAACGATTCTATTTATCTTGATGAGCTCTAACGATGGCAGACTTTTTTTAAAAACCCTCTCTCCCTCTCTTTTACAGTCTTACATACACTTTATAATGAGTTGCTTGCTATTTAAAATACTTTTGAACCACACCACAATTATAATAAACCACGAGTATCAAACATTTATTAAATTCCAGTGTAATAATAGCTGAAATTTTAATTCGAAATCTATTTTTTTTTTATTAATGATATCCTTCACTGCTTCATAAATAAGTTCGCCAACTGAGCTATAAGTAGAGTCATTTAAATAGGTAAAATTTGTCACTTTATCTAAATTCAACAACGTAACCTTGTAAATGGTGGCCATAAAATAATATTTTTTTTCTTTTTGTTAGAATTGCACAATTGTTTAACTTTTTTCAATCAATTACGATTTCATATTTATTGTAATAAAAACCGCTAAAAGTAATGAATATTGAAGTAAGTTCACTTTTCTCTATGTTCCAGAAACAGCACCTATCTTTCTGAGCCGTCGTCATCGTGTAGACTCCGTCAAGCTTCATCATCCAATGACCCGGTGCTGAAAAAGACTGAAATCCAGCTCTACACAAAGCTGCTGCAGATTGCAATAAGTCAAATGCAAGGTAAATAAAAAAAAAAGCAATTAAAAACATTTTTTGTAAATTAAAAGTAAAAAAAAACACTAGCAAGCAATGAGTTTTACATTCAAAGCAAAAGCGACAAGACAAAAACAGAGCTGCAAAAGTAATCTTCGCCTTTCATAAGCACGCTATCAACTCTATTAAAACGAAGGAAATTAAGGATCTTAATCAAAAGGCTTTCCTCCCTTTGTTCGTATCAACTGCAGACGCGCGTCGCTGAGCCCCCATGGTAGGCTGAAAACAATAGATTTTATTACCACACTATCACCAAGACAAATGAGAAATGAACAAAGCCTCGCCGTGCCTATTTACCGACGCCATCCCTTTTGCCCGCCCGCAAAATTCGCGGCTTCTTTCATACATAGCCCGAGAAAAAACAAACCAAATCCAACTTTATTTGCACCCCTTAAAACCCCCTTTGTGTCGGCAAAACGATCCGTTTCAAAACTCTGACCACTTTCTTTTACATACTCTCTATATTTGTTTTGCTTTCCTCTAAAATCGACCTTATTTACATTGCACATGGTAAGTTTTTAAGGGTGTTGTTTGAATCATCATGGGGCATTTTGGATTGGAAATGGCTTTCAAAATTTATTGTGCATAAATGTACCTCGGGCTAACCCGGGAGTTAGTGGGGCGGCGGGGGAGAATAGGCTTAAAAATCGGGGTAAGGGGCTGGGGGCCGTTTTTAGCGTCGCATAGGCCCATTTGGGGTGTTGATAAAAGACAGGGGCGCATTAGTAAGTTTTTTTTTTATCTTGAGATATAATATGAGTTTTACAGTTTTGGTTTTTAAATCAATAAATAGTAAATATCCAAGTTCATGTAAAGATAAGTATTTTGTGAAATGTTCTTCTTATATACTAGCGGGAATGTCGAAATATTTTTTTAAAACATTAGGTAATTTTTTTAATAAATCATAATTTCTTTAATTAAATTAGTAATAAGTGTTTAATGGCTGTTTACTCTTGTAAAAATAATTGTAGAGGTTGTATAATGGTAAAGCTTACCAAGCGAGCCGCTATGGTCTCGCTCGCTAGAGTCAACATTAAAATTAACGGTGCCGGTACACTAGAGTGCCTCATATTTTTGATTTCTGTCATCCATGGCAGATATTTTTTTCTCGAGATTGGCGCTAGTATCGCGTAACATCGCAGACGGCGGGTTCTTAATTCTCTTTCCCAATTTTTTTTCTTTTGAAGGGTATAAGAAGCTGTGGTTATGATAACTTCAAATTAAAATCAAAGAGGAATTTAACAGAGGAAGCGTCTCTAAAATAATTCTAAAATTTTCATAATCCTCATGCGACATTTATTAATCAATAAAAAAAAAATCAAAAATACTACTTTTTTGAGCAGATTATCGTCAAATTTTGTTTTAACGTAACTGTCTAATAGACCCATTAAATCATACAGCGAGGCAATTATAAACGAATCTCCGAGTCCGTCCCTGGCGTGCGTTTAACCCGTCCCTCGGCCAACGCACGTCTCACTCGCACAAACTCCAAAAAGAACTAGCCGTCGCTTTCCACCCTCTGCTTAAATTATTGCACGTACTCCGGCCCTGGCCTAGCATAATGCTTGCTCTGGAAATGAAACCTTATATCTGTTACGTAAGATTCAGTTTTACAATTTTTGGTTATCGTAAGAGAAAATTCCTTGTTCAGTTTTCATATTCAAAAAAACGAATAGTTTTTAGTTAAGATTCGTAAGATTTGCAACAATAATTTTATTTGTTGCGTTATAAAAACAAAATTGTTAAAATAAAGTACTATAAAAATAAAATAAAAAAGGTTACGTTACCTACATATATACTGGTTGATTTTGGGAATTTGTGTAAATTCACACGTTTACATCAATACTTAAATTATATTCTGAGTGAACATAAAAATCAAACTGAGAGACAATTTTAATCTTTATTTTGACCGACATTGATTCAATAACAGGTTGAATTATAAAAAGAAACCTATTACTACTAGTCGACTCGGCGAACTTTGTACCGCCTAACCTTTTACTATGTTGTGCATGTATTAAAGCTATAAACCTTTTTCTTGAAATGCCCTATCTATTAAAAAAAACCGCATCAAAATCCGTTGCAAAGTTTTAAAGATAATATCTTAGCTAATATTATTAGCTTAAATAGCGACAGACAGACGCGGAAAACGACCTTTTTTTTGTTTGTATTGATTAAAACATCATTAATAGGTTCGGTTTTGTAGTGTCGATTATGTTATAAAAGTAAATATAATACTCATATCCAATTATTCACAAATAAAAGTATCAGCTTACAAAAGCAAGTATTTTCAACCATTTTCGGCGAATACTCCTTCATAAGGCCACTACTGGTATCTAGGGGGTGTGAGGGTGTTATATTGCCTGAGAGAGGGTGAGAGGGGGTGCTGATAGACGTGCGTAAAAGACGCACACCTAGGGCGATACAGGCAGGTTATATGTGTGAATCTCTTTTAGTTTTATACTAAAAAAAGTAATGTTATATAGTGAAATTATGTAAGTGTCTGTTATCAAAAATCAAAATCAAAAATCAAAATCAAAATAGTTTATTTAAGACAAATGTTGTTACAGTTTGTGTTGAGATTCCCCTTTTAAGTAACAAATACCTGACATTAACCGGTCCCACCTGTGTTGCAACTATCTTTTACAATTAACAGGTTTTGTAATTTTTATTAAATGAAGAGGCCAGTTATACTTAAGTGGCCCTGAAAAACTCAGTTTTTAGTAAGTAATTGAAGAACAAGAGGATGTTCGTGATTTTTTTCTGCCGAACTAAAATGGCAAAATTGTATTTATTTTTATATTGATTGCAATAAAGTGTCTATACTATACAACTACTACTACTATTACTATAGCATATCACTGTTTCACTTATCCTAAAGATATATTGTAATCATTATTAATTACAGTCGATCTTGTACGTTTTTCCTGTAAAAGGCCTCTCGGTCGGGAACGAGCCAGCGAAGATAAACGCCCCCCTACCACGTAACTTGCGACAGCTAAGCGATACATTTACCAGCTTATTATTCTAGGGTTCCGTTTCAAAGGGCATAGGAACCCAATTGTTGATTCTCTTCTGTTAATTTGTTAATATGTCCGTCAAAATGAATTAATCACTTAGTTACTTAATTAACCTTAAAATTGTAAACCAATACCATTTGTAAACCATTTAAAAACAAACATACCGACTTCTATTATTTCATATAGCACTTACTTAAATCATATTTTAATAGACACCGAAATTAGCGTTCTCCTTGATAATTATGTCATAACTTTATTAAAAAGTATTTCTTCTCCCCGTACGCTGTTTAACTTTGCCTACACGTTTGCATCTTTGTAAACCGCTTGTATGTATGGGTTGTTAGAGAAAAAATAACTTAATTATGTACAAAACGTTATTTATTTAACTATACCTTTTCACTACGCTTCACACCTGTCGCTATCTCTCTTTTCTTGCCTGCTTTTAAGGCAACGCGATAGCTAGAGAGTGCTCAGGCAAATTTTCAAATATTTGTGTGTTTACTCTTCGCGAATAGTACACTACTAATACATTAAACGTGATAATTTGTAAATAAAAGTATAATAAAATATTAGACAGACCCTTTGCGATTTTAAATAAAGAGTTTCATAGTAGCGGCCGCCACGGGCGGAAAGGGTGCGATGTGTGTCCCCCTTAGGAAAATGAAGCAACTTTGTAGGACCCTTTCGTGGGGTTGTTCGGCTGAGGTCCGACGTGGTTCGCACTTGTGCTGATAGGTGGCGTTAGGAGATTCATCTGTTACGTAAATTAAAATAATAGCTAATAATTTCATTTTTTACAAAAAAGGAACCCGCCTTTAATAAACTGACACATGTATCAACTGAGCACTTTTTCGAAGTCGGTTAAAATAGGTACCAAAAATTTCTCCTGAATGTAAAAAAATACATACTGACAACCGCATCAAGATCGGTTCAGCCAAACGCGAGATAAGCTAAACGGACAAACATACATACATACAGGTCAAACTGATAACCTCCTTTTTTGTAAGTCTGTTAGAAATACAATTTAAACAAGGTTTAGGTATATTGTACATCGAGTTTTCAGTACTTTTCATTTTATAGAGTTTACTTAATCGATATCAATATCATCAATATCAATACATAGTATAAAATGAAGTCGCTTCCCGCGTCTGTCCCTATGTATGCTTAAATCTTTAAAACTATGCAACGGATTTTGATGCGGTTTTTTTTAATAGCTAGAGTGATTCAAGAGGAAGGTTTATAAGTATAATACATGACAATAGGTTAGGCGGTACGAAGTTCGCCGGGTCAACATAGCAATAGGTTAGGCGGTACGAAGTTCGCCGGGTCGACTAGTTCTTCATAAAAAGTGTAATATTTGTGTGAAATCGCATCTTTAAAAAAAATTATAGGTATGGTACTTAGTATTATTTTTTTTTAATTATATTACCTGACTTAGTCTAATTGCTAACTGACTTAGTAGACTCCAGCATATAGCTACTGGCTAGAATTTTCCACTTGCTACTTGCACGAACAAACCTAATTTCGCAAACCACTCTGCAATCTGAAAGTTGGCGAGTGGAGCCAGCAAAGTTGGCCAGAGTTGGCCCGAGTTGACCCCACTATTAAATCTGTAGAGATGCAGGAATTTCTAGAAACTGACTATAGGTAGATACTACGTAAATGCCACGGTATGGGTTAAATTTAAAGATGAAGGTGATTAAAGATTCAAACTTTTATTTTATTTTTTTAGACTCTTTTTCTGATACATAATAAATAAAAACGATCTTTTTATTAACAAAATACGTTCTTTCAGAAAGGTATTCAGCGAAAACTTAGTCGTCCCATTGCATACATTGGTTCGTTAACTAATTTTTATATTATTTTGCGTTTTTACTAATTATTTACTACCTATTTATTTGCTTAGCTGTGGCCAACCTTGAATTAAAAATAAATGAAGGTTAACATTAACATAAATTAAATACAGTACCTTTTATTATGATTTTGATAACTTGAAAATAATTCCAATTTGGTAAGCCCTATAAGCCATAGTACTTATTTCAATTTAGTAAGTAGGAGGTGAACCTATAAACCTAGACCTAGCCCTCCAATTAATGAGTCGCGTCCGCTTTAAGTTGAGACCACTCATAAATATCTATTAAAGTGTAAAATACGAGGAAAGTGCAAAGTTAGACAGCGTTTCTATCCTTTGGTGCCTTAAAATTATGTGCGGTCTCTGCGGGTACTGGGTGCAAAAAAAAATATTTAAGTTATTAGGATCTTAATATAAAAAAAAATGTCACAACCACGTCACAAAAATCTTTGCCATACATACATTATGTACTGCTCAAATTACCACTTTTGCAAATGCAAATACTTTTGAGCGTCCCGCGGTTTTGCTAGCGCAATTTTCATTCAAACAACAAAATCCCAATCATCCGTTCCCGTGGAATTTTCGAAATAAAAAGTTGCCCATGTCCCTTCTCAGGCTGCTATCTCTGTACGAAATTTCATTCAAATCTTTTTTTCTTCAATTTTAAGATCTAGGCTCTTGTCGGTGGAGCGTTTTCTACACCTCCCGTTTTCTCGCCAGCTGCTTGACCTCTTGATACGAGACTTAGGAGTATGGGTTTTTAAATCTGAACCTTAACCCAAATCGATTTTGTATTGACCTTGCCATTTTTTTTTTTTACAGATACGGAGTAAGGTTTTATACCTTTAACTCCCAAGTTATTATATACTTTTTGCGAAATTTTGATTATTAGACAATGCGCTCTGCACACATTTGGAAAGAAAGTGAAGTGACCAAATTTTTCTCATTACAAAGAGTGGACACAGATTTAAGCTACTACAATAACATAAAATTAAGTTACTCTATCTTAAGTTGGTCGTGGGTTCGTAAAGTGTGGCGATCTTTCTATATTTCTGCTACTTAAAATACCAGTAGATAGGAATTTTTCATTATTGTTCATTATAGTTGTTATATACCTCTTAAAACACATTTTCATAAGAAAGAGTGTTTTTTTTATTTATGCAACTTATATTACAAGTGGTCTTTTCTTCTGCTACCAGTACTCTGAAGCTATGTTGGCGGTAATTTTACAAAAGTTCCAATTCTCAGCTCCATGCAGAATTAGTTCGCGCGTCGCTGCACTCCGCTTCCTCCACTTCCGGTCGCGATGGACGGGCGGGAAAAGGCTGCGTTCAAAACGCGCATCTGTTGTTTCTTAAATATGATTGGTTTAGTTAGAAGAAAAAGTTTTTGTGACAACATAACACATAACATTACATACATGTCAGGCTATCGCTCTTGCGCGACGCTACAGCGCTGTCTTTTTTACAAAATATGATAAAAAACTATTTTATGATATTTCATCCTAACTAGGTTGGCTAAAGTACAGAAGCCAGCAAAATAATTTAGCCACCCATCTTGGTGCACACAATGCAAAAAAAAAAATTGCAGTAAACTACTAGCCCTTGTTATAATTTTTTTTATCATTTGTCGATAGTAAAACTTTTGATTTTTAGATGTTAATATTATATTATACTAATTTTGAAATAAAACCAAACAACTTAATGCTCTAGACAATTTGATACGTTTTAAAACACTTTGAAAGCTTAAATTAAAGCAGCATTATTGCCCCTATAGTACCGGCTGATTGGGCTCTCTCTCAGTAAGTAGGCACTTTATTGGTTTTAGTACATTTTATAGGGGTAAATTTTGCAGCTTGTTTTAATTAGGGGCGATCCAAACTTTCATAATGCCACATCGGGGAAATAGGTACTTACCTGCTTTTTAACTTGGTTAAAAAACTTTGAAATAACGTCCTTACAAGCCTTCTATAATATAGATTTAACCCTAATTAGTCGGATTTGTCTGTGGAGCTTTTCTGAATGCACCATTCAATTAATAAGTGTTTGGTAGAGTATATATGGCTATAGCTCTGTACCTAAACAAAATATAAACCCTGTCCTATTTACCAGCTTTATATACGGGTTCGTTCTTTTACATTTAAGTCGGACCCGACCCAGGATTTATATTCAGAGGGCACTTCACCCGGCTCAAGAGACCCATAAATAACCGCTGAGGTCTGGGGGTCTAGGGGGTATGACCCCCCAACCCCCGGGGCGCGGGGGGTGCCCGCAAACGACTAAGGTTACCCGCGCGGGCAAGATGAAAGAATACCCTCATATATCTTTTTCAAAGTGCGGGTTGTATTTGAGAATTTTAATTTGGCGAGCGGAAAGGTTCGGCTCAATGGCGAAAATGAGGTTTCGTTTTACTCTAAAGGCCTGTTTTATCTTGTTTAATGAATGGCAAAGGGCTTTTTAGGGGTTCGAACAAAAAACATTTAACCGACATCTCATTAAGCAACTTTTGTTGGCTGTTCCTCGTTAATTTGATGTTGAAGTCTGCCAAACGCTTTTAGGCTGACAAATTTATCAAAAACTATGCATCACTACTGTTTTTTGGCTGCAAAAAGCACTCGTTGAACATTTTGTGTCAAAACTTTGGTCGTGTTATTTCAAATCTATCTCTATCTGGTGCTGAAAAGTTCGAAATTACTTGTGGTAGGTAGTGATGCACAGGACACGTCTTCATATTTATAACCAATATATAGTATCAAACAAAGTCGCTTCCCGCGTCTGTCCCTATGTATGCTTAAATCTTTAAAAACATGAAACGGATTTTGATGCGGTTTTTTTAAATGGGAAGAGTGATACAAAACGAAGGTTTGTGTGTATAATACATGCCCAACATGGTAATAAGTTAGGCGTTACGAAGTTCGCCGGGTCGACTAGTAACGAATAAAGTGAATTTCAGACGGACGGTTATTAGTCCATGTTGAAAAATTAAACAGCTTTAGTACTGCGATTGCCAAACCTTGTGCCAAGCGTGGCGATTATAGCAAAACCCCTTCATCTCTGAGGAAGGCCTATGTCGTCTTTTCCACGTCTTTATGGTTAAAAAGATAGTCATTTGCAATTTTTTGTGACCTATTTGTGAGCTGATTGCTTTACTTTCTATAATTTTAAAAACATAAACGTTGTAGCAGTTAATCAATACATAGTATAAAACAAAGTCGCTTCCCTCGACTGCCCCTCCCTATATATCTCTAAAACTATGCAACGGATTTTCATGCGGTTTTTTTTTAAAGATAGAGGTTTATAAGTATAATTCATGAGCAACATATTAATAGGTTAAGCAGTACGAAGTTCGCCGGGTCGAATAGTAAATTAATAAAACAAATTTAGATTTTCCCAGCACAGTTATTTACTCGTCGGCCCATTCCGCCGTTCCTGACGCAGGATTATGTAGCTTTAAACATTTGAAAGTGTGTAGACGGCAATTTGATTAATTAAATTTTAATGCGCGGTGCGATTAGTAGCGAGCTACGCTGTAATTTTTTCTTTACTAAGAAAATACAGTGAGTATATATTTACTTAGGTTCCTAATATTGAAATGTAAGGTATTATTTAGATAGATATATGTATGTAGGTACACTTTATTGTAATCAATCAACTAAACATAATTACAATTTTAGACTATGATTGCTTGTACACGATATCTAATAACAGCCTATTTAAACTTATACAAGTGAAAAAACTGACTTATTTAATTAAATTTATAAGTAACTAACTATTACTAGTACTTTAAAAATCACCACCACGAGAAAAACATGGTTACCAGGATCGGAATCCTTTGAAAAATATTTCCGATTAAAAAATGCGAGAAAAGCAAACCTTTTTAAACCCCTGTCCTTCACGATCAATGAAAACCTAATAGGCATTAAAATCTAAACACCACCCTCCATTGAGGTTTATTCTCCAATTATAGGACTTACGTAATCAGAATTTTAATTACTGGCGAAGACCGAGTTTTGCTACCTTTATATTTATTACTTAAAAATAGGCGTTCTTTACTGTAACAAAAAGTTTCAGTATAAACTAGAAGTGCTAGAAAAATAAGTACTTCAAATTTAAGGTAAAATAATTATTTGTCTATATTAACATGTTATTTTTTTTTTTTAATACGTTTATTCGAAGTAGGTAGGAACATTATTCATTTAAACAATATCGCCAAACTGCTATTTGCAGTTTGTTGGCGGATGCACTCTTATTTTAGTCTTATTATTACCCACTACATTAAGCTACTACTAATAAACTGTTTTTTTTATACAATACTAGAATAGAACTAACAGACTAACACTACAACAACCTTGTATAAATCAACCTTCGAGTAAAGTTTTCTTCATAAGAGTTTTCAGAATACTGATAGGTAGTTTCTTATTGCAAAAATGGTATTCGGTTATACATCTTTGGGATTAGATATTCTTTGAGCCTTTCACCATAATAGTTTTTAGCAATTTATATCACACTGTTTGCGTGTGATGACCGTTTTGCATAGGACGCTCGATAGCCATATGGTATAATAATTATGAAATAGGCAGTACCTATAGGAAAATAAGTAATGTCCCTATAATGAAGCATTTTGATTTTTGAATACCTACCTTCAATACCTAAGTACCTTTCTCTGGAAAATATTGTTAGATTATCAATTTACAGTTCCAATGGACCCCATGACTACGATCCTTATTACACTTTTGCCCAAATCAAATGGAATGGCAGAATTTGAAAAGTAGAAGTTGGGCAAACATTGCGCTGGGCTGCTCTTAACGCGCGGCGTAATGAGGTGGTCGTGCCAAGACAGTGATCATGTAGTCCACAGAAATGACAAATCATATCGATAAAACTGTTAAAAATTTCAATATGTTAAGGAACATAAATTATTTATCCCTCAAGCAGTTGAGACACGTGGAGTATGGTGCAAAGACAAATAAATATATATTGAAGAGTTTGTTTGCCATCTTATCTTTCGTGGGTTAGAACGACATTCTGGCTCTTTATCCCGTTTCAGCCACAGAAAACTGTCTGGATCGTCGTAATTTTCTTCTCAGAAAACTCTCTATTGTTTTATTTTACTAAGCATTAGATTGTCAGTGATAACAAAGAGCCTGGTATTGTGTCACTGCTGTGCTGGGCAGAAAACTCCCTCCCCCCACCCGTTCTTCCACACGCTATTAGTGTTGTATGTAAATCAATACATAGCAAAAACAAAGTCGCTTCCCGCGTCTTTCCCATGTATGCTTATATCTTTAAAACTATATGAAACGGATTTTGATGCATTTTTTTTATTAGATACAGTGATTCTATAGGAAGGTTTGTTTGTATAATACATGCACATTAAAGTAATAGTTTAGGCCGTACGAAGTTCCGGGTCAACTAGTATTAACTAAATGGCATATCTGCAAGCAAGGAGATATACTTACTCCTCGCGCTAAGTTGAAATTTCCAGCCGCTTTCGGCGACTACAGATATTTATCTGGCCAGCGCCGCCGGACTTTTTTAATATAAATGTTCTTTGTTCGCGGGAAAACTTTTAATGAAAATTTATAAAAGGACTCCTTCTAACTTTTATTTTTCTGGAAATTTCGTATTTTTTCGTACGACTAACTTTTTTCGTTGAGTGTTTTGGGAGCAATTTAAACATTGTATGTAAATCGTTTGTTTTTTTAATTCATGTAATCTTTTTTTTCTAAAGATAAAAAACTTTGTCTGCGTTGACTTAATTAATATACTTAATGTGAGGATATCGGCAAAATTTACCTTAAGTAGCAATGCCATTATATCTAAACTGAACATTCTAAGTAAAGAAGAGACAACTCAGAAAAACTAAAGATTTCTTTTGCAATTAAGTTTACCGATTTAGTAGTAGTAGTCAGTAACCTTTTTATAGTACTGTACCAACTCTAAAATGTCTGAAGCAATAACAGAAAAGGCACTCCTGCATCTAACCATTAAAAAAAGGTATTATAAAAATTAAAAACAAAGTCTAGAACAATTTAATTACTAGAGCAAATAAGGGTGGCGGCACACCACGTATTTGCTCAGCTGAAAGTATTTCCCCGGGCGCTGTCACCGCCTTATTTATATGACGTTTCCTTCACAGCCGAGAACCGGGCCCTATTCTCGCAAAGATTAATTAATTAAGTATAAGCATCACTGAAAATATTTGCTTGGTAAAGTTCATTTTCTAAATTTACTTCTCTAAGTATATGTTTCCTGAGTTTATAGTTAAGTTATAATAATTTATGAATTGCGAACTATATCTGATGAATCATATTTTCTTGATGCTACACTTTTAGATTTGGGTACCTATGTAGAGTAATCTTCGATCAAGAGCTGTAACTACAATGTCAGAATTTTTGCAATTTACACACAGACATAGATTTTCTAAACTCTTAACATTGACGTTTATTTACATTATTGGCGAAAATTCTGATGTATGTTTTACTAATATAAAAATAAAAGATAAATTCATTAAATCAAATACTTATATTTTAGAAACATATTTAAACATCATAGACATTCTTTTAAAATATACGAGAATAAGTCCTCCGGGGCAAACAGGCAAACCCTCCGTGTCACTCGCAAGCATTTTAATTAAGTGACCCCTCACGGTGTCCACTTGGCTAATTTACTTGAGTTTTCTCTGAATTTACATAATGTTATGTGTCCCTACTTACCTAATGTATAATGAAAATGAAAAAGCATTCAGGCCAGGCCGGGCATTTGGACCACCCTCTAAGGATCCTTCATTCCAAATTTAAAGTCTTTCTAAAACGGTTACGGCTGTGAGTTGTCTGTCGGGCGGTAACGAAACTGTTTTATACATAAATAGTCGACCCGGCGAACTTCGTGCCGCTTTACTACTATGTTTTGCATGTTTTTTTATTATAGGACAGTAAGCCTTTCTCTTATATCCCTTAAAAAAACGCATCAAAATACGTTGGATAGTTTTAAAGATGAGAACCTCAAATAAATATGTACCTAGCATACATAGGGACAGACGCGGGAAGCGACTTTGTTTTATACTACGTATTGATAGATTTGTATATTTTGAATATTGCTGCATATATGTATAAGTATAATTACTCTAAACCGCCACTCTGTAACCGTACTTACGAGAACGTCACAAAACGCAACGTCGCTCCCAAAGCGTGACGGTGATATTGCCTTTATATTTTGGATGTGACCGTCTAATAAACATTTCTACGACGCGTGCACGTGACATTGCATACAATTCTTCATTTACTCGTCACTCCCATGCTCAGGCAGGACCTATAAAACACTTGTGGACCACGATACGTGACGGAGTGGATGTGACACGTTTGCCAGACGGTTTTGTTTAGTTGCAAAATTTTTGTGCTGAATGTTTAAGCAAAAAAACTATATAAAATATTTAATGTAAGCAATACTTTTCATTTCTAAAAAAACACATGCTATCCTGAAAAGGGAAGACGATTAAGATAGAAAATTAGCGTTAACCGATAAAACCGCATCTAACTACACTCTAAAAGTTCTTTTCTCATATATATTTCAGGTTTTTGAATCACAAGGATTTTTTTTTTACTTTTTTCATAAAGTTCATCAATAGTATAGCATAAAGTTGTATAAGAAATAAAGTTAATATTAATTTTAATAATTTTTATAATGAGCTTGGATTTAAAAAAATATTATGGATAATATTATATTAATTTTTCCTATACATATTGGACTGTACGTATAGTAGAAATGTACGTGTGATAATTCAAATTAAACCTCAACACTCAAAACAGCAGAAAGACAACACACGCGAAGCGCAAAATTATCTTATGAAAGAATAAACAAAACCCGCTGACGAGGAAAAAGGAGTTGATAATTAATATTAATATTTCGGAGGCCGGTTTTCGGGTGCTTTTGTGTAGAGACAAAGAGAATAGCGAATGGGATGAAGCCGCGGGCTGAAGTGATGGCTCGGTAGGCCGCGCCGCTTGCCCGCTTTTTACATAATAGTTAATGCCACTGGAGCGGTGTGAAATGTGTAGGCTTATTTACTTTAAAAAAAAGTAATAAAAAAAAATTTGGAAAATAATGAAAACCAACAGTAATTTTAAAGTGAGGCCAAATTATCATAGGCAAGTAAATAAAAACTCATCTTTTATCGAGCAATTTGTAGTGTATTGCATGAACGAAATAATTTGTTGGGCACCAATTAAATAGTGATCGAAATTGTTTCTCTCTAACATAGAAAATACTTTTAATGTTCAAAACATAAAAAGTGTGATATTGGTGATATCAAAAACAAATACAGAACTAAAATTTAATATATTTTCTTGTAATACAGTGAAAACTGCACCATTTCCTAATTTCAATGTTCCTTAACCTTCACTAATGAATAATGACCGACTAAGAAGATTTAAAAATAAATTCATTAACCAGTCGTAGTAGCTACCTAGGTAACAAACAAGCTTATTCCGTCCGGTAATGAGAGAGACGTTTCAATTTAATCTTGCAGCTGCGAACTCGTTTTTGTCCGAACTCCGTGTGAGGGATTGAATAACCGGAAAATACAGAAATCTGTGTACCGGTATTTGTCTTAAACGGTACTGAAAAACTAAAAATAAGTGACTACGCCACAAAAGAGAATTAAGTTAGTTCTAAATCATGTTAAGCTAATCCTGTTTCAATCAATTACTTATTTTATTTTGCAAAAATATAGATACTTAAGAAATATAACTGTTATAAAGTCACATTACAAGTCGTTCTACCATCGTGCCGGTGTGCAAAATACAATAAAATATTTGTTGAAAAGAAAATAACAGGGCATCGAGTACATTATAGATAACTTAATCTTTATTTTATTTAGATGAACTAATATATAACATAATTGATTGGTACCGTACTTATACGATACGTGATCTTTCTTCCAATTTTGTTGTAAGAAAATATATTTTTTCTAAAAGTAAATTAGTATTTTTAAGCTTCAGACGTACGATTATAATCCACTGTCCAGCACCATTTCTAGTTCCTGCCCCAGCCGGCCAATAGACTTGTCAGTCTAATTGAGAAATTGGATTGTTTACTAGTGCCTCAGAATGGCCGTCTGTTCTCTGGTTAGAGAAGGGTCTGGTCTGTTGGAAAAAAAAAGAAAGAATTAGAACCCATGTTTAATTGTTTTGCTGTTACCTGGACTATTTCCTATTCTATTCTTATACCTATCTACCTACCTATCTCAATAATTAGATTACTTTGTTAGATTCTTATTAATTATGAGACTTTCTTCGTTTTCCACTTCAGCTTACAATATGGTATTTAATAATATTATTAGTATTTGATACAGTAAGGGGTTAATATTATGCAATATAAAATATTTAAATAAATCATTAAATAACACATACAAAATTAAAAAAAAAAAATTCGTCGCTAATTATAAAAAACGAGCTTTCCCGGCTTACTTCGTTACGCCATAGAATATAAGATACTACAAAAGACTTGGCTCTATAGACTATGTTCTTTTGACCGCCCAGAATGGCCGAATAAAAAACAAACAACAACAACAAACCACCTGTCAAAATATGTAAACAACGAAAAAAATATTACACCTTGGGTTACATTATTTGAGTTTAGGTAAGGATCCCAATTTTTTTTGAAAATCTAATAAAGCCTATGACACTCGGGGTTAATGAAGCTTCCTACCAGTGAAAGAAATTTTAATTCGGTTCAGTATTTCCGGAGCCTATTCGTTACAAACAAACAAACAAATCTTTGGGTCAAAATCAACAAACTGTTTTTTTGTATCATTTCGGTGGATTTTTTTATTTTAAATGTTATCGACGTAGATTTAATTATTATTAAAACTTCAACCTATTTTGGAAAATATGCGAGAATGGCCACCAATTAACATTAAAACTTACTGAAATATTAAAGGTTGAATTTATTTGAGTCCACTGAAATGAAAAAAATCCACCGAAATGATAAAAGTGTCAACCGAAATGATAAAAATGTGCACCGAAATGATAGACCATACACCGAAATGAAAAAAAGCCCACCGAAATGATACAGCTAAGAACAACCATACTTCTTAGTTTGGGTTCCGTACTAAGATGATACCTACCTACATTAAAAAAAACTGAACAATAGCTCGAATTTAGTTTTCGAGTGTGTAAACATTGTGTTTGTAAGTTTAAGTACTGCCTATTAAAATAATAAACAATTTTCTTAGAGGGTTTTTTTGATATAAATTTTCAGCTAAGAACACTTGGGCTAAAATTATCTATGATACAAAAAAAACTAAACGAAAATCGGTTTAGCCGTTTGGGCTCTACGATGTCACAGACAGATACACAGACCGACAGATACGTTAAAAAATCTGAGGTGTTCGTCGGGGGTTAAAAACTGTCCGCGTATACAATGATACACCTACATCTACATAGTCTGAGATACTACTGCACACACCACAGTTCATTTGTTTACGAAACAATGACGACTAGACAAGTTCAAAAATATTTTTCAGTGGAAACTAATTGCAACCATGCTACCTTCTACCTTGTAATTAGATCGCAATTATAATAAATGGTATTTCATATTTATGATCTTTTGTCAAAATAAAACATCTAAGTTTAGCGATGACAAACAGGCGCGTGTTTGGGCCAACATTTTGTTAAAGTTTAGTAGAAACTTTTTTAATAGTAAATTTGGTATTAAAATGCACGTGTTTACGTTGATTGTGTGGTTTGTTGGACCGATACCTAACAAAACAGAAATAAGAGCCTAAGCTACTTATGAAATAAGGTGTTATTTGACGAGATGTTTTTTCTGCGGTGACCCGTTAACTAGGTAGTTGGAATTGATATTGATGATCGAAGTTTATAGAATACGTATTTTTTAAGCTACACTGTGCCACAGAAGAAAAATTACTTCGTACAGTATGGACGGACACTCCCTGCCTCCCGGTGAAAGTGCCGGCCATCCGAGCTCGGTTACCCCTCTGTTACTAACCCTACAGCACAGTAAAAACTACAAAAAGCATTGTCTTATCTCACTCACACAAGACATGGAAAGTGTTTACGTACACGAGCTTAGACTAAGTGCGTTGCAACTGCAACGCGTTTGTTTCATTATTTGGATCGCTCGTGTCCCACCGAGGTGTGCCCGTGCTTTAGATAGGTACTTACTTTGGGGAGTATTTGAATTGTCAATATAGCACAATAACCGCCTAATATAATATTGTCCTAGGGCGAAACTACTTAATTAAGCATAAAGATTTTAAACGATAAACTAACACAATTTATATAATTATTAAGTTGACATTAGTGGTACGTATTATAATTTGGTATATTAAATGGTTACGCCGGCAAAACCTAACGTAGGTACTGACACGGTAAAGGATTGGGAAGGAAAACCTTAATTAAATTTATGACCTAAAGATCTCCAAAACTTGATGGTTCTATCATTTCGGTGATATATTTCATTCCGGTGGACTCTTTTCGGTATAACAGTCCACCGAATCCACTGAAATGATAGCACTGAGATGATAAAACAAAGGTCAATTTAAAATTTTACTCCAAATTAAATAATTATTAAACTATAAATATTACTGAAACAAAACAATACATACGTCGAATGTAAACAGAAATTTGAAAATAAATTATATGAATCAAACACGAGATATAACGGCCACCGAAATGAAAAAAAAATTGTCCCCCCATCACTGAAATGATAAACTCACGTTTTGGCGGGAATCCACAGTGATGTTGTCAGCGGCCCATACGCACCGAGAGCTTTAGCCGGACTAATCCGTGGTGAGGAAACAGAAGGGGGGCGTAACAAAGCAGTGTTGTCAAAACTATTCTGCTAAAACTTACCGTCCTCTGAAATGATAACTTTTCTCAGGACAAAATTCGAGTACTTGTCAAATGTGTGAGAAAGTAGATAAACAAACAATAATAGTTTTTATCGATATACTAACTAATAATTTAACGATACGCAAATCGATTTAAATCAAAATCGTAAACGTGTTTGTAAGAAAAGATACTTTACTAGTGAAATTGGGTTCAGGACAAGCCACCGTGATGATAAAATGACACTTTGACAATTTTTTTTTAGGTGTTATAGAAGCCCTTACTCCATAATATTTTTTGCCAAGGTAGAGAAGTACTTACACTACTTAAAAAAAAATATCCTAATGATCAACGAGCACATTGCACTACCAAAATCAGGTTTGCCATGATTTTTTTTCGCTTGGGATTTTCACCCCTTTCCTCTTTATAATATTGGTATAGATAAATTATAAATTTAAAAGAAACTACCTATAACTCATAACTTTAAACTTACTTAAAAGCACTTAATTCACCATAGTTGAACTTGAACATTTATTCAATCAGAAACAGAATTAATACTACTTATTCAAGAATATATCTACACAAGTCAAATTTAAGTTCAATATGACCATTATATAAGCAAAACCCCAAAAGCAAAAAAAAAACAGTACTGATGCAGAATTCACAAACCGTGCTCCAACCAAATGCAGAGAAGAGTTTAAATCTTGCTTGAGCAGCGGCTCGCATTATAAATTCACGAATCAGACGTTGGTCGAGAGCTTCTACGGCCCTCGACTGTTGTGCCGGCAACATCTCTGATTGTTATTTAAATTATTTAGCCTGTTACATTTTAAGAGTAGGCTGTTACTTTTCTCTTATTTATTAGCGCTTTTTGTCAGTAGATCATTTTGTTTTTTGTTTACGTGTTGTTTTCATTAAATATGTAAGGTTGTTCGAAAGCCTGATTAGCTGCAAGGGTAATATTCTTTTTTCTCTTGAGCAAGTGCCTCTGCCTAACTCTTCGGGGAATAAAAGGCGTGAGATTATGTTATGTTATGTTTTTTTTTTTTTTTCTACGTTTTATTTTGATTCCAAGTAAATGAGGTTACTTGAAAATTTCTTACAATCTCTTAGTCAAGTTTCTTAAATAAAATGGATAGTCTAGTAATTTTTTATTTATCTATTTATTTACAATTGTCTTGTTAACGATTTCATTAACCATTGCTGCTTCAGCAAAGGCAATTTCTGTTCCACCCCCAAAGAAAATAGCAATGGTTAACGATGTCGCTAACAAGACAATTATGAGTCGATCATTTTTAGTTCAGAAACTTGACCCCCTGATTGTAACAAATTGTGTTTGATTGTAAAACTTGACCCCCAGGTCAAATCTTATCATTTCTAAAGCAAAAAAAAAGAAGATTCTGTTCTTTTTTCCTTCTTCTAACAAAACTTCCCATTCTCTTTTCATCTACGATTTAAGTAAGTAAACATAATTTATTCACGAAAATCCAAAAACGAAATAGCACTAATTTTAACTTAAATTTAAGACCGCAAAAGATAAGCCGGAATAATGCAAACAAGGATTAAAAAAGGCATAAACTTTCTGGAAGATCCGGTTATATTTTATACTGTATGTCCGGCAAGATGGCGGACTAAAGGCTTAGCTGGCTTACTTTTGGCTTTATCCTGGCTTCGCTTGGCTAAAGGTAAGCCGCCGAGCAGCTGGGAAAAGAAAAATAAAGAAATAACTTGTAACGTTGTCCAGTTTAGCAGGGTTAAAAAGATAGGTACTGTTTTTCAGAAATTTATTTGAATTTGCAGAAAAGCATTGGTTTTAAATTATATTTAAATTGTGTAAAAATAATTACCTGCTGGTTTTAGCCACAGAGAGCCATTTCACTTGGAACGGATTTCTTGATTTTACCTAGTACGTTAAGTTGGTTTTCCCAAATAGGTTAATAACCCGTTAAGTAGATATAGATGTTATTTTTCTGGCATCGGATGCATAAATCTAATAAGAATATAATCTAATATAATATTTTTTATAAATATTCAGATCTGTACTACCCGATCCTACACATGACCTCAAAATCTACCTTTATGAAAAAAATTAGACAAATAAAACCGCAAAGTAGGTTAATTGTTGTTGATCCACGTCTTATTCAGCTGGCAGGTGGGGAAGTGCTAAGTCGACCCGGGAAGGCTCACTTTTAGTGGCTCCAGGCCCGTGACAGTCGCAGAGCTGTCTGCTAATGCATCTAGTTCCGACAATGGCTTTATTATGGACACACTTGAGTATGGATAGAGGCGGCAGATAGTTGAAGATTTAACACTTAACATCATTTCGGCCGAAGGACGTCGCGACCGAGTCTTGAGCGACCCTCATCCAGTGTACTTCTACAGTCTTCACCAGGTCGTCTGACAAACTTGTAGGGAGTCTGCCTACTCTGAGTTTTCCGGTTCGTGGTCGCCACTCGGGAACTTTTTGGACCTAGCGGCAACACTTAGCATACATAAGGAATAATGGAACGCAATACCACTACTCAATAGAGGGCTTTTATAGAAAATATATAATTTTTCTTCGAGATAATCGCTAGTAAAAGCGTTAAAAGCTCTCGCTATGGCGCGAAATTCAAATTTTTTCGTGTTTTTTATTTATTCTGGCAAAAGTAACATAAAGGCCAAAAATCAAGTTAGGTCCTTAGACACAAAATTAGTAGGTCTGTCTTCGAAAAACGTTGTATTACAATGTGGGAAATGGATTTTTACATACGCGAATTCATTAAAACTTTATTAAAAATGAATACTTTCGCCAGAATAATTAAAAAACGCGAAAAAATTTGAATTTCGCGCCATACCGTGACTTACCGTGTACCCGTACCCGACGTCTCTCGGATCTCGGTTATATTGGTTTCCTAGACACTAATTCCAGAATTTTAAACATAGGTTATTCTTAGATAATAATTATAATGAGATTCATTTTTGTTTCAGTTGATTCATATAAGAACGAGGAACTGTATCTAATTGGATTAGTTAATTGTGTGTAATATTTTCTTACAAGAATAAAGAGATTATTTTTCTAGGAATTTAATAGGAATTTCACAGTTTTTTTTTTCGATCTTATAAGTTTATTCTTACTAGCATTGTACAAGTAGTAGAGGCTGCCCCGAGGTTCACCCGCGCAAATTTCTCACAAAAACCAAAATCCCGTTTTTTCCAGTTTCCATGGGAATTTCGGGAAATTGTTTCTTAGTGCTACCCTACACAACACATCCCAAGGAACCCACGTGCAAATTTTTAGCCAGCTACGCCCAGTTGTTTTCCGTTACTGACTGACTGACTGACTGACAGACAACGTAGAGCCGATTTAGTTGATTAGATCATTATATACTTGGTTTTTTTTTCACTCTTCCATAGACTTTAATTTACCCTTTTGTTTATATATTTAGTCACAACGGTGAAAAGACCAAATAAGCTATTAATTTCAACTTTATTTCAAGAATTTGTCCTGTCTAGAGCTTCGTAATTCCTATTGCCTAAGCTTTTAAACTTTCACAGCGCTTTGAAGCCTCTAAACTTTAAGCTCGGAGCTCTCATATATAATTCTAAGCTCGGCTTTGTTCCGTTGGGAAATAAAGCTCGGTCCTATATAGAATAATTATTTGGCCGTATTTAACTGCGTCTGGTCTGGGCTGAGCAGCTGAGGAGTGTAATTACAAAGATGCAGTTTTAGAATTTTCTGATTTCAGTGTTAAGCGATGCTTGAGTTAATTTACCTAATTTGGTAAAAGGTTTTCTGAACATCCGTTAAGATATTAGTGAATAGGAAACTTAAACATTTTTGAAACTTAATAGTTTGGCACATAAAAAAAAAAACATTATACACAAAACACATACATCAAATTTTTTTTTGTTTTTTTTTTTTACAATGTTATACCTACAACGAAATTACAAATCCAGAAAATAGCTGAAGAGGCGCTTTGAAGATATCCTAAAAAGATAACAATTTAAAATGATATTCAATGTCTATGGTAATTCTACGCACGCTTGGCCTTACACCATATCTCTCTAAAAATCTAGCTCAAAAGTCTCTAATTATGACTTACTTTATTTTACTCATGGTTTTTTCCTTTATTAATGTTTAACAAAACAACTAGCCCAAAAATCTCCAGTTATGTACCCACTTTATTTTACTGGCGGTATATTTCCTTTATCAAATGTTTGTTTCGACCGCGATCAATCTTCGGACGAGTACCTACATGTGTTAGAAAACAGTCCTGTTTGATGAACGAGCTCGCAGCTGAGCTCGATTGCTTCGTAATTTGAGAGGACTGGCTTGTTTGAGATTGAGTTTGTTTTTTATAGGCATCAATAGGGCTGCGAGTTATATAATATGACGCAGAACTATTCATAAGTTTTCGAAATATCCACAAATAAAATATGAGCCCTAAAACGTGGGTGTTGTGTTTGTGAAATAGCACCTACTTAGCATATGTCACACGTAATATAATAAGTACAATATTTCTGTATAATAAAGTGTAGATAAGTTTTAAGGTATGTAATAAGATATAATGTATAATTATTAAAGAACTTAGTAATAACTTTAAAAGGTTAAATTCATATTACAAGTTCGATTAAATATTACTTTTGTCCAGAAGACCATTGTCGTAAGGCAAGGCAAACATTTGTTCGCCTGAGCCAATTGGTGGGCACCCTGAATTACCTCGCTTCTAGCAGTATAGGATACTTTACCAAATAAAATATCAATATTAATTAGATTAGTCTAATTGACTTTCAATAAGTGATATCTTGTATTCTATATATTGAATAAATCATTTTTTACACTTTAAGATATCACACAAGAAGCGCTGTAAGTGTAGTAACATATTTTTCCATCAGTTAAACCACAAAATAAATCCAATCAAAACCGCGTTCTAATTCTTTTCGGTCGCCCATTGAATCAATTTAAACTTCCAGCAAAATTTCATCTCGGGAGGGTCCGTCCCTAATTATCCCTCGTAAAGTACGGGGGTTTGGCGAAGCAAAAACAACTTTGCGGATCAAATAAATTTGTAAACGAACCCTTTGACTAACACAGCTGAAAACAAGGTTGGTTTTGAAATGGCAAATTTTATTATTCTATTTTCGCAATGGTATTTCTAAGTTGGTACGCCGTAATCATCTGTTTCGGGCAGGGGTGCTAGAGATCCAAAATGGCTGCCGTAAGATTTCGCCAGAATTTATTAATTCCTCATGATTTATTGCCAGAGGTTAAATGTAACATATGCCTTGATTTACGTTTTAAAACGGATATAAATTAAGGGCTCTAACTGTTGTGACTGTAACAGATATTATATATTTTTATATACAAAAGAAGGGACTTAGCTGTAGAAATATTTATTCAAATAGAGCTTTTAAAGTACCTAGGTATTATTTGAATGCCATTGGTATTCTTAGATAGTATAGTAGGACCCTAAATAGATACTTATTTGAGTCTTAAGAATAACTACGACAGCGTCCTAAATGTGCAGTTGATTTTATTGAAATACAAAATGACTTCGTTATAAGTGTTCTAAGTAATCCACATTTTGGTTGAAAGCGGACCAACAAAAAAAATTAGGACATCCCTCACAGAGTTTTATTTTTATTTCAACTCTCGCTGCCCTTACAATAAATCACTGCGCGTGGAAAAAAGACGATACGAAGAAAAATTGCGCGGAAATACTTGGCTTACAAATATTTCTACTTTAATATTTAAAACAGTAATAATTTTATTGGTTGTTTGACTCGGCTGTGATGATAAAAATGATTTTTAACCGACTTCAAAAAAGAAGGTTATCATTATCAGTTTGCCTGTATGTATGTATGTATTTTTGTCCGCGATTATCTCGCGTTTGACTGAACCGATTTTGAAGCGGTTTTCAGATAAGTATTTGTTACATTCAGGATAAGGTTTAAGTACCTATTTTTACCGACTTAGAAAAAGTGGAAGTGCTCAGTCCTTTTTTTGTGATAAAGAAATAAGAAATACAACAAAATGAAAAAAATAAAATAAATAGGAGATCCAATAACTCAATATACCTAAATAAGAACATAAAGCTCTACACATAGTACATTTAAACTACTACGGGCTCTACCGTATTGCATTCAGTCGAAAGGTCGGAAAATGTATCTCTAGCACCTCCTTCCGTAGATCTAACACTTGAAACGAACTTTCCATACCGGTTTTTGTTTTTTTTTGTCAGTCAGTTATGTGCTCCAACAAAGGCCTTTTATTGCCATGATTTAATCTTCGTTCCATTTTCGATAACGCCACTTCAAGTCGTTTATTGATACTTTTCTTTAGTAAGTATTCAACAAATATATTCTATAAGCTGACTATTTTTTTAGTATGCATACGAAACACATAGACAAAACATTTTAGTTTAGACTAGAGGCTGCCCCGCGGTTTTTCCCGCGCAGATTTCTCACAAACACAAAATTCCCGTTTTTTCCCGTTCCCGTGGGAATTTCGGGAAATCCCTTCTTAGTGCTCGCCTACACTTCCTAAGGAACCTACATGCAAAATTTCAGCCCGCTACGCCCAGTAGTTTCGGCTCTGCGTTGTCTGTCAGTCAGTCAGTCAGTCAGTCAGTCAGTCAGTCAGTCAGTCAGTCAGTAACGGAAGCTCAGAATAATAATAACACAAGAACAAGCCTATACAGTCAATCACTCAGTGCGCAGTGTAGACAGATGAGCTATACATACCTATAGAGATATGTGTATGACAGCTAGGGATGTTAATCAACTACTTACGTACCAATTAACGAGATGTCGATAAGTTATTTCCATTGGGTGCATAAGTATACTTACCTACCGGTTTTCTTTTGCATCTAATACTTTACGCAGAAGAAATCTTGCGGGAAAGCTAGTTGATTTATTAAATAAAAAAAAACGTTTTGTTTATGTTTTTTTTTTTATTAACAATTTATGTTTTTTAAAAGCATTTATTTAAATTGCATTGCAATGTATGTATGAATGATTGTTCGGATGAAATCTTACAACTCAATTTTGAAGCAGATATCTTTAAGGTGGCAAGTAACTCTCGGCATGGCGCGAAACTCAAATTTTCTAACTTAATCAAAAATGAATACTTTTGCCCGAATAATTAAAAAATGCGAAAAAATTTGAATTTCACGATTAAGATGAAATTTTGTTTATTGTTGATGAAAGATTGTTCTTCATCAGTACTGATAGTTTAGCTCTCTCTTCTTCCGCGTAGGTATGTAAAAAAGTTTAAAAGAATTCGCGCATGTAAAAAACCAGCTCCCACATACTAATCGTTATTATCACATATTATCGTTTTTGAAAGACAGAGTCACCGATTTTGTGTATATATAAGAAACTTGATTTGGTATTTCACCCTATACAATACATACACAAAATCAGTAGGTCTGTCTTCCAAAACCGTTGCAACGTTCCAATGTGGGAAACGGCTTTTTTAGATACGCAAAGTCATTCAAATTTTATTAATAATTTCCTTTTTACAAAAAGAGACCCTTGCCTTCAATAAAATAGGTACAGTCACGGACTAGGTTAGGCCGTAACAGATTTGTCTATGGTTTCGTCACTGTATTACCAAAGAACAAGAGCTATTTTGCAATACAGAAATAACGGAAGTGTTACGCCAATCGTGTCCACCACTGTACTAAAACCTTATCCTGAATGTAACAAATACTTTTGTGAAACCCACATCAAAATCGGTTCAGCCAAACTCGAGACAATCGTGGACAAACACACATACATACAAGTCAAACTGATAACCTCCTTTTCTGAAGTCGGTTAAAAACGAATACTTTCGTCATAATAAATAAAAAACACAAAGATTTATGAATTTTGCGCCATACCGAGAGTTTCCACCTTAAATCCGCCCGGCCGGCTAGAGTTTTAGCGAGAAAACAAACCCCGATTGATTTTTATATCTTATAGTAGATAAAAGCTAGAAGATTATCATAAGATTTTAGTGTTACAGTTACATTACTATACTCTGCAGATTATAAACATTTGATAAAAAAAACATCGAATCTAACGTTGGTCGCGGCACATCACTAAAATCTCGAGTGGGGAGCAAGAGGGGAGTGTGGTTAGGTGCGGTGTGGAGGCGGGCTTGTGCGTACCCGCCTCTCGCGTCTCCTTCAACCCCGCGATTATTGAATTGTTTTTATAAAAATAAGTATGAAAATCGACTTACCGGTGAAATGTAACATTTGATTTCGATTTGGTGTGTTTTCTGTTATCATTTTTGCAACAATCAACTGCACATTTCACCATAGTGACGGCGAAATACGAACAAAATCTCTCCAGGACCGCACGGTACAAGCAATCATCACAGACTATAGACGCTCGCGGCGGAAACGCCTTTTTGTTCTCACCTGTGTCTACTGTTCCCACTTGGATGTACTCCCTCTATAGCTGTAATATGTATACTCTAAGAACGGAAGAGTTTTATATATATTGATGTACCTGCGAATACATATTTCATTTTGCTTGTTAGCTTCTCACGCACGGGTGCTCGCTGCAGCGACGCAAGCCTCTGTAAACTATGTGAACTCTACAACTAAATCCATTTAATTACTGATCCTGTAGGAAATATAGAAATACCTGAAACTGCAATTCAAATAGTTTATTTCAAAAACAAATTATATTTTCTCAAAAACAAGCTCTTTCAAATGCCTCTGAAAATAATTTGTCAAATTTTATTTTTAGAAATTCTGTTATGTTTTTAATAAAAATTGGATTTACAAAAAACGTGATCGAACTGAGCATTCATTCGTAAAAATAAAATACATTGGGGTGTTTTAGGTGTGATTTCAAATTGAAAACTATTAAATTTAACACAAGTGATTATAAGTAAGGTATTTACTAAATTATTACTGCTAAGCATTATTACTAAAAAAAAAACTAACTACCCTAACCTGTTTAGACAACTATAGCATCCACAATATAAAACCCATAAGCGTATTCCCTAACTACCTAGACACAAGATGAACCTACTCCGTGACACTCGCGAGGGCCGAGTGTCGAGGGTCGACATCTGTCACGGGCACGACACTCACCTTGCCTTCAACACCTGATACGATGGCCCTTGCTTCTTAACGACCGTTGTCGGAAGCTACGATTGTTGGTGCAGACAGGGCAATATAGGTGCTGATTAGATTATACCCATACATAATACTGAGGGTCTAAACATGTTGTTCCCTCTAAAATGTTGTTTTGTGTTAGATTAACGTGCGTGGCAGTTTTCATCAAAAAAAATCTGGCACTAAATTGATGAAGGTACCTTTGTACAACTTTGACTACTAGTCGTACATGGCCACTAAACATGATCATTATGCTCAGTCAATGTGCGCTCGGTTTAAAGAAGTTATAATGATACATCGATTTCCAAAACAAAATAAATTAGATTTTATGTCAAAAAGCATAAGTGCAAGAAAGAGATTTGGGCCCTCCTCGATCTGTTATATCTTTTTTTTTTATATGTTTCTGTGGAATTTTCTTTTTTACATTATTTTGTAGCAGGGAATAAGCACACGCTTTACAACGCAGAATAAACATCCTCTTGCCTGTTCTAATTACAAAACCTTTAACTTTGAAAAATCTCCCTCAATGCGCCCTTTAGACGGCCGCCACACACACCGTTCCGCCAAATTTATTAGACGTTTGTTTGTCCTATTTTGCAAATTGCGACCCGGGTACATTATACAAAAAAAAATCCTTTCCAAAAAAACAGAATATCCTCCTAAATTATTGTGAACAGTTTGTTTGTAAATGTTTAGAAATTATTATAATCAAGACACAATTTTTTTCTCTGAAGATAAAAAAGTATGTAGTACATATTAGTATAACTTTTATGTACATATTATACAGAAGCTAGCACTTCATGATATCCTTATTTAATGTATTATCTATAACTAGACTACATTATTGCAGTGCTGGGTAATGTATCTACAAAGATTACTGTATTGAAATTAAAGAAGTAAAAATTAATCGGAGGTCAAATTGCTTCTAATCAAACACAAGTTATTGTAAGAGTAACTTTTTTTATAAGTATGATAAAACTTGAATTTGAGTAAAAATGTGTGACAAGTAAAACCAGCAGCTTACACGCGCACTGAGACCCAAAAACAGCGCTGATTAGCATCTCCAGAGCGAATCCCGTCCGCCATTGTTATTTGCAAATTAGCCAAACCTCAAGATAACAAAAACATCCCTTTATTTCAAAGGACAAAAGCCCTTTTATTTTATTGACGAGCGAATTTATTCAGGGCGGGTTTTAACTATCTTCTGTATAATCCGGGGTGGTTGTGGTACCCCCCCGAAATAAGGGTCGGATTTACGGTACGCGGTTTCGGGCCTCCCTAAGGGCGTGGAGGGTGTGTTTTCTCTTGCTTTGAAATTAAAACAAGGATACTGAGATACGGAGGGCCGTTAAAGCCCTTCGTGCGGAAAGTAATTTGCGGGTAAATGAGATGATATTTTACGTTGCGAAGGTTCGATGTAGCTTTGGAATTGAAATGCTAAAATTTTAATTTAGTAAAAATTGTTTTGTATCATGATTACAATCGAGTCATACTTAATTATAGTTTAAAAGTGCGTTAGTGAAACGCGCTCTCGTAGTCTCGAAAAAAACAGGGTTGATTCAGGGCCTTCCCCCATCGCCCTGCAGTACCGGGCCGAAGAATAGGACTGAGGTATCCCCTGCCTGTCGTAAGAGGCGACTAAGAGGGGACCCCGGGGTCGTTGGGTGCACGAGGCGGGGGCCTCGTGTAGTCATATAACGGCCCCGAGAAGGACGGCGGAACGCGGTGTCCCGTTTCCGCCGTCGAGCGTAGGAAGAGCCATCCGCGCTCAGGGGGGACTACCTTCACCTGTCCCCCCGTGAAGAGGCTACACAGCCAATGCTGGGGGGGGTCGCGGAGAATTCCACAGGCTTACCCGCGACCCTCCTGCTATCAGCCGAGAAGGACACCGGCGGGGTTTTAGTGGGTGCGAACCCCACATAACCCTGCGGCTCCCCCCGGGGCTGCAGGGTACTCGTTAGGAGTTTCCCCGCCTAAAAAAAAAAAAAAAAATAAAAAAAAAAAAAAAAGGGCCTTCCCCCATACGCCCTGCAGTACCGGGCCGAAGAATAGGACTGAGGTATCCCCTGCCTGTCGTAAGAGGCGACTAAGAGGGGACCCCGGGGTCGTTGGGTGCACGAGGCGGGGGCCTCGTGTAGTCATATAACGGCCCCGAGAAGGACGGCGGAACGCGGTGTCCCGTTTCCGCCGTCGAGCGTAGGAAGAGCCATCCGCGCTCAGGGGGGACTACCTTCACCTGTCCCCCCGTGAAGAGGCTACACAGCCAATGCTGGGGGGGGGGGGTCGCGGAGAATTCCACAGGCTTACCCGCGACCCTCCTGCTATCAGCCGAGAAGGACACCGGCGGGGTTTTAGTGGGTGCGAACCCCACATAACCCTGCGGCTCCCCCCGAAGCTGCAGGGTACTCGTTAGGAGTTTCCCCGCCTTAAAAAAAAAAGGGCCTTCCCCCATGCGGCTCTATAGGCAAGCGAATAAGAAACAGTGAAAACAGTGATTTAGTCGGTTACTTTATAAATACATCACTCTACCTCACTTTGTACCATTTAAAAAAAAGAGACCCGCCTACAATAAATTGACACATACATAAAGTGAGAAATCTGTGCCTTCCTCTTTTCTAAAGTCGATTAAAATAAGCACTAAAACCTTCTCCTAAATGTACCAAATACTTTTGTGAAATCCGCATCAAAATCAGTTCAATCAAACTCTTGATAACCGCGATTGCACAAACATACACACGGTCAAACTGATAACCTCCTTTTTTTAAGTCGGTTAAAAACTAAGTGAAACAAGATTAAATAGTACCAGTATACCTATCTTCTTAAGTATATACCTAATGTGTTTTAATATTCTCACACACGACTGCACCCCTGTTTTCCCTGATAAACCCCTGTGCAATTTAATCGTAGCTCCGGCCACTCTCGCCGCTGAAAGATAACACCCTGGAACATCCAGTTTTTATTGAAGACATTAAGCCCAGCCCCCTTTACGATGCTCCAGCCAGGGGGAAATAGGAGGAAGTATTAACATAAATAATATATTAATTTTGAATGAAAAGACTACTTTAAATTGTAGATATGTATCTTTATTTAGATGACATTCTACATATTTTATCAAATAGTATAAAAAAGTCGCTTTCCGCTTCTGTCCCTATGTATTCTTATATCTATAAAACTATGCAACGGATTTTGATGCATTATTTTAAGGGATAGAGTGCTTCAAGAGAAGGTTTATATAAAGGTGTATAATTTATGCACAAAATATAACCTAATTGGTAAGGCCCGAGGGCAATAATACGGCCCCATTTTTGAGAATATTATAAGTCAGTACAAAAAAGGTTTTATGAACGAAAGGAGTTTTTGTTTATGCGGTTTTATTACTTGGGTACAACTTAAAACGAACAGATTGACATAAATACCGTTGGATAAAAATAAAGCCATATTTAAAATCGAACTTAACAACGAACTCATGCACAATTAAGCACATTTATATTCAAATCATAAATCGATTTAAGAACTTAAATAAACTATCCAAAACACAAGCTGCAGGAGAATCTAAACCAAAAAGTCAGTCCAAAAATAACTCTAGATAAACGAAAGTAGTTTCTTCCTCTTTATACGACCTTATTACGGAGGCACAACATTTTTAAACGGTATGTAAAATTGTTTTATACCTATGTCAAAGATAAGTATCTCGTGCAAAGGGCCAGGCTCGTGACGCGGGAGGGATGTGAGATTCACCCCTTTCTTAATGGGATTTACTAATGAAAAATACGTGGGTTACATAAGATAAAATAAAAATTACAAAACTAATCTTTTTAAGCCCACTTCTACCTCAACTTTTTTACCTTAAAACCGAACGAAAGAAAATTTTGGTAAACAAAAATGTCCTTAGGCATACCTACTATAGTTTCTATTTTTGTTTTATTTTTTTATTATAGTTTCAAAAATATCATTAGGTTTACAATATAGTTTATATTTGGAACGCTGATTTAAAAATTTGCAAACTTTTTGTAAAAACTTTTTTGTACCTACAAAAAATTCTAGCTTACAAATCAAATAAATAATATAATAATATAACTAATTCATCCATAATTACATGCTATGTTATGTACTTGTAACTCATCTTACTTTGTCACAAGAAAACTAAACAGTAAACGACAACCTATCTTAATCAACTTACTCTAGATAAACTACATCAATGTTAATTAAAATAAAAACAAAAACAACTTTAAAAAGAAAAACAAATGTAACTCCACCGTCGCAGACCCGCAGCAGTTTATTTCCGTTTCCGCGGAGACCAGCTCTAACACTAAATTACTGAGCAAAAAAACAAAGTCTAAAAAAATGCAAAAACACCCGTCGGTCTCTTACATCTCCTTACGGCACCCGAGGGCGATATAAACTTGTTTAGCCCACCGCGCTATGCCTCTGTCTGGGCAGAAATGTATGGAAAGGTTAACTTTTATAAATAATATAAAAACTCCTAGTTTTTTAACTAAAACTAAATTGTGACATTGTAAGTTTCCAAGGCATTTGTTTTTAGTGAAATTATTTAGATGACAATAACTATTATGAACCTACTCCGAGTAAATATGTTTTCTTCGGGTGTGAAACAACTAACATAGCTGTAAAAAAAACATACCTACCTTAACCGTAGTTTGGCTGTCACTTTGGTATACCGTTTTATAAAACATAATAGATATAAACGCACGACAAAGACGCATGGAAGTAGTCTAGCTCTGCACTTACGATATTTTTCATTATTTCATGTAAATTCATTTTTATTAATCTGTATAATGTTCATTGTATTGTCACCTAATTGTATTATAATATCACAAAACAAAAGGAAAAAAAAAAAAAAGAGAGAGATAAATTGTAAAGTAGAGTTTGTTACCCTTTTCTTCTCTACGCTGTAAAATCATTGCGAAAGGGAGTATAATCATTTGACAGAGAAGGTCTCGTTTGGAGGCCTCTCCAGGCGACTATTGTCGTAAGGCAAGGCAAACATTTGTTTACCTGAGCAAATTGGTGGGCACCCTGAACTACCTCGCCTCTCACAGTATAGGATACTTTACCAAATAAGGTATCAATAGCAATTAGATTAGATGTAGTCTAATTGACTTTCAATAAGTGATATCTTGTATCCTATATTGAATAAAGAATTTGACTTTGACTTTGACTTTGAAAGATTAATAGGCTGTTGTTATGCGTAAGTAAGTATATTATAAAAAACTAAAGTCTTTTCCAGGCCCATTATCTGATGTTTTTATATATTATATTTTTGTGTCGTAGACTTGATCATTAAAGTTATTTCTTTAACATGATTAGCAAATTTATTGTAGTCAGTTCACAAAACCTCATGTTTATCAATAACCCTTAAATGCATCACGTTCCAAGGGTCAAAAACTCTAAAGCAGTTATCAACTGTAGCTCAACCCGTGCCCTCCACAATAAAACCAGTTTCAATATCGAGATGTGCTCGTAAAATCGGTGTCATGTCCAAAACTTTTTTTTTTCAAAAAGCTTGTCCGTATTGTAACTTAATTGTTTTAACTGTAACCTAAAAATAGAAGTAGGGTTTTATTCATTTTGCGCTAAAATGGTTCTGTTCACCGAGGACGCTTGCTCTTCATTGTTTGGACTCGAATAGTTTTTTCGTTTGTCGATTATATGGATTTCGTTCTGTAAGGTTTTTTTTGCAAAAAAAAGGTACAATTGATTCTTTTACGGAACATCACAACAAAAAAAAAAGATAAAAAGTTCAATGTTAACGATGCGGTATGTCGATAATGACATTGAAAATTAAAATCCAATGCACTCGTTCCATTGACCCGCGAGAGCTCGTAAAATGAAAAAAAAAATCACAACACGTTGTCCAATAAAAACGTGAAATTGCCGACACTGACATTAACCTATTACGTCATCATTCCATTCATGAAAACGATGCAGGAAAAAACAATCGCGGAACACGTGCTCAGCGCAATTAAACGCTGCCCGAAAATATATTAATAATTAATTAACATCGGGCGCGGAATTAAAATATTTTTATTGGCGCGAAAAGGCAAAAAGGCGAGAGTTAATTTGCCGGCCGCGATGGCATTGTTTGCAGGCCGCGAATAAAAAAAACAGCCAGTCACGGGATCGGTGGAAAAATAAAAAAGGAACGAGTCGAGAAAAAAGCAAGTCCGCGGTACTCGGTGTGATTTAAAAATAAAAAACTGCGGATGTCCGTAATGAAATCGAAAGGTGGTTGGTCGATAGCTATTGGAAAAAGGTAAAAGAAGAAGGGTTGCACTTTCGCGCGTGGGAATTTTGACTTTTTTGGGGTTTATTGGGGCGGATGTGTTGGCGCGGTTTTGGCGCACATGATACGATACGTTTACGGTATTTTTAAAATACTCTTAAACGATGTAAAATAATTAAAACTAACATAAGCGACGAAAAGGTTAAAAATACGTTTTTCACAATTCCATTTAAAAAAAATATTAAGTAGGTACTAAATTTGTTCTAAATTATTTACCCGTACTCTTTAATTTCTTTATACCTTTACCTTTATTTAACGAGTTCCTTTTCCCAGAATTTCCCTGTAACGTTGTTAAATAATCTCGTATTAATGTTAATTAAAACATATAAGAGGCGGCAGAGCCAGCCCAAATTACATTTAAAGAGCTTAGGCTTTAACTAAAATATCCTTTCCCTAAAACCCTCATTTATTATAATTTTCAGTGTCTAATGAGTAAATTTTTTTTTCAGATAATGACGCCACGAAAAATAAAGAAAATACCTCATAGAAATTGTATGTAATATACCTGCTAGATTAATCAACAGCTTTGCTTTTGCTTGTATAATAAATTGTTAATAAGAAATAGGAACGACTTATTTATAAGAACTAGATATTAAAAAATACTTAATAAACCTGAAAGCCGTTATTTGTGTTTAAAATCTCATGATAGCCACACTTAACCCTTAAACCGCCAGGCAGGGCCATAGCTACAGAGATCCTTTCAAAAACCCTCCTCACCCAACCCAGCCTTCAGAACAAAAAAGGAACAGCTGAATCACCGTCATTTTTAATTTCAGCCTAACGAGCCCATTGAAGGCATTTAACCGGCGCCATTAGGCTTACTATCTGCTTCATGCATCTTCCGCCATCGCAAATGGTCGGGAACAGACCTGAAAAAATGAGGGAGGCGATTTAGGGTTAAATTATGTGCCGGATTTGCTCTTACCTACTTCTTATTTTAGTAGAATTATTTACCTAGTTGATTACTTCTTATTTTTGTAGCATTATCTTGGTAGGTTGATTAATGGTATTTGGAATTGGTATCATTATTATGTTTATAATACCATACTTTTTATTTATAAAAACGTGTAGACTATAGACAGTATTTGGACCTAATTTGGACACAGAAATTGTTTTTTTTTTTTTGAACGCGTAGTGGTAAAACTTGGCTTTGATAAATTGCTTTTGTCTCAAGCCTAGAATGAGTGCCTCTATCTACGGTACAGTTTCATTTATAGTGTTCAAATATGTATTGATTATACACTTACGAAGTAACTAGTTCAACAATAAAATGAAATATTTCTGAATTACACCATCAAGTTTATTTTATGTACTGGAGAAAAATATTTTTTTATTTAATCAATTGGGGTGCGGTGCAATGACCCACAGTTTCATACAATGTGTCATTTAAGTAGTGTAAAGTATGACTCTAGTCCCTCTCTAGATTTATTTTGTTCTCACAACATAAAATTGCAACTAGGTAAAGGTCCCACAGCGAAAATGTCCGAAACACGCTTGACCGTTTTTTCAACCTTAACGCAAAGGCCCTGCCCATCCGGGCCCCGAACCTGGGCCTACGTAATCGCTGCCGCCAGCCCTTCTTCCGAGCTCGGCTCATCAATCACCGGAGAAGGGTTAAGTCGACATGGAAATATCTGGAGCGAGGCGCGAGAGTAAGTACTGAGTGCAGATGGTGTAATTCATTTATTTAAATCAAATCAAAATCAAATTAAAAAACTTATTTTATGTTTATGGCTATGTTAGTTACAGAAAAAAAAACATAATAATTTTTTTATAGAATTTAAATCTTAATGGCCGCGCCAAGGCCGACTATTTTGACGGCAGATGCTGGTGAAAACCCATTGAAAACCCAATAGAAAATCTTGAGATAGAAAAATCTAATCATAAATTTGATCGATGACACCCTATCTTCCTTATACTCATACTATAAGTATGATAATAAAGTATTACACTAGAACTTGTATCTACGGAATTCGAAAACACGAAAACGTAAACTACAACCAGCGGTGGTAGCATGACGGACAATTTGTCGAATTAGTCGTACTATCTTGTCACTTTTGTCGATCATCTCCATACATTTTCCGGCATTTAAATGTCACGATTAAAAGTGACAGAAAGATTCAACAAATGGTTCGTCATGCTAAGCAGGCGGATCCAGGAAACGAAAACCAATATCCGCCATAGCAATATTCGCTCTTGCCAACTAACCACTGAGGTGATCTAAGGAACTATATGTCTCGAAATTAAATAAACCTTCTGTTCTGAATATTAACTCACGTGTACCTAAAACCCAAATTATTAGAAGGAGGGACCGGAACGCCTGAAATTATGTAAAGGTGTCTCTGACGTAGGCGTGCCGCCATTTTTAATGCGACCCCGCGTGAACGGCGAGCTGAACAAAATCTAATTTGAGACTAAATCTGATTTTTTTTAATGGATTCATTAGGTTTCCCTTATGCCTTCATAACTTATTGGCTGAGATTATGATACAATACATTTTATGCAATTTACTTTAAAATACCAGAATGCGGTACAAAAGTTTTTTAAAGTACCTATATGGAACCTGTTCCACACATGCTATGCACTTATATACATTAGGTAGTAGTAATATTGTCCAACAGCCCATTCTTCAAAATATAAATTGATTACTTTACATACATCCTTACAGCTATGTAAAAAACATACAGATTATACCCTACACAGCAAAAAACCAAACGATATTTTTTTCTTCCAAACCATTAGTACAAAAAATACCCGGAAAATAAAACAGGGAAAACCCTAAAGATTTTTCATTCTAAAGAGCTGTTTGTTTAAGTAGGGTCTTGGAAATACTCGTACAAAATGCTCGCATCAATTAGTGGAGAACGTTTTAACAAACAAACGAGTTTAAGGCAAGTAATCGGGATTCATTCTGTAAAGTATTTTGTCCTAAAATGTGTGCGAAATTCGCACTGCGAATGTACGCTTATATAGATCATCAATCAACACTTGTTTTTATCAAATTCATATCATTTTTACTGTAGTTTGGCAATTCGTAAGTTAAATTTAGTTTTGTTCAATTCTTAAAATTTATATAACTTGTACCATAAATTAATTTGTTAAAACTGAACTAAGTAACTACTTGATTGTAAATCTAAATATTTGACAGTAAAAACTGATTAATTACATAAATTATTGAAGTATTTTCCCCATTTTTTTTACATTCCGAATGTATAAAATTAAAACTAAAGCTACAAAATGACATAAAAAATCTTGCTTTTCATTCCGTCTCTTGCCATTAAGTTTTAAAACCAAGAATTTTACATTTTTAATTCTTTCTCAGACTGCTCTCTGGGTACGAACTCAATTTCCGCTGCGTGCCAGAAGCTCGATTCTATTAACGTTTTTTGTAATACTTTTTAAAATTGGAATTGTTTATCTGTTACAGTAAAATTGCACAACTTTCAGTTTATAATAACCTACATGAATAAATCGTTGAATAAAAGAATAAATGATAATAACAAACTAACAACAGTCAAAATATGTAAACAACGGAAAAAAAATCACCTTGGGTTACATTAAGGCTTCATTAAGGGTAAATTTTACATTATTTGAGTGTAAGTAAGGATCCCTAATTTTTTTAAAATATATGCCTATGTCACACGGAAATAATTTAGCTTCCTAACAGTGAAGGAATTTTTCAAATCGGTTCAGAACTTTCGGAGCCTATTCGTTACAAACATACAAACAAATCTTTTATCTTTATTATTTTTATAGATTTACTCTTAAGATTTACTGCTTGATAGGTAAATGAAGTGACCCTATCGGTTGTAAATAACAAATTCCTCTACGCCTCGCCGGTAAAAATTAAAAAGAGTTGCAGACACACTGCATTTAACTTTCGTTCATGAAAGAATGAAGGCCCAAGTTCTGCTCGTGAGGCATTTTCTCGGACCATTTACTTCGGGCGTCCATCATTTTGGCGTTTTTCGCCGCGCGTGAATCTGACTTGCATATTTTCGCGGCAGGGGAGGCTGGGTGCTTTGTTTTCTTATATACCTTCCTTTAGTATATAGGTATGTAGGGACTAACGATGATGGCATGACGGGTTAGTATTTTTGTATTAGTTCAAATAAAGAGAAGGGTTTTTCCTGGTTTCAAATGCGTGGACAGCTTAAGATCGATGCGTCCGTAAATTATACATTAAATGTAGGTAAGGTAGGTAGGAAAAAAAATACCTTTTTTCAAAATAAAAATATGGCTTTTAATAAAGCAAGAAAGACAATTAAGTAGTTAATATACATTTTTGGCAGCGCCAAATACAAATTTGTGTAATTTAGATACATATCTAGAATATTAAAACTTATACTGACATCTATAATACCTACAAAGCGTTACAAAGACGATTTCATAACAAAAATTTATCTGGGCAAGATATTCGAAAACAAGTTCTTTCAAAACGTTTAAATTAAATCTCAAAGCCTCGAGTAAGCAGACTCACACACTATCAAATTGTTAACCAGTCTAGCTGAAGCTTTATTAGAATTAATAGGCAGATAATTGTTATACTATAATCACTGCTGGTAAACAATTAGGCCCGACAGTGTTCCGATACATTATGCCTGAATTGTACGGCGCCTAAATTGTACCGTGCGCAGAACAATCTAAGCACCCAAAAAATATTTTTATTTTTACAGAACCAAGCCAAACACAAGGTATGCCCTGTCGATTAAAAAAAGAATAATCAAAATCGGAATACTCTGTAAAAAGTTATGCGTGATCATACATTAAAAAAATAAAAATAAATACGTGTCGAATTACACTACATCTGCCTATTTTTGAGCAAAATGACTTATTTAATAGAACATTCGGAAATAAAAAAACATTACTGGGATAGCTGTAAATATTGAATATTAAACGAACGTTTAAAGTTTTATTAATGACGAGCTATCCCGGCTTACTTCGTTACGCCATAGAATATAAATACTTCTCAAGACTTGGCTCTATAGACTATGTTCTTTTGACTGCCCAGAATGGGCGAATACAAAAAGAATAAGAATAAGAATAAGAAAACATTTATTTGGTTCACAAACACATAGGCATACAAAAAATGAAATAAAAAATAATAATAAGATGAGTAAGCACACCTAGGCGTCCGGTGAGCCAAACAGGTTACCGTCTCAGCATAATGTCGCACCTGGGCCGGCAGGCGACCCAGATAAGACGCTGATCATTCTGACGGCCCCTACATTGTGTGAGATACGTACGGAAATCAGACTGCTATTTGAATAAATACTAATCCTGTTATTCATAAAAAGTTAAAGAGCATTTTAGTTTTTTGACGTAAAACAAACAACAACAACAAACCACCTGTCAAAATATGTAAACAACGGAAAAAATATTGCACCTTGGGTTACATTATTTGAGTTTAAGTAAGGATCCCTAAGTTTTTTGAAAATCTAATATAGCCTATGTCACTCGGGGATAGTGTAGCTTCCTACCGGTGAAATAATTTTTCAAATCGGTTTAGTATTTCCGGAGCCTATTCGTTACAAACAAACTAACAAACAAATCTGTCCTCTTTATAATATTGGTATAGATGTTAGTTAAACGCCGCTGCCTACCACAATATTTTTTTATCCAGGGCGTACAGTCACGGACTCGTTTAGCTTAACACTTTTGTCTTTGGTCTCGTGCGCACTAGACTGTAGTACAAAAAAACAAAAGCTATTTTGCATAAAAGAAAAACCGGAAGTATTAAGCTGAATGGACCGTGACTACATAAAACTATTTACCTATAAAAAAATATTTCTGTTCACATAACTAGCATAGTTTTCAAACAATCTAATACAGCATTTTCTGCGGACCGTACCGATCTATCCTATCCTAGCTACCAGGCTTGTCCTATTCATAGGCTAACATAGGCCATGATGTCACAGGTTGTCACTTTCGCCACCGTGTGTACACCGCATTATCTATTAGAGGTTAGTCACGTGAGGTCGTGTGTGCGCATCCTAAGTGGTCGGTCAACTGGCAACATTGTTTGGTTATCTGACCCTAATTTGTGCCTCTATTAAACTTGATTACATTTATTTATTTGATGCTTCGTTGTAAGATTTACACTTATTAATATCAATACATAGTACAAAATAAAGTCGTTTCCCGCGTGTGTCCCTAATGTTTTAAACTTTAAAACTATACTCGACACATTTTGATGCGGTTTTATTTAATAGATAGAGTCATTCAAGAGGAAGGTTTATAAGTATAATACATGCACAAAATAGTAATAGGTTAAGCGGTACAAAGTTCGCCGGGTCGACTAGTTATATATTAAGTTCCAAATAAAGAGAAGGTAGCTAAAAACTCTAAAATTTAATATTGTTATAGTTAGTGGTTTCTGATGTCTGTGTAGCCTCCTCCTAACCAGACCACACATTAATCAGGCATTGAAAAATAATAACTGATTATTGGTTTGAAAAATCTTATGACAATATTCAACTAAAAGCTATTAAAGTTCAGCTTTTAAATTTAAGTACCCGGTCGTTGTTTCGAGAATCTTCGAGAACTTTCACGTTCTTCACAACTTTTTCCACAAAAATGTCGCGCGTCACCGGCTCAACGAGGGCTCAACGTTTCAAAAGCATAAAAAGCAAATTAAGAAATTATATTTTTTCCAAAACATGTTGACTTACACGCGAGTTCAAGAGCAGTAAACTACAAAAAAAAAATCTTAAGACAAAATAAGCTGATGATGACTCATGTAATCCATGAATCTTGATAGAATAATGTCTTTTTTACAAAAAAGACCCGCGTTCAATAAATTGATACATACATAAACTGAAAACTTTCTATTTTCTGAAGTCGGTTAAAATAGGTAATACCTTCTCCAGAATGTAGCGAATACTTTTGTGAAAACTGCATCAAAGTCGGTTTTGCCAAACTCGAGATAATCGCGTACAAACATACATACATACATACATACATACATGTCAAACTGATAACCTTCTTTTTTTGAAGTCGGTTAAAATTTTCTTAAGAACTAAAAGAGTTAATACTCTCCGGTGCCTCATCCCGATGTCGCATTGTCGGTTATCGCATTGTCAACGCTGTAAATTAAGATGCAACTGAACACGTGTTGCTTACATTCCAATAGCTCTTGTTTACCAATTCTCGACCTTGTGTACAGGAAGACATTCGAGCGGTTTACAGTCTTGCTTCGATATGTCCACTATCGCTTTCACTTATGTCTATGTCCTTTATGTGTCAGCTATGTGTATAATTCAGGAGATAAGCTGGTATGGATGTGGTACGTTTACAATTATGCTATTTAATTATCTTTTAATACCGTAGAAATACTAAAGAAATACAAAATTAAATTGTTTGAGTCATCGTAAACACACACCACTAGTAGGTAAACTACTTAAAATAGTAAATTTTATTTACCTATCCTATCGCTTATGTGCTATTCATGTACCCAAACTAAATAAATAATTCTGAGAAGTGAAATGCATTTTTATTTAACCTACTACAAAAATTTAAGTTCTCTGTTTGACCTGTAAATTTATACACTTATGTACGAATGTTTGTCCACCATTATCTCGCGTTTGGCTCCGACAATTTTGATGCGGTTTTCAGAATTGTATTTGTTTTATTCAGGAGAAGCTTTTGTTACCTAATAACGATATTTAACGACTAAGCATAAGTAATGCAGAGATACAATTAGGAAACGCCCTTAAGCTTAACACAACAACAAAAAACCGTTCTTAATAAGCCATATCGGACCTAAACCGCTTTCTACCAGCATCAACGTTCTAATTCACAACACTGTGACGTCACACCACCACACCGTTACTAACATTATAATGGCTACTACACACCCGGTATACAATATGTACAAACATACATCATACGTGCATGTATGTAGATACACGGTGGTCGATCGACTCAAGGTCCGCTTTCGCTTTCGAAACATATCGTCTTGCAAGGCCATGGTTAGGGTTTGTTTTGTGTAATTGTGATAGAATATGAATACTATGAATTGCTGTAATTAGGGTAGTCTAGTTTAGTTAGTAACAGGTACTTTACCTTTTATAGAAACCTCCCAGCCGTCGATGACTTGAGTAGTTGTAGGTGCAACTAGAAATAAAATAAAATCAATATATATGTATAAAACTCTTCCGTTACTAACTGACTGACAGACAACGCAGAGCCGAAACTACTGGGCGTAGCGGGCTGAAAATTTGCATGTAGGTTCCTTAGGGAGTATAGGCGAGCACTTAGAAAGGATTTCCCGAAATTCCCATGGGAACGGGAAAAAACGGGATTTTTGTGTTTATGAGAAATCTGCGCGGGTGAAACCGCGGGGCAGCCTCTAGTAACTTATATAAACTAGGAAAAATATCAGAAATTCAAACGAAGTTATGTAACCAAGTATTTTTGTAGCAATTTCAATTACAATACCAATAAAATTCGATTATGCTGTGATTTTCAGCATCTTTAGAATTTAAAAGGATGCTAGAAGTTGCCATTTGTGACTCTGACTTGGATTCTTGTGTAACTAAAACTAAATATTAACTTAGAGTGCTTAATAGAATACTTACTTCAAGTACGTGCAAAAACTTGTACATTAAAATTTTTGATTATTGTTTTATATTATTTTGGAAGTTAAGATATATTTATACTGCTTTAGTAGCTATAAGCTCCTATAATTGATACTTTAGTACAAACTAGTTCAATGCTATCGCTAAATATTCTAAACATCGCTAAACAGCAATCTATTGATAGTGAGTAGAAATTATTTTCAAAACAATACTATGCCTTATTTGAAGTGATTTAAAACACTCCAAGTTATTAATCAGCATCATTTGTTTGTCGGTAAGAGTAATACATTTTTACGCAGGGTTGCATGCACCACTTTTGTGTAAATGATCGGCTTAGTAAATAAAAATATTCACAATCTGTCTATATCAGACGCAACGCGTAAAAAATATCTACGAAAAAAAAAACGTGGCGCGATGGCGATTAAAGAAAATTGCCTCGCGTCGGCGCTACATATCGACCACCCAATTAGGGGCTAAGGCGCGGTTGCCTAGCAACAAGGACCTACCTAGCAACCCTTTAGACGCCGCGGCTTGCGACACCGTCCCAGGGGCTGAAAACCCCCGTTTTTCGGCATTGATCGCCCCGCGCGCCTGCGTCGTGCCTGCCCAAAAACGACGCGTAGAAAAACGCAAGGTCACTGCGATTTCCTTTTTTGCAATTTTCGAATATTGAATGGAGAATGATACAGAGCAAGTTGTGGCCGGAGTTCACTGGCACACTCTGGTTTTGTTGATCTCAATCGCTTACGTCGATTCTTTGTCTGTTCATTGGTTATTGCTGGCTGAGTTTGCTTCTATAGTATCATGTTGTAAAAGGCCTATTAAACCAGATACTAGCGCCAAGCGCAAAAAAAATGCCTTGCGTAACATATCGAATAAAATAAATGAACTATTATATTAAAAATCTGTTAGTTTTTCGTGTATAAATTGAATCAGCTTACAACATACGGGTTAAAAAAACTGATAGGTAATAGTAGGTTATTTGATAGAAAATGTTCGACAAAGCATAATTTCTAGCAGCAGGTATTTCCAATTTGTGCTTTCAAATAAAATGGCTTTGTTTACTAAACGAACGATTTGTTTGGCCATTTGTCGTTTTGGATTAATTGAAAATAGAGAGGATCGGATAAACCGGAGCGTAGATAGGGGGCAGCAATGGCTGGCCGAATACCTATCACTTACCAAACTTTTGATGTGATCAATTGTAATCAACTGAAAACCTAATACGCATAAACCGACCCTATACTGATTATATAAGAAGAGTGTGAGCAGAAATTGATCGAGCGTGCGAAACGTATCGTTAAAGCTTCATCTTTGGTAAATTATATTTCATATTTTCTTTATATAGGCGTAGTATTCTCAGGATTTATCTCGTTTCCGAGATATCGCACGCTACGATTCGCCTGCCATCAGTGGGCCGTCCGTTTGACGCGTCTAGCCAGCTTTATTCAAAATTCGAAAACTACATAAATCCGTAAGACAGAAAATATGGAAATGTAGTCGATGCTTCGACCATTGCTTCTGAAATTATGAGAAAATGTTCGTAAATTTTATGTTTTTTTTTTTTTTTTTGTTTTTTTTTACTCTTATCTAGATTTTTCAAATTGCAAATGTAATAGTAATAATATGTACACATATTCCCAAAGCTCGGTCAAGAGGGTGTTTGGGAAGGCGGCATCGGGGAGTCAGGGTGCTGTCAGCAAAAAAAATCAAGATATGATAGGGGGATGCATCACATATTTTTTCAAAATCCACCTTTTATAATAACAACAAAATTTAATTTTGAATTATAGGAACAGTACTCATAATAACATCGTACCATACTCAAAGACCCTGTAGGATAAAGCTGTAAGTATCTAAGGTGCCTGAAAAAAACAAAAAGTTTACAAATTTAAAAAAAGTACTTTCCGACAATATTGCAAAAATACCATAGGCTACTTACTAACATATCTCAGTGTTTTTATTTTTTGGGCAAGGTTTATACCATTCAAAACTGAATTCTGATTTTTTTTTGTTTAGCGCAACGGTTTATAACATTATTTAAAACAACCCTTCACTTCACACAAAACTTTAACGGTCAAAAATATATTCTTTCAACTAAGAACAAAGTAAAGGGTTAAGCGCAAAAAGCTATTAACAAAAATGCAAATAAACCTGCAATTATGTGAGAAAACGACCAGACTTAAGATGAGTTACGGGTTATGTTAATTTTAATGCTATTTTTGCGTTAATTTTATGCGACACACAGGTGCCGCCAGGAGGGTCAGCTACTTAGCATCTATTCATGTCCATCTATTTAGAATTCTCGAATTTAACATAATTAAATAGTTCTCACGGATCTTTGCTGACTTTTTAAGTTTGTTCAAATTTTGTATTTTTGTTACTATGAATGTAAGTTTGTAAATAAGTACATAAAATTTTATGGTTAACTAGATAATTACCTGAGTTCAATATAAACTTTTCTAAAATACTAAAATATTTAAAAACTGCATACGATTGCTACTCAGGTCTCTGCCATAAAATTTAGATAACAATTTCAATTGTTCTCGGCGTCTTCGCCTAAGTCCTATTCTGATATCCCAAAAACTATTCCTTTTATTCCGGTTCAACTTTGAAAAACCAAAAGTAAAACATCAATTAAAGACCCCATTCGCAGATGGGTGACCCCAAGCATTGCTCTATGCAAATGTAATTCTTTAAGGTGATCCTATTGTGTCTTGCTTGATCTTGGCACACGTGGGGTCAGATGTCTTGACCTCACCTATTCATGAAGTCACCTTATGAATATGCGTTTAACTAGTCCAGATGACCCCAGCGGCTGTACTTTTTCTCACGAGAGATTTTTTTTATGTTTGGATGAAGTAATTTGCTTAGTATAAAAGTTCTTAATATTCTTTTTTTTTAACTGTGGCTTCTTTTAGTTTAAATGTAAAGATAAATCGATAGACACTGGAAATTTATTATAGCTTTCTTTTAATATTTTTGTAAGCCAGCAAATATTATAAGAGAAGATCCCTCCGAGGTAAACCCTTGGCAGGGCAACTGTTTATACAAAGCAGCTCATCAAACAAGAGCCCTCATTAAAATCCCAACAAAGGTTTTCGTATCAAAGTAGGAGGCATTATAATGCCTGCCCGCTTTTGACATAGTAGATAAAATTACTGTTTACGAAATTTGCTTTATCTATTCATCAACCCACGCACGTAAAATAGATATAAACCCGACTATATGCCGAGCACCCCCTAAAACATTACACGCAAAGCGGTCGTTACCCGCCGCCCGCCACCCCCTAACGCACCATTTTTCTCCCTACAAGATAAAGACCAAATAAAAAAAGAAAACGCGAAAAATATCTTCATCTCACTCCAGCCGGTTTCAAAAGCGCCAGTGCGAAGAGAGCAGCGCCTAAGCTACGAACGAGTCACGAAAACTTGGGCTCCGCCCGAGACGGCTGCGTCTATCCGTCTCTTTCGCTTTTTAACACTTTTCAGTTAGACGCTCAGAGTCTGAAAAGGCTCAGGTACCACGCTTGGTGTTGGAAATAAAGAGTCTACTGTTTAAGGCTATAAGGTAGACAATGGATTGCGGTTTAGTATGAGTGCAAATATTTTTGAACTAGGCATTTTGTGAGTGGAAGGTCTATCTCGCTCGCAAAAAAGCCAGTTCCGGGCGGAGGCGGGGGGACGCGTACTAAGCGGGGGGGATAGTCGGCCGCCATGATGCCGGCGGCGGCGGCTGCGAAGACTCATATTAATTTTGGCTTAATCCAAACCCTTGATTTCTAGTAGCCCACTGCTCATAAATACTAGTCAATACTAGGATGGCAGTTTTAGAACGTTTTTACTCATACTAATTGCTGTTACCCACAGTACACTGAAACCAAAAGAAGTACTTACCTATGGTTCCACACGGCTTAGTTTAGAAGCCAAAGACATTATCGACGCTGGAAAGGAAGAAGTACCTAAGCGACATTATGCCTAATGTTCAGGAGAGCAATTTGAAAATCTTGTTTTTGAAAAAAAAAACATAACTATTTTCCTAATTGCTCTACAACTGTGAAACCTACATTGCAGACAAACTGATTTTTTCTGTTTTTTTAAATATTAATAGTGTTAATAAAAACGTATTATTTTAGGAGATAGTGTCGCTTAGGTATTTTTAATATAAAAATAGTACCCGGAAAAAATACCCAAGCGCCCAGGCAAAATATTTTTCGTCCTCGAAAAAACAACACATAGTAATTTCAATACATGTCTTAGGCATGGAAAAAACACTGAAATTAACATTTTATTATCACCGCATATTAGTAAAGATGGCTAAATGCTTCAGTTTACTAAAATATTCCCTAGAAAAACTTACTTTTGAAAAAATCGAGTAGTTTTTAAACCCATTAAAAATAATTTAAAATCAAAAGTAAATAACGTTTTTCCAACATATGAATAAAGTTAAAACGATAATTTTGAGGGATATTTCTTATAAAATACAGTGAACTAAATTGCACAAAGAAATAATAACTCCAAGTGTAAAACTACTAGAAAAACTTTAAAATAGCAATAGCAATATGTGGAGCTGCTATACGTTAAAAGGTATATAACACAATAACACACAATTAAAAATTATAATGGGTACTTGTCTGGAGAATCGAGAGTGCTGAGTGTGAGTTTTTTCCTCACTTTTGGGCATGTTCACATAAACTTTATTTTTTGTAAGGAACATTAATTCCATTAATTAAAATCGTTTACTTCATATCTTGACAATTTTTACTTTTTACTTTACTTCGTCCAGTGTTCTGCGCACACACGTTGTGCGAAGTTTATATACGTTTGCGGGTAGCTCAACAATCGACGTTGGAACTCACACTCGAGACTGACGCTATCAGAGGAAGAACATAAAGTATTCATTACCTACCTACGTAGTATTTAGAATTACTACTGGTTTGAGACCTCAGATTACCTATAGTCATACTATTCTCACTCTGCTCTGCAGTAGTATCTCATCTCTTTCTGCGCCCAATAATATACAATTACAATACAAGACCTACGATAAAAATGTAATTATCGTATTAGATATTCAGCATCATATCACGAAATACGATACTACACGAAATTAAATCTATTTCCTCACAAATTTCGAACTGTCCCCATAACTTTTTTTTTCAGGTTAGGAAACGTTTATATCCAAAATATCGTGATAATAACATCTCAGATACTCAATGCTCATGTTCTTTGAGAGCTACTAAGGCTATACTTTACACGATGAAGTGAAGAACTTGTCTTCAGATTTAGAGTTAAGTCGCAAAAGGGCCGCGCTGGAGGTCACATGGTCTGAAAGGCAGATACCCATAGGTTTGAACGATACGAAAGGTATTTGAAAGGCATTAATAGGCACAACCCTATCAGAAGATCTGGTCGCAGACCTTTGTTTTTTAGAGGAAGCCACTTGCGGTCAGTTCTTATTTCAATTTAAATGCTTTTATTTATCCTTAAAACTAATATATTAATAAAACTTTTTAGGTGGCCACACGTTATAGGAACGGGTACTTAAATATAATACCTCCTGCCAGAGAATACCTACTCCTGCTGCTCCTGAAATAATATTTTGACGTACATCATCTGCATCATTTTAATTAAGCTAAATAGACTTAGTAAAAACTTAAGAAACAAGTGTGGTAAAGGTAAAAGCTGTCACAACTAGTCAACCCAACATACACCATATTTATATATTACGAGCTTTCCCGGCTTACTTCATTACGCCATAGAATATAAGATACTACAAAAGACTTGGCTCTTTAGACTATGTTCTTTTGACTGCTAAGAATGGACGAATAAAAAAATAAACAACAACAACAAACCACCTGTCAAAATATGTAAAAAACGGAAAAAATATTGCAGCTTGGGTTCCATTATTTCAGTTTAAGTAAAATTTAAAATCAAATATAGCCTATGACACTCGGCGTTAATGGAGCTTCCTACCAGTGAAAGAATTTTTCAAATCGGTTCAGTATTTCCGGAGCCTATTCGTTACAAACAAACAAACAAACAAATCTTTCCCCTTTATAATATTGGTATAGATAATACGAATAAAATGATCGGTACTTAGTTAACTTTCATAGCGTTGTCATCAGAGAAGATGGTCGCTTGATTCCCTGGGTAAAGATATCTGCCCAATTTAGAGAGGCGTTTATTCTTTCCTATTATAAGAAAGAATAAACGCCGAATTTAATCAGTTAACCCATGATAAACTTATTGCCTTGTGGTGACGGCAAAAAATTCTACCACCCCATTTCCTATCGTGGGTGTCGTACAAAGCGACTAATTTTCGAAGCACGGGCAGCAGCATCCTTCGTTGATCAAAACAAAAATTAATTTTAAACAACTATGCTATATAAAACCCGCCTTCCAAGCGTGGCGATTATTTTGTTCCGCTCGAAGGAGCGAGGGGGGTATGTGGAGCTTGCACCCACTTGAACCCTCCGGTGGTCGTGTCAGCGTTTTTTGGAAAGGACCCTGGGAACCACTGATTATCAGCGTCCGATGTCCTTCCCATGTACAGCTTCGTGTTCGGGGATGCTTGTTGTTCCCTACTCTTCTCGCCTCTAAATCTGCGGCGGCTCAATACCACACGCTGTGCCGCCGCTCTTTCCGGGCCCGTTTGATAAGTGTGTCGGTCGGCAAACCCCCCTCCTCACAAGGTTTGTCCTTGTGGTGATCGCTGGGCGAGGCCTATGTCCAGGCTGCGATGATGATGATTGATACTAGAGTTAGTAACTGCAAATGTTGCTGAATCACTAATAGAATCCTTACGATTTGCGAACCGTAAGATGAAGAGTAAGACCTGTTGAAGGTTTCGGAGGTGCACTGAATGAGGGTCGCACGGGTTAACTTATCAGTAGGTCGATCTATAGATGGGGCATATGTCCAATGGTGGATGCATTTCGGCCGATAAGGTGATGATATCAACGTCTCCACTTTCTTTGGGTAAATAGACAGATTTTAAATTTTATTTCTTTCTTTATATTTTTGAAATAAAATATTCATAGAACTACATTAAAATCATGAGACTCTTATCCATTTGCCATATATGTTGAGAATCAGAAAAGTTTACATCTATGATTTTGGCTTAAAACTCAGTGGAAACTGATTTAATCCTATTGAACGACATAGAATAAAAATTCGGGTTGAAACCAATCATTAGACACGCATGTTGATTGATTTGCATTACTCTTATTTGAATTGTATAAAAAAGATAGCAGTCAGTAACTGTATTATTTTCCTAACCAAATCTAATTTATTGGTAGCACTGCGAGAAACATTAATTGCAAATACAAAATAATCCTGTTAAAGATGCCTAAGCGACGGCCCAATTAATATTGACGGTGCGTAAATAACAATTTAATCCGCAAAGACTGTTTTTTCGTTACCAACCACCATGCCATAAATATTTACAGCCCGGGCAAGCGACATATGCTTGGTATCGCAATATGCTTAAATCATGAATTATTATAATTGTGTTTCCATCAGAAAATACCTAAACGCCAAATAAAATCGAAAAGTCGGCAGGTAAAAGTACCCAAGCGACATCTAACTTTTATTATATTTTCCATATAAAATACCTAATTTATCGTTTAATTAAAATAAGTTCTGGAAAAAAATAACCAAGTTCCATATATAAATTAATAAAAGATGATCAAAACTATCTTCATTCTCCATTAAAAAATTTATATTTCAGGAAAAAATACTTAACCAGAATTACAAAAGACATTTGGAGTAGGGTAAACATACCTTAGCAATAATTTAATTTTGAAAATTTCGAAAAAAACTATCCAAATAAAAAAAAATAAAAAAATAGATACCTAAGTAAAAAAATAATAAAAAAGATCGAAAACTTGTCGCTTGGTCGCCATAAAAAGATGGAAAAAGAGGGAAATCTAAAATACCTAAGCGACATAAATTTCATCGTAGAGAAATGAGAGTGACACCAAAAGACGCAGAAAAATCTGACGATTCCAACAAGGTATATAACTCAATATCGCCCATCTTGTCGCTTAGGTACTTTTTCCTTTCCAGCGTCGTTATTATTGTAAGAACTGTTACTTACTGCAATTTTATATATATAACTGCAATTTTATACACGGTAATTTTGTATCGTGGCGGAAACTTTCAGGACTAAGTCTTTGCATGATAAATGACTCGAATAAATTATAAAATAACTTTTTTTTTTTACTTTTTTTTTTATTTTGATAATTTCTAAAAATGAAAAAACTAATTTAAGGCCGATGGCCGCCTTGTGATCCCCCTGCGCATTGCCCTCCACCCCCTGACTCGTCTGGCACCAGCTAAGCTACCGTAGGTCATTGTTCTGATGCTACACAACGTTTTTTAGTTTTTTTTACAAAAACTTTCGAAGTACCTACCTTAAGTGAGCACGGTTCATTATTTTTCAATTTTGTTTTCAGGAATCAGTCCTGTATAACTATGCCTACCGGGCGTTAAGTTTTCCTTAACGATAAATAAGTAACCGTCTTATTCATAAAGATACAGTAGATTTTAAGTAGCGTTACTGGAGGTCTACTTCTCTGGTTTGTTGTATGGTAAATACGTGACATCCACTCTAAATTGACATACGTCAAATAATTAAAATGCTCTTTAACTTTTTATGAATAAGAGGGTAATTAGTGTATAATTGGAAATTAAATATATTTTATACTCCCATACAGAGCTCTGTCTTGGTTTTTAATTATAAATTAATATCGCACTAACTTTAGGTATAAAGGCGAACGTTTTGTGTATGTTTGTTACTTCTTCACTTCTAAAAGTCTCGAGCGATTTCAATGAAATTTAGTATGGAGTTAGCTGACAGACACCCTGGGGTAATAAACAGCGGCACAGCTAGTAATAAATAAAAATATTTTCTTATAAAAACAAGATTCAAATTATTATTATTTTGTTTTCGCTGAGCGTTTGTTACGCTTAAATGTAAGTAAAATAAATCATTTATTAGCTCTTAAACACATTTTTTTTTATCAAAGACGAAGTCAATCAAACCATTTACTGACTGCTTCGTAGCTCAGTTGGCAGTGATGTGGACTGAGAAGCGAGTGCACCCCGGTTCGATTCCCGGGCGGGGCGAATATTGATATGATGAATATCGATGTTTGTTTCCGGTCTGGGTGTGATGTTCGTCTCTGTATGTGTTTCGGACACCCTAGATACAGGTTCTTCCTAGTTATGGGCTCTGAGTGTGATGTGTTATTATTATTATTTACTGATTTCTGGGGAAACTTATATACCTTTACTTACTTGAAAAATACAATTTTCTCAGCTTTTTAGTTACTTATTTAGTTATTTATTTATACCGTTTTTTTAAATTACATTATAATTGTTTTTTACAAAAAAAGTTAAAAGAAATGTCCCTAAATCAGAGCATTCCTTGAACCTAAGTCAATTAAATTAAAAAAAAAGAATCTATTGTATTGTATAAATAATATCAAAATATTAGGATAACAAAATATGGCAATTGAAATATAACTGAGAAAGACTGCTCCGTGGCTCAGTTGGCAGTGATGTGGACTTAGTAAGCGTGTGCACCCGGGTTCTATTCCCGGGCGGGGCGAATATTGATATGATGAATATCGATGTTTGTTTCCGGTCTGGGTGTGATGGTCGTCTCTGTGTGTGTTTCGGGCACCCTAGATACAGGTTCTTCCTAGTTAGGGGCTCTGAGTGTGCAAAAAAAAAACAACAATAAAAATAACAATGCCTAGGTAAAGAGATAATTTTAAATAATATATTACCTATACTAGAAAACTCACTTAGAAATATGTCATGCTGTATTTAATATTGCTATATATAACATTGCTTATATACATAGGTACCTAATTTATTACAAACATGATTTATGAAAATATTATATAAAAAAAACGTTTGAAATAGTAAGTAGTTGCACTCTGTTATAAACTGATATTTTTTACAAAAAAACGTTTTTTAGTTTTTTACATTTAAACGAAAATATTACACTTAAAAATATACAAAAACAATTACGAAAATTTCAAAACTAATTTGAGTTTTTTTTTGTGTTCATGTCGCAAGGGCTGCTGAGTGCATAAGTACCTACTTATGTTTCAAAAAAATTAGGCACTACTTATTGTACTACCCAAGAGAAAAAAAGCCTGAAAAAAATATTGTATTGGGAATATCAACGTTTAGAAAAAACTAAAAATAAAAAAAAATAAAAACATTTATTCAACAAAACACATTTTTAAGCACACTTAGATAACAATGGCTGGCATATGTCATGCTTGCTGAGATACAACATGAACATAGTAAAAACCAAGTTAGTGGCGCTAGTGAAACTTATTACTTACATAAAATTGTTACTAACTCCTCTCTCTATAACCTTATTTTCTAAAAAATACTTTCATCATCATCATCATTTCAGCCGTAGGACGTCCACTGCTGGACATAGGCCTCCCTCAAGGCTCTCCATCTGTACCGATCGCAGGTGGCCTGCATCCAGCGTGGACCCGCAGCCTTGCGCAGATCATCCGTCCATCTGGTCGGTGGACGTCCTACGCTGCGCTTGCCGATCCGTGGTCTCCACTCGAGAACTTTTCGGGTAGCGCTTACTAACAGCACACTAGAAAAAATGTCATCTCCCTAAACTAGGTTCTAGCACAAGGTATAAATATTAATAACAATATAATAACAAGTTTTAAAATTATTTTAATACGTTTTAAATTTTATTGTTTATTGCATATTGTAAACATATTTTTTTTTGATTATTATTACCTATATAAATAGGATATCGAATTGAATTTGTTGTACATATTCATAGCTGAATAAAACTAATAAGCACAGTCGGCCAGCGCCATCTACTATCGAGTAGCATCCTGAATATGTTTGTTAGGTTTATTATTTTAAATGATACTAACCAAAGATTTTTGCTAATTTTAAAGTATGGAGAGTCCATATTCATAATTATTTACTAAGATTTATCACTTATATATTTTTAAAACAAACTTTAAAAAAAAGTATATTATTGCTATTCGACGGCAGATGGCGTTGTTATACTTATTAGAACCAACAATCGTATACGAAACATATTTCAATTCAACCTGCTTTTTCTATCAAATTATATTTATCTGTTTCTTATAAGATACTTTAGTGATCACAAATTTAAAATATCTTATTATTAGGCTTTTCCTAAACAATAACATAAAAAAGGAACAAAATATATTTAGTTCCTTTGCGTAACAATTAATTTAAAAGGATTTTATTAGATAAATTGAACTTGTTAAAATACCTTTTAAAATAATTTGAAGTATTTTATTTTCTAAAAAAAACATATTTTCAATAGGTATGATATGTAGGTAGGTAATAAATAACAATTAGCTACACATTCTCATACGCTCTCCGTGTAAATTGGTGAAAGTGACACCCAAAACGCGAAACAAACCTAAACGAAATTGTCCCGAAACCGAATCAAATTATCCCAGAGTGACAAGAGTTTTGCGAAGACATGCTCTCTTCGAGCAATTATCCCTCGGGGGGGTCGACGGTGCCCCCGTAGCCACCCCAACCCCCCTAACCCCGGGGACTGGTCCGGCAGTTTCGGCAAATCATCTTCACCCCTTTTCTATGATGAAGATATGGAAATTTCTAGTTTCTAGCGGGCTGTCGTTTGTCGGTGTCATTTAAGTCGATAGTTTGTTTGCTTTTATGAGATATTAAATTTTGGGTCCCTTTGAAGTTTTGGAAATAATATTATTCCGATAGTTATTGTGTTATGCATTATTACTGCTAAATTCATAATATGATATTATTAGAGCACTATATTTATAGTAAACTTACTATAAGTTACATTTCATGCACAATAATAACAATTATAATTATAAAATTTGGTTATTCATATAACATGATCCTCTTTACAAAAACTATATTTCTATTCTAAAAAAAGCTATTTACAAGTTTTGCACACACTGGCAAGTTTGACTGCACAGTGCTTAAAAATTGGACAGTCAAACCTGCCAGCGATAGTGCGAAGGATGATGCTGCAGTGCTGGCGTTTATTCGGCGGGCGATGGAGACGATCCTTTTACGCTTAAATGCAATAAAAGTCGTCCGTATGCATTTCTGCGCACATTGCCGAGGCACTACAAAACTGTTAAATAATGTTTTATTATAAATACATTTTTAAACCCTTTCGTTCTTGAGTGACAAAGTAAACGTTTGAGATGGGAGAGAAGACATGAAAAGTAGAATTAATATTCCTTAGGAGGGTCCTAAAAAGTATTTCGTTACGAGATGTGTCCTTCCTGAGCAGTGCCCCCTCCGCGGGTCTATTAATCATCTAGCGCCCCCTCGCCGCCCCGGCAGAGTCCGTCCCTGGCACGTGAATCATTTACCACTTACCAGTCATCTTGCGAAAATTATCTACTTTTGTAAATGTAAGTAGGTATACCTATGCCAAACTTGTTTTATTGCAATATCTACTTCAAAATAAAGATTAATTCGGTCAAAGAAATTATTTCATTGACTTCCTAATTTTTTTTATTGAAAGGAACTTTTTTTTATTAATTTATTAGCATAATTAATCCCGGATTAGTTGCTTGCTCATAGGCCTGAGACAATATTATATGGAAGGAGCTTGTTTCTAAGCTTTACGAATGGAAAGGCACTGTTTAAAAGAAAAACTGTATGGAAACTTATCGATGTCATTTACAAACCTGGGTACAGTGGCGGTCGAGGAGGGCGTAACAGATTTGTCTATGGTCTCGTACTCCAAAGACTGTATTACCAAAGAACAAGAGCTATTTTGCAATACAGAGAAAAACGGAAGTGTTACGGCGCGCCGTCCTACGCCGCCACTGTACTAAAAAATATTAGTTTGCGTCAACTTTGCTACGTCATACTACGGCGTAGCATCTACGAGCTGCTACGAAAGCCTACGCAAAGCGTAGTCAACAACTGATTTGATTCATATAAAGTTGTGGTTGTAGTAACATGCATTTTTGACTGACTGAAAGACAACTTTTTAAGCCAAAACTGTAGTTGTATGGATACCAAAAAAGGATTCCTAAAATTCGTACGGAAATCATGTAAAGAAGGAGAATTATGATATGGCAAAGAAAGCTACGGTACGGCTAAGCAAGCAATACTTGTAATGTTTTTTCTTCCTGTAGGCATCTGACTCCTCTCATCGGAGGCAAAGCACTCGAAGTAGATTCCAACATTCGAGACGTTACTCCGAAGTCTTTCTCAACCGATCGCCCCCAGGTGATGCAATGGATGATGGGAACCTGATCTTCTGCTACCAGAGAAAAGAAACCTGAAATATTGTCTACAACAAAATCCACGATTTCCATACCAATGAAGCAGCACCTACTCTGCTAACGACCAACTGACAAATACCCAAGAGTTGCTGTGTATCGCAGGTGCCCAACTAAACTGAACTGGCCTAAACTGGTTATAACAAGTTGTTGCGGGAGGTGGGGGCAGGGGTGGTTAGTGCTGTTAATATATTAAATAGGTTTATAGGTATATACTTTTGAATTTATTATTCTTGAATTGGAGTTTATTTAATATTGGATATAGGTACTGCCTCACTGTATCTTAAAGGAAGACTCAAACTAACGCTAAAATACTATCATACCATAATTAGGTACGTATCAAAATATTTTATTAGTATCACCTCATTATTTATGGTTCCAATATCTAATAGGTACCTACTTACTTACTTTTTAGTCGGCTTGCATCGATCAAATCAAAATAAAAACTACATTATTGAACTTCGGTAAAGTATTTAATATGTCTATACGGTATTTATTACTTAATGTTGTACTATAAATTGTAACCGATTTGCAAGAAAAAGTGGGTCTGGATGGTGGAAATCAACTGTATCTGCCTACCCCGATGGGGAAGGAAAGAGACATGTCTCATGTGTTATTGTTTGTAGGTATGTATAAATTGTATTGATTTGCAAAAAGTATTTAAAACCTGCTAGGTTTAACTTGTTAACCTGTCTTCTTTATAGTATAAAATTTAGCAACCCTATGCACTAACTAGATTCCTGAGAACTTTCTCGACGTACCATCAGATAATGATCTTGGTCGGAGGCTCTGAGCAACACTTGTGCGAGTTTCTACAACAAATAAAAACCTGCGGATCTAGCATAAGAGTGATTGATACAAGTGTTTGGAGTATATTAAAAAAACCTACTATAATATTATTATTACGAAAGTAACTCTGTCTGATGAACGTCTCTCGGCATTAAGAAACCGCTAAACTACATAACTTTTTTCTTTTTCAAGTGATATAAAGTGTAAGCATACCACATTCTATAAAATTATACTTTTGTGTTGATTTTCTACTTCCTGCTGCTTGTACAGTGGCGGACACGATCGGCGTAACACTTCTGGTTTTTCTGTATCGCAAAATAGCTCTTGTTCTTTGATAATACAGTCTAGGGCTGACAAAACCATAGACAAATCTGTTACGGCCTTCTAGTCCGTGACTGTACAACTTACACACAAGCATACACATACAGTTTAGAAGCACTCAAGTCTCGCTCGTAAGATAGCCATCAGAGATAAAGGTTAATACACAAAGTTACGTACGAGCTAGTGTCGTAAAGACGGGGCCATTACCGCCCGCCCGGGGCTGTGTGTGCATGCCTTATTTAGTCAAGGCCAGTTCGGAGGACTTTCAGTGAGTTTAGTTAAGTAACTTTTTTTGTTAATATAAAATAAAAAAGTTCTTAAGTGATACTTATTTAGACGGATTACAAAAGGAAGCAATTAAGAGTAAATAAGAAACATAAAATTGACCACAGATTTAATGTTATAAATATACATAGAGTACCAATTATTATGCTTTAATATAAAATAGGATAAGCAAATTGCATGCCCGCGCTTCTATTACTATATTCTAACCGTCTTATTCATAAAGATACAGTAGATTTTAAGTCGCCTTACTGGAGGTCTACTTCTCTGGTTTGTTGTATGGTAAATACGTGACATCCAGTCTAAATTGACATACGTCAAATAACTAAAATGCTCTTTAACTTTTTATGAATAAGAGGGTAAGTGACTAAATTCCTGTCTTAATGCCTGCATAGACTAAAAGGATTTTAATTTATTGCAGACACATATTACTAAATTTTGATAGAAATACCAAATCATTTTGAGGAATCCTATTCGATCCTTTTAAAATATTGGAATTTATATCGTACTTATGTCTTAAGGTGCTGGAGTAAAAAAGTAGGGTGGCTTACCAAGGTTATACTTGAAGCCTATAAGTATTTGTATGAGGTAGTAGCACTTGCCTATTGTTACTAATTACTATCATCACAACTAGCCTCGTGCATTTACCCCGTAGCACAATGTACGAATAGTTAGATTAGTTTGCGTGATAAATGTGAATAGATAGTGGCTCCGTGGCCTTTTGTTATTTTAGGTATTTGAACGTCTGCGGTCTGATGTTTTCTTACCATTATATTCTAGAATTATATAGGTAGTTAGTTCCCATAATGTTAAAATCTCGCTAATAAATCTAGTAATTTAATTTAGTTGTCAAAAGCATTTTCCAAGTCCACGGGGCTACATGTTGTCCATACCAACAAAAAGGTAAAAGAATTAATTTGTGAAACAAATTTTCTTCTCTTCTCCAGTCCAAGTTGTTCTGAATCGCATTTATACCAAGAAAATATTCCTAAATTTATACAATTGTATGATTCTAGCTGTCATAAGAGGAGAAGCACAGCTAAAGTAGCGCCACCTGCGAATAAAATTAATATCTTGTAAACTAAGTTAAAAAAAAAAAAATTGGGACAGTATTCCACTAGATAATCTAGCCTTAAGGACACTATATTGTATAGCTTTTAGGTTAAAGCGGGTGGCGCTACTTTAGCTGTGCTATGCCTTTTAAATCTTATGCCATACTGGTAAACTATCTCATATTGAATCTATAAAGTGCTAGATTCTGCTAAGGTTATTCTAAGCAAAGGACGGGTCTTCCAGATGACAAAAGCAATACGAATTCAAGATTTAATTTTCTTCATTAGAACCGATAGACGTCCACTGCTGGACATAGGTCTCCCCCCTAGATTGGACAGACAAGGATAAACATTGTGGAGGGAATTTACCGTAATCGCCTCGCTTGGCAGGCGGGTTGGCGATCGTATAGTAGGACTGTTTAATTTTTTAACGAAGAACGCTGCTGCTTAACGAAAAGAGAAGGAAGAGATGGTATTCTGTGCCGCCACCAAAGGGCTAAAATTCAAGATTAAGCTGTCTTAAATCTTTGTGCCATACGTAAACTGTCTCAATTTAATGTTGAATTGCAATAAAATGTATCTATCTAAAATCTGCAAAGGTTATTCTTAGCAAATGACTCGAGGACCGGGACAATCTTCTCAGCGTCCGGCCGAAGTCCGCACGCCCCCCTCTGTTGCGCTGCACTTCATTTCCTGCTCTGACTGGAACTTAAATTATAGTGGAGACATTGGGAAATACTAGTGTACAGGTATATCCTGTGGAATTGAATATTAAAAGATTTACGTTTTGGAAAGAATTGATATTTTATTGTATACTTAATTAAGTTTATTACTTTAGTCTTATACCTAGACATGAAAAAAAAATCTTACAAATATACTATTGATCATAAAAAAAACTTAATTAAAGAAATACATCGGTCATCTCTCATAAAAGTTCCCACAGAATTTCCTTGCTGAGCCGATCTCACGACACTAACCGAATTTTTAAAATAGGAACGGGTCAAAAGAGATCAAAGTTCGACAGAATATCTCTGAAGGGATGCTGCAGTTCATTTGCATGCACACACCTTTACGCCGTCTGTGTCCATGAAATTAAAAGTAACACGCAATAGTCGACCCTAAGCGCTACTCATAAGGACATCCAGAGCCGCAGCGAGGTGAAAATCAAATTTGGTTTTGTTCTCGCCACCCTTAATTTAACCGGTTGAAACTGGTTTCAGGACAATGCTACGGCCTATTAACATAACTCCTTGACCGGATGATACTGGCCACTCATTAATATTTATACTTTTATAAAAGTTTAGAGTAACGACCGCTTTTTGGGTAAAAATGTTCAGTTATTAAAAAACGCTTGGTGAAGTGACATCGATTAAGATAAATACCGATGAAACCTTATCTGAATAAAACATAAGACAATATGAAAAAGCTGAAACACGGAAAGAAGAAGGAATATAAAATGAAAAACAATTGTAAGTACCCTTATTTTTTTATCATTCCACTGATGGTCAAAGGCCTCTCTCATCTTCTTCCATTCCTCACGTTCTTGCGCGGCTAACTAGTATTTCTATTCTTTTTTTTACATTAGCTCTGTTATCGTAAAAAAATTTAGGTAGGTACTAACTTTTTCAGTAGACCTTTAGTAAAACTCATTATAGAACGTAGGTTTAGGTATAAAAAAATAAAATTAATAGACGTATTTTTATAATCTTGAAAGCTGCTTAGGCCAATAAATCGATGTCCGACCAGTGGCTCATCAGGAATTTACAATTTTATGGCTAGTAGGATTCGGTAGTGGGCAAGAGGCGGGGGGCACTCCATTAGCGACCCCCCCCCCCCCTCATGAACGTCCTGCGGCCGACCCTTAAAGTAGCGTTAGCATGAGGTGTTGAACTTTAATTCGTGATGATAGAAAAGGTACTTTTCTTGTTCATCATAATTCACACATTGAATAAAAAAAACTGTAAGTTCTGTAAACTCAAACTGTAAGTTTTTAAATCTTTTAGTTAAATTTCAGTGGGTTGCTTTTCAAAAATCGGTCTTAGCGATAAGGATTGATTATTGCATAAAAAATATTTTGTTGCCATTTCATCCTACGTGTCATTCGACTGTTTTTGTTTGCTACCTATATTGTGAAGATCTAGTTTTTTTACTTACCAGGATGCAATTACAGTACACCCAAATTAATAATGCGCATGCAGTTCTTCGCTAATTGTCTTTATTAGTAGAATTATACTAAATTACGCATAAAGAATACATATCGTCTCGTCTTTCGTCGCTCGTCAATTCGACCGTGCTCGAGCAGAGACGAAGATTTCTATGCGCATTATCACTTTCAGAGTACTGTACTAGATATAACAATGTAAGGCTTAGAGGTAGTTAATAATAATTTATTTGCGGACCCTACACCCACGCCTCCCGCAAGAAACGTGCAAAGGAGAAAGGAGGCGTGAGCGTGAGGAGATCTTAAAGATAGGTCGCCATGGCAACGGTCCTTACGACCCACGCACACAGACTCAAACTACACGTCTGTACAAGATCTGTTTACTGGTGTTGAGTTTTAGTTTGAAAATAGGGTGTGTTTAGAAAGCTGTTTTAGTTTTTGAATTCGGAATATTATTTTCACATTTTTTGGGAAACTTTTGTACAGTGGCGGACTAAGACGGCGTTACATTTTTGTCTATGGTCTTATGCGCCCTAGACTGTAATACCAATGAAAAAGAGCTATTTTGCAATACAGAAAAACCGAAGGTGTTACGCCGTCCTCGTCCGCCACTGTACCTGTATTAATGTATGTTTATTTAATACTATAAGATAACATTTCGCTCCATGGTTCCATCCAACTACCTGTAGGTAGTTTCTAGTGACAGTATCTTTTGGGTTCGGTTTTTGGGTTTTACTTTGTGTTTTTTTGAACAATCGTCTTGAAAATCGTGTTTTTAGCCCGAATTGAAACATTTACCTTAATTTCGACCTTAACTTAAACAGTATTTGGTCTTGGGAAATTATTTTAATTTAATCTCTTATAAATTTACTTGAGGCATTATGCCCTTATGATGGCCTGTATTTTTCAGATAAGTTTTTTAATACTTTTCGTAACTCAAATATTGTTTCTTTCCTTTTGTACAGACACAAACGCTGCGCTACGCTATCTAACCTATATTTTCTCCATCTGCCTCCACCTTTACAAAGGCGCTAGTTGTACTAAGAGGAGGTATTAAGAGAATTCGACCCGCCCCTCCCAAAGTTGCTCTCTTATTAAGCAAATGCCTGTAAACATTTGGGACCCACCTTTTGTGTACTTGCCTCTATGTGTTTCAGTTCTAGAGACTTTAGATTCTGAAGGAGCATTCGAGCTATATGTGTGGTTTCATTTGTTAATGTAGAAAATTAGTTAAGGTCTCTTAGCTCTTAGTCTAATATAAATCAAAAACTTTTAAGTCTTGAGAAAATAGTGGTGTTAATTTTTTTCACACTGATATTTTAGAGCAGTCCTTGCAGCCTTTAAATTACCTTTATTTCGAATTGAATCGCTCTATTTATATCTCAAGTAGGTTAGAATGTAGGTAAGTTGTCTGACAGTCAGTAAGCCAGTCCGCCAGTGATGGAAAAGTTTTGTATCGTTATTTTACATCTATCAGTACCTACTTTATTGGATTAAAATACAAATAAATTAATCATTACAGTTACGAATCCTCCTTTAAGACATAAAAATGCTGACACAACAAGTTGACTCAAATAAACCAGAAAAAATACAAATTCTCGCCTTTAATTAAACTACTAACAACACATTACCTAAATCATTCTCGTTATTAAATTTCACATGCGAATCGGGCGTTAGGTATAATAACGCTCATAAAACTATAGGTATATCAATCGAGCTACGCAGAGGGACTTTATCCTAACGACTTTAATAAGTTTGCTCTCTAAGTAGTCTCGTAATATCGGGCTTAAAGCCCCCATCTCCCTGACCCGTTTCGCCCCCACCGACCTACGTAAGACATATTTCATCGGCAACTCCGCCTTAACTACCAGCGAGCGAGGGTAGCAAACTTTAAGTCGTATTTCATATATAAATGTTTAACTTGAGACGTGAGGTAGCGACTAACTAGCGGAAAGGTTATTATGTATTTCTACGGTACTTAAATATTTTTTTTTATAATTGTAATACAAGCTTCCTGCTGAGCTAAGTTTACGAACAGTAAATAATCTTTAATATGTGGCTAAGTTCTTGGATTTACATAAGTTGTGCTTCTTTTTCTTGGTGGAATAGGTACGTCGCCTTTTTGTAAATATCTTCTGGCTCTGAGTGTGATGTGTTATTCACTGTAGCGATCTCCCATCACTCTGATGCACTGGCGGTACAAGTATCTTCAGAGTGGTTTTCCAAACTGTCATTATGGCATTGTAGTCTATGTAATAGAATAAAATTAAGCAATATCATATCGAACAGTTAAATACACAGACGATTCTCACCTAAATATTAAAACAATAGCCTACCCTTTTGGTCCTTATAATTCAAAACGCTAACCGGATCCATCAAACTTGGAATCGAACCACAATGGCGGACAAATCGGTATCGGCAAATTATTATTGAAATTATCGAACGGTTCATCTTTGAAAGTTTATTTGGATTGACGCCCTCGATTTTCTCAACAAATAGCGGGGGTGGGGGCGGGCGGCCGGCACCCCAGCTTTAAGGCGATGGGGTGCAACCCCCGCGGGTAAGAGATGAACCCCCGAGTTTTGAGGACCTGACTGTTAAGACCAATACGAACGGTGGTTTCTGAATGTATTTAAATTAAATTGAGGTTATATTTTATTGCTGAGCAAGCAATGCACAACCAAAAACATTTGGTTTCCATAATTATTTACAGTTTTGAGTTGAAAGTTATTTAAATTAGTTTAATTCACAAAAATCTCAAAAAAAAAACTTCTTCAATCCAATATACACAGACAATTTACAAACTAATTACTGTTATGCTGCGTTTTTATTTTTAATATTTTACAAATCATAAACTTTAAATTATTTTTACACAAAAACATTCATGCATTTAACTAACTCAACTTTAATTAAGACGGGACATAACGCTTGACAATAGTGTTAAATATCAGGTTAACTTATGGTTTCATTTGACCCAAAGATATACAATAGTAGTAGGTACATAGATATTCAGTGTAGAGCAAGGGGTGGTTTCATTAAAACTTGTAGAGCTTCAGGGCATTTCTACAGACGGGCAAAATTCAGTGGCAATTCGAAAATAAAATATACCCCAGTGAAGTAGGCTGCTCAAATTATTTCAGCCACAACTATGTATGGGTACGCAGTTGGAGAGCATAGAAACGTTTTTGAAAATATAATATAAATACCTGAAAAAAAATCCGAAAGTCATAAAACCTGACATCGGTGGGGTGTCCTGTTGCCAGAATTCATGTAAGAGTCACTTGTTACAAAGTAATGAAGTAATATTTGATTAATTTATATATATTCACGCCTTAGTGATGAGTATATTAAGGCTGTAGTTACCATGAAAAACCAAAAACTTCTATATTTTTTATAATACACGACTCTGAATGAGCGTCCTGAAATTCTCCCTGATTTCGATGGTGTTTACAAATCATCACCCACAACCATAGTGATTAACTTTTTGCATTACCTAAAGTACTTTGCAGCTTGATATAGTCATGGCCTACACGCCGCGAGCCAGAAACCTGTGCCCAGCCGACATTTCAGTATTTTTTTTCAGGATAATTGTGACACTCGGTGGTTTTGGGTACCCTTCAGTCCTGAATTCGGTGTAGGTAAAATGTTTCTAACCGTAAGAAATATTTAACTTTTAACTAGTGCCATGCACTCGTCATCGGGTTGGTATTATTTGATGTACTGATGATTGTTGTGCTGTTTTTGAATTTCGAGTTAAATTTTGATTTGTACTCTTTTGTGATTTCGCTGCTTCTGATATCGGTGGTTTTCGGTGGTTTTTTATACACCGAAGTCAAAAAAACATCCACCAAAATCAGATTTTTACTTCGAACGAGTGCTAAAATAGCTCATATTTTACATTTTTGTGATACTATTACTTATTTGTGGTATATAATCAGTGGTGGTAAACAATATGCATTGAAATTCGTACCATTTTTGTTCTCTGACTCAACTTTTTCGGAGGGTAGTATGAAAACTAATATTGAACACCGGTACAGCGCTGTGCCGAGTTGAGTAAGGTGGGTTTTAATACTAGTTTTCCCGGCGAACTTTGTACCGCCTAATATAATATTATTTTGTGCATGTACCTTCCATAAACCTTCCTCTTAAATCACTTTATCTATAAAAAAACCGCATCAAAGCATACATACACAGAAGCTTCTCGCTGAAGCGACTTTGTGTTATAAATGTACTGATATTATGTACAACCAAACTTTGCATTTGAATCAAAAAAATAAGTAAATTATCGTTATTGTTATTATACTTATAAAAATGTTTATAATGCTTAAACGTTATCCTTATTATTTTGACTATTAAAATTAATTGAACATTAATTAATTAAAATTAATTGAACATTAATTTTATACGAGAGTGTCCTTATTTATTATTGAATATTTAATTACAGTAAAGTAATTCAAAATTGATGTAAATATTTTCAGATATACTTTAAATTATTATTAAAAAATTTTAATTCTTAAAGCTCTTCTTGAAAAGATACAGAGTTCAAAGAAAATATATACTCCGAAAATACTGTTACCAAATCACACAAAAAATATAAACCACGCAAATGTTTTTCAATGAGCGCTGCTTACTACTACATCTATTTATACTGTGTAAATGAAAATTTATTCAAAATTTTAATGAATAATTGTATGGGATTGTGCTTTCGGTGGATAGATTTCTGCTTTCAGTGGTAAAATTGTGATTCGGTGGGTAATTTTTCTGATTTCGATGGAGACAAAATATTTGAGGTCAGTTTTTTCTGAAACTGTTATCTTTTGAAGTGGGTCAAAACAATATTTGAATACAGAATTAGCTCTTTTGTATGGTTTTTAATTATGAAGTCTCTAGGTCAAAATAAAAAAAATGGCACCGAAGTCAGACAAATCTGTTCACTTTGTAGAAATGCTCTTCAGACGTTGTGCAGTTGTCGGAGTTCTGTTTGCCTCGCGCGGGTCCCGGGGCAAACTTGATTGGGTTAACTTAATTGACTAAAACTGTATTGTACTAAACTATATTTATAGACATTACCCCAAGCTGCCTCTTACACGGTGAACTTCATACAGTGGCGGTCTAGGACGGCGTAACAGATTTGTCTATGGTCCTCCGCGCCCAAGACTGTATTACCAAAGAACAAAAGCTATTTTAAAATACATAAAAACCGGAAGTGTTACGCCGTCCTAGACCGCCACTGTGCCTCCTGTTGATATGTATAGATTACACAACATGATCAATTTTTGAGATTCAGAATTCTTTAGCTTTTATTAGTTAGGTATAATGTACGTTTCTAATGGTGAAAGATTTTTTCAAATCTGTTCAGTAGTTTCGGAGCCTAATCGAATATATAGCTCAGTCTCAGGCTATTTGATTGCTGAGCTCTCCAATGAAACTACTATGGCGGCCATATGTGAATTATTTTCTTTTGTCTTTTAATAATTTTATTGTGCACTCACTAGTTTCTTAGTAACACCTATAAGTTTAATACTTTTTTCTTAAGAGCCAGTTTACAGCGATGCTGTAAACTGGCTCTTAAGAAAGTGCACTGTATGACACTAGATAATGTAGCCTAGTATTTTTAGGGCACTTCTGTACAGCTTTTAAGTTGAAGACCAAAGAAAGCTACAAAGTGTTGATAAAAGTGGCCACTTTTGGCAACAATCTATGTTTTTTTAAGTTCTTTTTACTTAGGACTACTTTGCTGTGCTCAAAGGTGTCGCATTGGTTTAATACTGTAAGGCATTTGTAAATATTGTAAATAAATAAAAATAAATAATTTAATAAAATTAAGGATAACTGAAAATATTTTAATTAGTAAGGAGTTAGCTGTAGGCATGCAAGAAATTAGGCCTATATCCAGCAGGGGACTCTTACAGGCTAATGACGATGAAGGAGTTTTTTTTTTTAATTTGATTAGTGAAGCAGGATGCAGGATAAAGAAGTTAGCTGACACCCTTGATTAACACATATGCTATTTATTTTCTCTAATAAAAGGCGGGTGACACCGCGGGGCACAGCTAGAATGTATATAAAAACAATAAGGTTATATACGTAGGTTGGTGTGTAAGCTTTGATATAACAAAGCGTGGAGGAGCCCGGGCAACTTCGCAAGTTGGTTGTTATATCAGTTTGTTTTGCAGTTTCGGACGCGGCTGGTAACTAGACAAAGTTGCTAGGTCGCTATAATCGGAGGATATTAGAGGCGATGGGAGAGGAATTTATTTAATAGCTTATCAAAACTACTGAAGATTGAAAAAAATATTTTTATCAAAAATTACGCTTCTTCAAAACTTCTTCAAAAAAGGTGGCTATTAGTTTGATTTGTATGTATGCATGTTTGTCCGCGATTATCTCGCGTTTGGCTGAACCGATTTTGATGCGGTTTTCAGATAAATATTTCTTACATTCAGGAAAAATTTTAACCGACTTCGAAAAAGAGGAACTTCTCAGTTAATTTATGTATCAGTTCATTAAAGGCGGGTTCCTTTTTAGTAAAAAATTAATTATTGGATAAAAGACTTCACCTTCGGTACGTGTCCACGTTTTGCTCACCGTCTCTAGGAGTCCAATTATATTGCATAGTATCTAATATAAAGCTTAACTTACCATTACCAGCTTAAGCTTAACTTACCAAGAACAGAATTCCATAATCATATAAGAAAATTATACAGGAAAAACTAATGTATTTTATATAATGTATATTGCTTAGAACTTAAATTTGCTGCTTTAACTCAATAAAATCAATAAAATGTCAAAGGCGACCCGGCTAATGCCTTCATTTCTTCAAAGGTAACCCACTGGACCTTAAACTAAACCTATTAAGGGACAAATGACCCATTTCTAACGCAACCCTGTGGGGAAATTCTTATACTTGTCTTGAATTATACCTATGTATATTGTATATACTCTCTATGCTAGGTGAAATATACTTAAGTTTATAAATACGTAAGTATATTATCTGCTTCATAATATGCCTACGTGATATTATCTGACTTTATTAGTTTTTTACACTCTAAAATTATAGATAAACTTTTTTTCTTATTAAAATATTTTAGTTTTGTATATATTTATGTTTGTATCCATGTATGTCTGTCCGAAATTATCTCGTGTTTGGCTGAACCGATTTTGATGCGATTTTCTAAGAAGTATTTGTTACATTCAGGAGAAGATTTTAATACCTATTTTAACCGACTTCAGAAAAGAGGAAGTTCTCTGTTTATGTTAGTGTCAATTTATTGAAGGCGGGTTCCATTTTTGTAAAAAAGAAATTATAAGTATATCTCTTCCAGAGAAATTTTATAATGAATGATTTTCTTGTCACATACTGCCATAGCAAGTAAAAGTAAATACATATAAATATACAATAATGTAACATTAAGTTGTAAAGTGAAGTTAATTTAAGTATTAAACCGAAAAGGGAAGTAAACATTTCAGATAAATAAAAGAAAAAAAAAATCAACAAACAAAACCTTCCGTAGACAGTTTCCTTCTCGCAAAATACACAACATTTAAAGTTTTAAGTCTCTGAACATTAAATAAGGCATGTCAAGTTTAAGTTTGGCCCCGTAGGCTTTGTTTGTAGCACCAGTCGGCACGGCCGCATTCCCGCTCGCATTAACTCGAAAACCCTCAAATATTTCGAGTTTTCGACCCTTACCCGCGTCCTAAGCCCGCACCCTTAAAGGGTTTAAGTGACGCCTACCAGATAAGACCTAGATATTTCAGGAATATTCTAATTTTAAGGCCCGTTTTCGTAGCTTATAGGCAGCATAGAACCTTCTTGAAACCTAGGTTAAGTAAGTACCTAGGATCGGACTTTATTGTAAGTCCTATTTAACTAAATATAATAGATACTTTTAATAATTTTATTTTCCAAAAACGTAAAGTACTTAACATTTCGAGTTTTTTTCGTTGAGTTTACTAAGTTAATTCACATAGCATTTTAACAGAACATAACTCAATCTAAGTAATGTAATGAAAAACAACCTATGTATGTTTACGTATTTTTTGTGACAGCTACATTGCTCTTCAATTCCTGGCTTTCTGTTCTAGGAAACTTAAGAAATTGCAAATGGTGGAATAGGCCCTTAAGGTTTTAGGGTAATAAACGATTTTCATCTGCGTAGAATTCTAAGTGAGTAAGTAATTTGCAATAACTATAAATGAAGGTATTTAACTTTAACTAGAGATATAAAAACTTTTCGTTTTTAATTTAATTTCAGTAAAATTTAATAGGAATTGAAGAAGTTTTTCGAAGTAAGGCGAACTGATACTAAGTTACAGGTGAATACAAGCTTATAATGAGGAAATCCTATAATTATAAATTATTGCGTAATAACATTTTACAGGCAGCCAAGAGTAAAGTCAGGGAACAGACAGTGATATTTGATGTGACTTCGGGTCCGCGGATTCGACCTCCTGTAAAGCAATAATATTCAAAAGAGTAAGTACAAACAAGGTACAGTGGCGGACACGATCGGCGTAACACTTCCGGTTTTTCTGTATTGGAAAATAGCTCTTGTTCTTTAGTAATACAGTCTAGGGCTGATAAAACCATAGACATATTTGTTACGGCCTCCTAGTCCGCCACTGTACAAACGCTATTGCTCAAAAAACAAAGGACCATTTATTTAGAAACCATGATTTTAGCAATTTTACAGACTACTCGACAAAGGCCAGTCTGGCAATCAGAATATTACTAATTCCAAATATAATTCTTTAGATTCGTCTAATAATATCCTTTCAAATCTGTCGGCCGGTCTGCCGTCATATCCCAATATTCTCCGGTAGTGAAGATTGTCTATGAAATTTTAATGAGGATCAGTTGAAATAGAGCGGTGATGAAAGCCTTTGGATGAGAACTGATTTTAAAGACTTGGAAATTTGGAATGTTTAATTTCTTCTAGCTATGCTTTTCGTGTTTCCGTTGAGGGTGATATTTTTCGTTGTTTTATTTGCCTTTTAAACACATTCTGAATTAATCAAATTCTGAATCTAAATAAATAAGTAAATTTTCGTAAAGAGCTAAAATTCCCACCTAAACCTTCCTGTTCCCATTCAATTAAAGCTTCATTTGAAACTGAAAGCGATTCGTCGAACCTCCAACATCTCATCAAGTAATTGAGAAGTGGACAAAGAGCGGGCTTCGTTCCAAATTTAAATCCTTCTCGCAGATGGGACGAGCTACGGACCTTAGGAACAAACAAATAGCCCCTCCCCCCTCACCCCAAACTTGAGGGGGCAAGGGAGGGCCGCCTTACGACCGCATCTTACCGGCCCCAATTCCTACTTCCTTTCCATTACACACCCAGGGCTGACTAAACATAATCGCCAAACTTCCTTACGACTCTACCCTTCCGGAAAACGGCTTTGAAACACTATACACTTGGAAGCAAACTTTGCGCCCTTTTGCAGAGAGTTCCAATTACGCTACTGACTAGTCTGGCGGGTTGTCGATACTTGCCAGACGATACTTAACGTTAACGGTACTGGGGTAAAGTCGGTTGTTCGAGGCTCTGAGTAAATTTTCCAATTTTCGTAGAACGACCACTGAAGCACCCGAGTTAAGAACACCGCACAAGTTTCGCTGTTGACTACTAAACATAGAGGTATATAATTTTGGATATACTTATAAATATAATGTGTTTTGGTCCACATGACTTCTGTTTTAACTATTTTTTATGCCGCCTTATTAGTGACCCTTCTAATCCTATTATGCCAACTCTGGCCAGCTCTTATAATTTCGCAAAAATCATTAATGTCAATGTTATCATTACATATTTACTTGTAATCTGTCGACCGGTCTCTCTAAACTTTTTTGAGATCAAGGAGCTAAATCTCGAAGACCTGGAAATCAAGTACAACAAGTGGCCCGGTATTGAAAATCAGGACAAACTGAAGTGCTAAACAGCTTTGTAAAACCGGCTATTGTGTCACCTCGCTCGACGGAAAGGATACCCCAAAATTCGGAATACCATGGAGCGAGATTGAGCAAGTTGCCCAAGACTACTTAAAAAGCCTTATAGTCCCTGATGAAGAACTACTGGATAACATCATCATAACATTTGGGTTATTAGTTATTTAAAGTAAAGCACTTAGAAGTCAATAAGTACCACGCTCTCGCTCCGTGGTGGCGGGCAGCGAAACTTGTTTGCGGGGGTGTTGCGAAAGCATTTCTTACACAAAAGATGGAGGCGGCCAGGCGACGGCGGGGCCGCCGAGACGAAGGGGGGAGGGGCGATAAATGTTTGAATATTAATACCAGGGTCGGTGATATAGTGCTATAGTTTTATGATCTTAGTTCGGGTCGTTATATAAATCTGCTTTTCTGCCCGAGAGAGCCGGGACAGAAGCATTATAACAAGTCTTTGTGTGAAGAAGGGACGTGTGATAATTTGGACGTGTGTTTTCAGATATTATTGTCTTGCAGGTGCTGGTAACAATTATCACAATGGAAAATAGATAGATATAGACACTTTGTTACAATCAACAGACCTTATCGCTTTGAGCAATGTCATTTTAAATAGGTTGTTCTTATATAAAACAATCATCTCCCATGCCCAGGGATGATTTGGAAAAACCCATCAGATCAGTAAACTGGTGCTGAAACATTATATTTTATAAGGAAATAACGGCTTGCTTATATGCCCTTAAAAGCACGCAAGTGCCTATGGCCGATATCCATCCGGTACCTGACCTTGCCGAAACTTGCTCGATATGGCAATCGCTTACGCAGACCTTGCTTCAATTTCTATTGAATACAAAGCGTGATGGCCTGCTCTCAGTATTATTCTGCTTTCTGTGCATTGAGTGAGAGCATAATATTGTATTTTAACTTTTACTTACTTTTTAATTGAAGTAACATAAAGCTCTATCAATGCATTTCTCTATTTTATGAATCTTTTTCTTTCATCTTTTAACATTAAGAATTGGGTTTAGATTTTATGTGTGCTTTTAAAGTCTAAACGTTAGACTTTAAAAGAACATATAAAACTTAAATATGATTAAAGAGTCAGGTTTATAATGCAGCTTAGAGGGCCGCAGTCATAAACTGCGTGTTTTTGGCGACGCCAAGACTTTATAGTCTGAGCCGGCGACTAGCTCGCTTCAACGACTGCTGTAAACTAGCGGCGCCTCGCCAGGGGTACGCTACCTTTATCTAATGCAGGTCTTGTAGTTTTTTTATTCAAATAATTCAAGAAGGGAATTTTCGTAAACAAATGCAATCCCATCGTAATAAGGTATTGCTTGCGTCTTTGTTGACCACTGCTTCTTTCTTTAAGCGTGTACAGTACAGATACATTTTTCTTGTGAATTGAAACGCTAGAAATTTGATAAGATTCGCTAGAATTTGGTTACGGGACTTCAACCTCAAAGTACGAAGTAAGCGCGAGTGACGAAGCGCGTAAAATGTGATGTCTGACGAAATATCGTGTCAAACTAGTTTCAGACCGTGTTTCGGTAGTATACTCTCACCACCTTCATTAGGAAAAAAACTCCCTAACTAAAAGGTATGTAATAAAAATAAAACTCATAGTTTTGGAGTTCTTTCTTGTCGTGCATCTTCGGTCGCCATTCGAGACCTTCACGGCCACGTCATTAATCATGTTCATCCCAAAATTTCTAATTTTACCAAAGATAAGATTCCCACGCAAGGTTTGCTGCCCCTGCTATTGATCGCCGGAAGACTCCAGCTTCCTACCACTATTAAGTCTAATTGCTTTTCAAATTTATAACCGGGCGCGCTACTATCGGGCAACTTGCCGCCCTGTGTCTCGGTAACTTCTGCCCGTGCCCGGGGCGGTTGTTATCTGATATTTTCATGAGGTATAATGTCCTATTTATACATATTATAAATGCGATTGTTTGGTTGGATATTTCATGAATTCACTTTCACGCAAAAATTACTAATTATATAATACTAGTCGACCCGGCGAACTTCGTACCGCCTAGTTTTTAACTATCTTGAGCAAGTTTTATACTTATAAACCTTTCTCTTGAATCACTCTATCTATTAAAAAAGACCGCATTAAAATCCGTTGCATAGTTTTAAAGATAATACATAGGAACCGACGTGGGAAGCGACTTTGTTTTATACTATGTATTGATATTGACAAGACCCACTTTGATTATATTTTACCTGCATGCAATAGATTACTTTATTGCATACAAAGTAATGTACAAGAGTTCAATAAATATAAATACAACTAATAATATTTACTCGAAATATAACAGGAATACTTCCAATTATTCATGCGTAAAGCGTCCATCCATTCCGGACAAAGCCGTCTCAAAGATAGCCGTTTTCCCATCTCACGGTGCAAGTCACAGAATAGGCTGACCCGGGGTCATTCGTACCCAGCGACGGAATATTCACACAGCATCCGTTAAGTATAGGGTTAAGTCGCTCAACCAGTTTGATTTTTGGAATTTTTGTAGTCAGAATTTTAATTTAACGTAACATTATCTCACGCTTATATTACCCGAAGGGGTAGGCAGAGGCACCAGCTCATGGACTGAGACCACGAGAGGTATAGTGCATCTAGCCTGACCTGACTTTTATTTTAAGAAGTTCTTTTAACGAAATTTAAAGTTTACATGTGAACTAAAATAATAGTTAGTCTGATCTTTTTTAGACAAAATAGTTGCGTTTAAACAGACGACTCAAAAAATCACCCTGTCACAAAAAACCTTACGTTTTCAAAACATCTAAGTATCTATCTATTCATCCAAGCAAACCTCCGAAACAGTAGGTAAGCAAGCACAGAATACCATTTTGCGTAAACAACTAATTTACCTAAAACATTATTCTATACATAGAGGGTGGCCGGTGGGCGGCAAGGGGTTATGATAAGACGAGGGGAAGGGGGGTCGGGGTCGTAGCGGGTCGGGCCACGTGAAGACACCGCGAGGCTGGGTTGAACTGAAGACGTACGTGGAATTATATAGAGCTGACTATTGTACCGCACTCACTAGTTAATTTTCGTGGGAAACACACAGTTCCACTTGTTCATTTTAGTGGGAAAACACTGTGTCGATAAAGGGCTGCATTTCGCATTATAAAATATGAAATTAATTGTATGTGCATTAACTGAAGGAGAAATGAGAATTTTCCCTGTGCCGTACGCGTATTACTGAAGAAATCAGAAAGGCAACCCGCTGAAACTCCTTCGTACTGGGGATAGACGAGGAATTCCTAGTAGTAATTTCTCTACCCTTTGCCCTCCCGTCGCTAATGGCGATATCATTATTAATAGGTTTTAGACCGACACGCAAAGTCCATTCATTATGTGTTTACTGGAAGTCGCTCTTCCTTATGAGCTGCAGGAGTATAGGAAAACTCATAAACAATACAGATAGGCCTATATTTTTAAATGAACAGAGCAGCTCTCTACAGATCTGACAGAGGTCCGCACAAGCGGGCAGAGTCCGGAGTCCGGACGACTTTCGTAAGGGCGAAAGCAGTTTGAAAGTCGACGCCCGTATTGATCGAGTGTCTTGCCCCCGCCCCGCGCGCCTGACACCCCCCGCGCGCCCCTTACGCCGAAAACTGACGAAATAACGCTATTTGACCGTCTATATGTTTCTGAAATTTCAAATAGGTATTATAACTTTCTAAACTGGTTCGCTCACTGTTTCTAAACTAATAAAAGAATTGAGGTTGACTTTCTATTGTATTTATATTTATGTTTTTCAAATTAGAGCTCCGCGCATTTACTTTCAGTCTTATTTGAAAAGTTATTTTTTATTTGAAGCTATTTCAAATTGCCCCAAAAAAAATGGAGAGTCAGTGTAAATATAATTTTAGCTTGTCATCTATTCTAAACATTATTGAATCTACGTTCCTTTACTACTACAAGTATTCCTTACTAAATGCATCACATGTTGTTGCAACCTATGAATTCCACGAATTGTTATTGGGTCCGAAACTTTTTATCGAAAGTGAGTCCACATTCTCTGCCCATCTGTTTATCTTTCTTTCATAATTACCGGTTATTATTAATAATTACCGCGTGCGTTGGTAATTATTAATAATAACCGGTAATTATGCATAATTACCGATTATTCACATTTACCTTAAAATATACAACTAAGCATTCGATTCAAATATGCAAGTGGAATGCAATTTTTTATTATAAATAAAAGTTATATAGTTTAAAAATTATCAACGTCGACCGTCCACGTTAAGGTTTATTAATTTTAATTAAATCACAACCCTACTCAGTTTTACCTACTATTACAGGTCTTCCGCAGTATGTCGTATTCATTGTTAAATAGGTATGGAAAAACAAGCAAAATTTTTACTATTGTTAATATTTTTATTAACTTTTTAGCCATTCTATTCGCGGACATCAGATATAGTTACTCCAATTTCAAAGCGTGCCATCACACTTAGGCACTATAATCAAAACTATAACTTCCCGGTTATTACATGAAAGCAATTATCCTCGTATATTATCTTTAACATTAATAACTTCTCTTAGCTCGGGTTTCTAAAGTGGCAACCCTAAGATAATTAGCCCTGTGACGTCGGCATTTTGCTCTTTAAAAAGTCTCATCCAGATTATTCTAATCACTTCTAATCTTTATAAAATAGAGTCGAAAGAAATGCTTATGGTGGGTCCTGTTTGAGAGCGAACAGTCAAGGGTTGGCAACTCGATACTTTCACCCGCGATCGCCTTACCGAGTGATAAATGTGTGTACACGCGTAAAAATAGAGCTGAAACTCGATTTATTTGTACTGAAAAGAAAAGTTGTGTTAATGATGTGTGCTTTTCTAAGAAAACTCGTTATTTATTCACTAGCAAAAACAACGTAAGAAGCTATGTTTTAAACGCTTTTAAACACAAAACTTTAGCTAGTTTTAAAATTACTATAATAAATTTATTACATTGCAATAAATTTATTAAACTTTAATTTGTGTTTTTTTATTCAATATTTTATATGTACACTAGAGGCTGCCCCGCGGTCTCACCCGCGCAGATTTCTCATAACACAAAAATCCCGTTTTTTCGCGTTCCCGTGGGAATTTCGGGAAATCCCTTCTTAGTGCTCACCTACACCCCCCAAGGAACCTACCTGCAAAATTTCAGCCCGCTACGCCCAGTAGTTTCGGCTCTGCGTTGTCTGTCAGTCAGTCAGTCAGTCAGTCAGTAACGGAAGAGTTTTATATATATTGATGATATTATGTTATTAAATATTACCTTAAAAAAAAACTAAACAAAGACATATTTACAAATAAAAAATGGCCTCCAAATCACTGCCACCGGAAGGTACGGTGCCTAGCAGGCTGGCTGCGTTACCTCTCTGAATAAATAAAGAAATAAATAAATAATCTTTATTTTCAAGTAATAAACTTAACTTAGGGTTCCGCAGAGTTAGAAAAATTCTTAGGACTAAGTATTAAGTTTTAACATATTATTGACTCTAGTACCTCAAAAAGGATGAACCTGTGCTAGAGGTACCAGTGCTCTTCCAGAAATGATCATTAGCATAAAAAACATATGTTTTCTTTTATAAATTAGGAATTGGTACGGAGTAGGTAAACTAAACATAAATACATCTAAGAATGTATGTGTGTGCGTGTGTGAATGGCCAGACTTATTCTCTGGCCAAGGTACGAGCCAGCCCGCCGGTCACCGGAATGGTCGATCAGACGCGTCGATAATTCCTTAAATAGTCGACGCGCCCCTGGCCCCCAAGGCCCTAAAGTTTCGACCCCAAACGGCACAAACTCATACTGCTGACTAATTGCCGCGTATTTGCGCCGTTTGAGGTCTTCGGCAGCTGCGGCCGCCGCGCCAGCCTCACCTGATGTTCTTTGCACGTGGCAAGCCGCCATGGTGTCAACACACGTGGCGTCCCACACCAGCGGCCTGCCACGTGTCCAGGGGACGATAGTCATACCGTCGGGCCTCTTTCCGTCGTCTCGCGCCAGACCGTTAGGTTCAAGAACGGCCGGCACGTTGACAGTGGTAAGGGCCCGACGGATTATGTCATTTAGACTGGCGTGGCGAGCCATGCGACCAGCGCTGCGCATACAGGAGAGGCCGTGGTGGCCGAGGTGATCGACCATATCTCCACAGTGGCAGCGATGAGGAGCACACGTCCTGACTCCCAGTCTCAGGCACACCCCCAGGGAAAGTGTGGTCTTGTGTAAGAGGGTTCCCAGGTTAGCCGATGGTAGCGCCTACAGCCAGTAACCTGACACCGGATCAAATGCTGCGTGTAGGCGAGCCCGTTCTGCAGGATCGCCGGCCGAAAGTATAAGCTTGTTTTGTATTATCTTGCATTTTAAAATAACACGTTGTACAAAACTACTCTTTAATATTTTTTTGACCGCCGAAAAAAAAGGAGGAGGTACTCAATTCGACACGTATATTTTTTTTTTCTAATGTATGATCACGCATCACTTTTTACAGAGTAGTCCAATTTTGATAATTCTTTTTTTAATCGACAGGGCATACAGATTCCTCGTACAAAGATCACTAAATTAGGTACCTTAAACTTAAAGAAAAAACCAAAATTCGTGCGCTGCCGCGCATCAATCTTTACGTAATTATGGAATTTGCTTGTGTGCCGCGCTGACTTAAAATTACTTGGGATACCCTACATTACTTTAAGAACTTAGTAATTCGATTATTATTTTATGCTTTTCAGTTTTTTTTTCGGCGGTTTTATTTTTTGATAAAAAGTTTTATTAATAAATCCTGACTTTGGCGGTCCGGTTTCAAATCCCTGCGGGCGAACATGATCAATATCGATGATGATTTTCCTATCTGGGTGTATTTTTATGTCATTGCATCTGTTTCGGTCACTTAAGTATTAAGCTGCTCTGAGAGTGAAACGTTACTAACAAATATTCAAACTACTGAATTTCAAACCCTTGTTTTGTTCGCAACGAAACAAAACACTATTGTAAACCGACCGTTTTCAGTTAACAGGCTTCACAGTTTCACGGAAATAAATGGACCAAACTGGACATTAAGAAGGGGTGGAATATAAAGGCTCGATCGATACTGGTCCGCACTTTAAGCTTCCTTGGTAGGGGGTATTTCTTCTTTCGTTCCTTGGGGTGGTTCTGCTGACCAGCTTATTAAGAACTTTCAAAATTTATTCCGCCCGTTTCTAGTTGTTGTTTTGGCCAGGAGGGGGCGGGTCAGCGTTGAGTGGTTACGTTGGGTGTCTTCTTCTTACTGGTGTAGGTGTTTTGTCTATGTGTTAGTGCTTTGGATTCGATTTAGACACTAACGGAGACATTTATATATCTTACATTTTGATATACCATTCCTTTCTTTAAATATCAGAGTTTCAATTTAGTACATTACATTTCAGATGCTCTTAATTCTCGAATTAACGCAACATAAACCTAGATTTTTATACCTTTTCATAGTAATCTATGCTTATCTTGAGCTAATTCTTCAATTAAGCAACGTCTGCACGCGTCGGCCTAAGCATAATACATATACTTATTATTTATCGTAAAGGAACTATAAAAAAGTAAAAATGTTCAATGTCTCTCGGTTATTCCAGCCTACAATCACAAGAATCTACAATTTCTTTTTTTTCTCATCTTTCAGTGCACATCTCCGCAGGCGTCGCCTCTACGTGCAGCGCCCGTTAGCCCGGCAAGTTTAAGACTGTCGGGAGCTCGCAATCAGAACTGCTTTTCATTAGAGTAGATGGTTATCGTGGAGCGTGCGCTGTTTGACGAGGAGCCTTATCTTTATAGCAGCAGAAAGCTTCAGTAATGTTTGAAGCAGGTAATTTGGAATTTCTAATGAAGATTTTTTAGTTTGAAATTGTTTTCTTTCTATTGCACTTTTAGACACTTTTCATAAATATTTTGAATTTATTTGCATAATAAGAAAGAGAAAAATAGAAAGAATATATTTTTATTTCAATAATTATATAATAAACTATTGGTATATTTATTTTATGTTATAATTGGTAAAAAAACGTATTTGAAGCAAATAACGACGCGGATTTATTTTTAACGTTAATCAATATATATAAAACTCTTCCGTTACTGACTGACTGACTGACTGACTGACTGACAGACAACGCAGAGCCTAAACTACTGGGCGTAGAAAGCTGAAAATTGGCACGTGGGTTCCTCGGGGAGTGTAGGTGAGCACTAAGAAGGGATTTCCCAAAATTCCCACGGGAACGAGAAAAAACGGGAATTTTGTGTTTTTTCGTAATCTGCGCGGGAAAAACCGCGGGGCAGCCTCTAGTGTCCATATAAAGAGACATTTAACGTTAAAATAAATCCGCGTAGGTATGCTATGGCAGGAAGATACATTAATTACACGTGATAATATATTTAACTAAAAAAATATATGTAGCCTTCGTAATAAAAATAAACAAGATGGCGCAGGTACTCCATACAAATGTAGGTATTTGTGTTAAATAAAGCTGCCATTTATTCATTCATTCACAAAGATATTCCAGTCAAGTCTAGCATTAATCCTCTCAAGAGCCAGACAGTAAAGAACTGAGAGCGGGCACCGCATACGAATGAGAACTGAACTTATTTACCAAACGAATGAAAGACGTGATGGAAATTACTGAGACATAGGTTGTGGAGTAAAAGGCACCTCCTTTCTTATAATTATCATAAATTTAAAGGAACTCTGTTTATCATTGATACACAATCGGGCCTTAACTACGGACCCGGTATTTTATGATTAGAATGACAAGACGGAGATAAGAATCTTTTTATCCCAAAAAATCCCACGGAAACGGAAAATTTGGTTTTTATGGTTTGAAGGGAAATTGTAATACCTACCGGTTTATATATGAGAATGTGAAGCCTCTTTTTACGTAACTTATATAAAAAAACTTAAGATAGAAGCAATAAAAACCAGCCAGTCGCAATTTGGATAAAAAAAAAAGAGTAGGTACCTACCTAAAAGAAAACTCACGACTATTTCTCGTCGCCAACTTTAAAAAACAAAACAATAAAAGCGGACTGTCTTGGCGCGAGAGCAAAATAAAATAGAAAAGTCCTTTTAGTTTAGTTACGTTACGACGTTGCAAGGAAAAAGGTTGAAAACCGGAATTTTATTTAATTTTTCAAATTTACCTTATATACTAATTTCAGTTGATTATACTTTTTTATTAAAACGTTCAAATTAACAAAGGTTAATTAAGGGAAAAAACATGACAAAATTATCAGTTTTTTATTGTTTAAATACATATCAGTGTTTAATTTTCATACAACTGTCTGAAGACTTAGGAGACTTTGTTTAAATATTTTTTTTATTGTTAATTAAATCTGCAATTCTATTAGCAAAATAAATAAAGCCTTCTAACTTTCTTATGGATTGAAGGACAGAAAAGGTAATACTTGTGTTACTTTAGTAGTAGGGTCCCTAGGGGTAAATAATTGTACGAAACCCCGAAAAGTAGTAATATTATACCTACACATAAAATTCGTAGGTATGAATATGAAGTTTCGATATCAGTTTTCGACATACCGATTCCGTCCCTACTCGGGGGCGGAAGATGATAAAAATAATTTCTACGAATGCCAGGGACGGCGGCAGGAGTCCTTTTTACTGCCTTTTTATTTTTTATTCACCTGCGTTAAAGTGGCGGAAAAAGATTTGCATAAAACCCCCCCGTGAAAACGTCTGGACGGCGGACGCTTATTTTCGTTAATTTGAATATTTTGCATTTTCAGACAAGTCTCCTCTATTTAAAAAGGTTGTGCATTAAAAATAAATAAAGGTACCTTTACCCTTATACTAAAATGCAACAAGACATAATTAAATTAATATTGTAAAATGTGTTCTTTAATATATTTTTACAATAAGTATTATTATTTGTGTTAAAACCGTGCTATCGACTACCTTAATCGAAAATATCGGAAACCTTTCAGATAACTCAATACTAATATCTATTTCCTCGTACGATACCGTACTCATAATTCGTTTACACCTATTGAAATCAGAAAAGAAAATTCGCGTTTAGGCATATAAAAGCTTTAATAAAAAGAAATTCCTTATCGTCTCGGGCAAATTGACACGCGCGCGTGCCGAGGAGCACGGAGCCTGTCCACCGCTGCTGGAGACAGTAAGGGTAAATTTAACGTCCAATGCCGGCTTTTCTTTATAATAAATCCTAATAGATCCAACGTTATAAGATTTTCTAGTATCCTTTATTCTAAATGGTAATAATTGGTGCCCTAGTCGTTATTATAAATGTATTTTTGTAATAATTAACTTCTTTTTTAAAAAGTGCATTAGAATGTTAGCAAAACTGGTATCAGTTTTTATAACAATAACCTTTTTTTTTTTAGTATTGAATAACAGCAACATTTTTGTGTATATAGTCAAAACTTGAATTTAAATTTGAGAATTTAGCATAAATGAAATGAGTAAAAGTTTTAAAAATGCAAGTAGTACCTACTTATCTCGCAATGTGCGCCCGCTCCGAACAAACGATCGCAAGGATCGGCCTAGCAAACGGACCGAATACAAAACAGCGTGCCACCCTAACCTTGCCCCACCCCTGCCGCTTCCTTAATGTGTAACAAAGACACCCCTCTTATCCGATCCGCCCCTGGACCATTTTACACTAGCACTTGTTTGTGTGAGTTTAGTTCTGTCCATGTGTGCGTGGAATAGTTTGAAATATTTCGTATTAAATTCTCGGGGCCTCCATCAATATAAGTTTACGGTTATCTTTTATGATAGCTCGAGAGGATCGGTTTATGTATTGTTTAATTATGCTTTCGTCGTTTTTAGCTGATGTTTATAGAGTAAATCGGTGGAATAGCAAAGCTAGATTCGTTGAGTTATAGGCTAAAATTTTTTTTTATTCAAATTAACATTCAAAAAAAAAATTAGTTAGAATTGAGTAAAAAATTGTAAATGCATTAAAAATCTTAGACACAGCAACACAAACTTTTCTACTTCAATCGTTTTCGAGATAACTGCACGTCATTCTACAGGGTTAGTGTAGATTCACCAAGCTCACATGCGCTTTGTGGGATGAGTTCCTGTAACATATAAAAATATATATAGACATTTATATATAGAACATTTTTTGAACAAGAGTCTGTTCTTTGTTTCACTGTAAAATATTTTAAGTCCAGGCCTGTTTACAAATTTTGTATGTATTAAACTTTTAATTAATCAATATATATAAAACTCTTCCGTTACTGACTGACTGACTGACAGACAACGCAGAGCCAAAACTACTGGGCGTAGCGGGCTGAAATTTTGCATGTAGGTTCCTTAGGGAGTGTAGGTGAGCACTAAGAAAGGATTTCCCAAAATTCCCATGGGAACGGGGAAAAAATCGATTATTGTATTTATAAGAAATATGCGCGTGTGAAACCGCGGGGCAGCCTCTAGTACAATACATACTCTTAACCTCTACATGAGGAGTCAGTCCCCTTTTTTCGCAATTCGCAACTTCTTGCTGATTAATGTCTTCCGAGATCCGGCCTCTATGCTAATTCCGCTCGTGTTACAAATGCGCTCCTGTATTAATTATGCCAACAAGAGTTACACTTTCACTCTGGAATTGTATATCTATGCTTGTTTTCCTTTTTTATATAAATGGTGCTACCTATAACATTATATTACTAGTCGACCCGGCGAACTTCGTACTGCCTGACCTATTACTATTTGGTGCATGTATTATACATATAAACCTTCCTCTTGTATTGATCTATGTATCGATTATAAAAAACCGCTTCAACTTCCGTTAAGATAAGCATACATAGTGACAGACAGACGCGGGAAGCGACTTTGTTTTATACTAAGTATTGATATTGAAGTGTCCATAACATAAAATGCGTGAAAATGGGGTCAAAAATATTTAAAACTACCTATAACTTCGTTGTTCTAAAAATTGCTTTTTGCATTGTCAAAGCGTTGTAATTAAGGTAATCTGCTTAGTAAATTCTTTAGTAGAACAGAAACTTTGAAGCCGCCTCCGTAGCTCAGTGGCGTAGCGCGTCGCGCCTTTGATTAGGGCACGGAAGGTTGTGGGTTCGATCCCCGCAGAAAACACCACATATTGATTTCTTACAAAAATCACGTTGTGGTTGTTTTCGGTTGGATAGGACATTGCAGGCTTGAATCACCTGATTGTCCGAAAAGTAAGATGATTCCGTGCTTCGGAAGGCACGTTAAGCCGTTGGTCCCGGCCGCAGTAGTGGTCGTTATAACCGCGGCGACAAGCTGGCCCCTTGTCACGTTGGTAATAAAAGCATAAACTCGGCTAAATGTGGGTCCGGCTCTTGAGCTGGTACCTCTGCCTAACCCTCCGGGGAATAAAAGGCGTGAGATTATGGATAAATTATACCTACTTAGGCGACTTTAGAACCAAAGCTCTGTTTAAAAGCTGCTCAGCGGCTGTTAGGTAAATCTTCCAGGGCATCGAGTCTTTGAAAAACAATTTTCAGCGTCACTAAAGCGTTATAAAGAAGCCTATCGTTAAGGGTTAGGTTCTTTGACCTGAATATTATACTGGTCGGCATCTCTGGTCACTTGTAGTGGTATTATTGGGTCATTCATATAGTTTTTGCCTTATTGAAATGTGTACAAGTTGCAAGAACCTCGCATAATGTTAGTAAATATATTGAGTCATTATTTTTATGCAGATACTAGTCGTCCCGGCGAACTTCGTACCGCCCAACCTATTTCTATCTTGTGCATGTGTACTAATTATAAACCTTCCTCTTCAATCACTCTATCCAATAAAAAAGACAGCATCCAAAATCGTTGCATACTTATAAAGATTTAAGCATACATAGGGACAAACGGGGGAAGCGACATTATTTTATACTATGTATTGATTAATATTAGTTTTTAGGAAATTAGACAAAAAACTGGGACTTCTGGATCTCTAAGCTAATAATTCATAATTTAATTAAGACATTTAAAAGAACTAAAGTAGCATTTTCACCAAAAATATTTTAAATGTACTCCTAGTTTTGAAGCACTTCACAAAATTCCAAGCATTTATAGAATCTTCAGAGTTTCAAAGGTTTCTAAGTAACTACTTTGGCATATAAGTAGCTACCCGGATTGGAAAATAGAAGTGACGATTTTTTTTTATTCCATGTTGCAATGTTTTCCGAGAGAGTATCGCTACTTTAGCAGCCTACGTATTTATTAGTAAAATTCATAAAAGTACGACACAAGACACAAGCTGTTAAAAGAATAAACTACTAACGCCACCTAGTGTCGAGTAGCATATCTAAAAAATGGTTACATTTTATACCGCTAGATGGTGCTTCTTAAAATATGTTTCTAAAATTGGCCGCGAGTGGCGCTAGTGAAACAGACAGTAGCGACACCTATTGTTGAGTAGCACTACCAAAACGAATAGCGTGTAACATAAAAGTTTGTTTTATATAATCAAGCACGAATCCAAGCATAATGAGAAGGTACTAGTAAACGAAATGCGGGTTTTGCATAATTTTGTACAAACATATTTTATTAATAAATAGTTTTGAAATTTAATTAAATTAGTGGGCACACCGAGGCTTAGGGTTAAAAAGTACCAGTCAATGTCCTTTCTCAGGCTCTAGTCTATACTATGCGTATCGGTTCCGTAGTTCTGTCGTGAAAGCGAGACAGACAGACAGTAAGACAGACAGAGTTACTTTCGCATTTATTTAAGTTATGTAAATAATTGGATTACCACCAATTCTACCTTATTATTACTTTTTTTTTTATAAGTATTTCAAAAAACTGAGTTCGTGGGGACGTGAGGTTTAGAACAAGTCCAAGTGAACTTAAATTATAAAAAACAGATATTATAAAAAATATCCTATTTCCGAAACGAGAACATCTCGCAACTAGAGACGAGGGCCGCCGCAGCTGCCGGACCGGTCGCCTTTGTGTCCAAGCTTTTATTATTTAAATATCGATAAAAACGAAAGAATGGCGAACACGCACTGGAAAAAGCAGAGTAGGCAGATCTTCACAACCTTCGTCATGGAATCAGAAATGATGAGATCCGCAGAAGAACAAAAGCCACTTCCATAGCCCAAAGAATTGCAAAACGAGCCGCTGCTGGTGCCGAAAAGTTCTCGAGTGGCGACCGCGCTCCGGAACAGCCAGAGTCGGCAGACACTTACAAAAACAACACAGTGGTCGACCAGGTGAAGTTTACGCGAACATTAGTTCAGGATCGCCCTATACCTGTCGTTGTCTATAGAATACTAATCGACCCGGCGAACTTCGTACCGCCTTACCTATTACTATATTGTACATGTGTACATATAAATCTTCCTTATGAATTACTCTATTAATACATAGATATACTATATACATAGGGACAGACGCGGGAAGCGACATTGTTTTATACATATGTATTGATATTGATTTGGTGTGCGGAATGCCTATGCCTAGCAGTGGACAGATGTCTTTCGAATGAGATGTTGATGGCGATACAAAATTACTCTACTATCATTACTCTAATTAGATTACGATTTCTTATCATATTGTTTTGTTACAATTTTTTTTTAATACTAGTTGACCCGGCGAAATTCGTACCGCCCTTATAATATCTATTATAAATTAGAGCCTGTTTGCTGTTATTCTGCTGTGTATACTAAAAAAACATAAGTACTTATCCCTCTAACTTTCTTGAAAATATCTATAGTCTACATTTTTATTATTTATAGGTACATACCCACCTAGTGAATTTTTTTTTTTGGTACCTACGGTCTTTCGATCGAATCTATTTGATTCAAACAAGCAAGCAATAATAATAATACCTCATAAAAATTCACATTTAGCTATGTAACTTAAATTCTCTTTTTTTTTTCAGGTAAATTTACCGCTCACGTTAGAAGGAAATAGACGGCGAACAAAGCGTCTAAACAATTTATTAGTAAAATTATTGTTTGTTGTTATTAATCATTATTTTTTTAATAAAGCAATTATTAAATTAGTTTTAGAAAAATAGTTTGTTATATGTACAGTTTAAAAAATATAATCGAAGTATTTTGTTGTTATTACTCATTGAATTGGTATAAAATTTTAGTTTTATCAATTAGATATTATATCTCTTTTCATTCTGAATCACAAAAAAAAATTGAATATAGGTAATTTAAATTATACTTAGGTTCATATTTTAATCAGTTAAAGTTAAAAAAACTTAGTATAAAATATGTTTTTTGAAAGATACCGCTTTGAACGATCGTTTGTTTTAGTAGGTAGGTACCTATTTTCTTGTTTTTTGAATACATTATACATAAATCAAAAATACCTATAACACGCCGATTTACTCATATATGGGTACCCACAGTGTAGGTATGAGTCGGAAATCACCAAAGTCACTTTTCTACTCCACACTACCTGTTGAACCACCGTATGCAGACTTAACAAAACTCAATAATAATCAAAAGCGGTACTAAAAATCGAATAAATCAAACAAAAATAAAATAACCGATCACAATCAAAGCGCGTGGAGAACCGAAGAGAGAATAAAAACCTGTTTTATTTCATTTATATAGGGTTTTGTGAACGCAGCATCCGCGACTCGGATCTTTTGTGAAGCTGAAAAGACAATGTCTAACCGGTTTGTTTTGTTAGAACATAATATTTGGGTCACCAACTGCTTCTGATGTTAGGTCCAGTCTGCTGCTATCTGTGTCGCGAGGATGTGGGATTTAAAAAATTAAAATTCCAAAGACTTTATAAAGAGTTTGGATTTGCCGTGCGAAATTGACAGGTTCTAAAATCAAATCATATTGAAGTGAAATTTAGTAAACGTTTAAAAACTCGCATAATCAGCCAGACACTTTAAACGGTAAGTTTCGACATTGTAAATGTTTTTCCAATTCTTTCGATTGTTAAAAAATAATCCAAGACGAAAGCACTCAAAAAGCAATATCCAAAGCTCGCTACCCTAAAGCAAACGCAAAAAAAAAATGCAAATCTCGCTCGTAAAAGTACCAATAAGCACATAACTACCCCAAGTCGAATCGGCTATCGATTTTAAGGGCCCCTTTTCTCCGATTTTTTTACATAACAAAGAAAATATACTAGGAGGAGTTTCGCAAGGGAGTTCGCCCTTCTTGCTGTTTTGTGTATGTGTGCTGTCTGTGTAGCCGCGAATAGGGTGAGTCTGTGTTAGTTGAGACTATCGGGGTTGGGAATGGGGCTGTGATTTACAGTGCAACCGTCGAATCTTAAATTGATTGCGAATTAAAGTAATTGAAATGTTAGTAAAAACCGCGTCGACCGCAGCTAGATGAATTGGTTTTCTTGTGCGTGTGGCGGTGGGCTGTCGAATTGTTGTTTATTTCAGCTTTCTCAGTTGACATCAGTTACCTTCCTCTATATGCAATTGTGGTGTGGTTCTTTTTTTACGTAAAGTGGCGGTCCAGGTCGGCGTAACACTTCCGGTTTTTCTGTATTGCAAAATAGCTATTGTTCTTTATAATACAGTCTAGGGCGCATGAGACCAGAGACAAATCTGTAACGCCCTCCTTACCTCCTTAACCTTTTTTTGTGTCTTTTTTTTCACAAATGGCACTAACTGCTGTACCTACTACCGAGCGAGGTCTCAGTAGCACAGCGTTTAGTGCCTAAAGAGATGCAGGTTCGATCCTATGTGTGCCTAGGTCCTTATGTTAACATTTTTTATTTCTTATAACGTTCAATTCAAAATATGTATGTTTTAAATTAAGCATAATATGCTTTATCTAAATACAACTTATAACTAGTTATTAAACGCTACCTATGCTATTTCCATAATTAACCTAAGGGAAGATAAAAGTATCAAACTGTCGCGGTCGCACTGTAAGAAATGAAGGGCAAGAAAGCCCTCCCTCACGCATACTTCTGTGAACGAAAAAAAAATACGACACAACTCATAGGTATAAGACATTGAATGAATGCGTCATTAGGAACTTTTCTTTGATACTCAACGGTTTATTTTTTCTTTTTTTCGAGGCGAACGTGAGACTATATAACATGAGTTAAAGTTGCCTCACTTTGAATATAATTTTAATTCACACAAATAGAGTTAAAAAAGTACATCCTTGGTGATTCAGTCTTCAGCTCTTGTTCTCAACGCAACTCAAAGACGCCACTTTTTAAAAAGTTATGCTAAGCCAACTCCTAGCTAATGTGATAGAAAAAAGTAAACTAATATTAACGAATAGTCGAATAATACTAAATTTAAAATAGTAGCAAAATAAAAATTCTATAGCTGAGCAGACCTAGATTATCTATGTAGCATATAGAGGATCTCCTTTCGTTCATCTCGCGTTTTTTTTATAGACTTTTCTCTATAAGTGGATGGAAAACATTACTGCAAAAATGGCCGTATTAGTAAGTACTCTGTAAGTATAGTATTAATAGCGAATAAAAAAATCATCAACACAAGCCTTAATTGCGTCTTGAGCCCTTGGCGATTTTTTTTCTTTTTTTCAATTCTAAAAGGGTTGCTTAGCCTGCCAGTACGAGGGGAGCGTTTGAAGTAAGGAGTCCGCTAAGACGGTGGGGGAGACGTCAAAAGCGGACGATGCAAGGGTTTTGTATTCTAAAGAACTTCATTTTCGTCTTTTTTGCTATGGACTCATTTACAAATTTAAATTTTGTATCGACTCTGTTCTTTGTTTTTTATTTGCATTTTGAAGTCATGTTACAAGTTTAAAACTTTAGCCATACCTAGTATGGAACAAGCCTAAGGTAAATTAAGTTATCTCTAATTATAATTTGAAAGTTGTTTTTTTATTTTATTACAAATTAAAATTAAAAACACAGCAGACCCCCACTAGGTGGACCGACTACGTGGTAACATTTTGCACTGAAAGACAAGGAGGTTATGAGGCAGTCTTTTGTGGAGTCTATGTCATGCAGTAAAGTTTTTCAGCTGTTATTATGATAGATGCTGATGAATGATGATACTTATTATAGAATCTTTAGGCAACAAAGCAAATAGTTCCTTATCTATAATTATGTAGGTCCTACGTTACATATAAACGCACAAATTTATTAATTTCTCCCCCAAATTCCATAGAGACGTTTACCAAATTGAAATATTCGATTTATCAATAAGCAAGCCCTTTGGAAGTAATTTTATTAACATTCGTCGAAAGCCTGCGGCTTAGTGCGTAGTCTTGGGTAGCTCTTTGTTAGATCGACCTGAACTATGTATAAGGAAATACCCTACACTTAACTTCTTTCAACCTATAACTATAATTATCTAGGCAGTATCTTTAATTAAAGTTGACACAATCAATTCCTTACAAAGCCTGGATGACGATTGTAATTCTAGAGGTCATAGAAAATATTATAAAATTAAAGCTGCTAGGTAGTAACATCGAGTTTCACTAGAGTATAACTTGTGCCGATGAAGAAAAGTTTGGACAAGACATGACAGTCGCAAACGTCCTCGGTCAAAATTAAATATAGTCGAGCGCGGCAGTGTCATGGTTTTTTAAAACCCGAGTAAACTTATTGAAGCCAGAAAATACATACACTAACAGGCTATTTCATCAGCCTACTTCAGACTTCATTAAATGTTAAGATCTGCAAATTAATATAAGACCTACTTTAAGTTTTATTTGTAAATTTATGAATTTTCCAATAAATTTTATTATTTATTATATTTTACACTATTGTTGAAAAATAGTCTTTAGTTAAGGTAGTAGTTACAAAGTATAAGTATAAGTTAAGGTGATGGGGTAGACCACACGATGCCTTTCTACATACTTTACCTACTCCTACATCGTATGAATGAATTGAACCGTGCCAGCCATTACTCCGGGCAGCCGCTCCACTGGGCTGCCCCCCGCTGAGGGCAGGATGTACTACCTACTGTCTTCGACATGCGCTTCACTTCATTTGAGGTGGACTTGTTTACTTTACATGATCAGTGTAAATTTAATACTACGTTATGATCTGAAGTTATCGTTGTCGTTTTTTTTCCTAAACTAAACCTACTTATAATATTCTAAGAACCTTAGGCATTACAGTCGTATCACAGCTTGAACTTGCACTCCCATGTGTCAAAATGTAACTTCAAATTGTTTTCCGCTTCAAATTGATACACATAGTCGAGTTCCGACTTCGTGACAGTGAAACAATGCTCCAAGCCAGCTCGAGCCAGGATAATCAGTACTAGGGAACTACTTGTCCGAGTATCATGCTCGACCGAGTAGCCTCCAGACACTAACTCTGAATGTCAGCTAGCGCACATCTGCGGCGGAATCCGCGCAAATATACCGAAGATGACGATTTAAACTGATCTCTAAATTCTATGGCAGAGGACTGAGAAGCAACGCAATGCAACCCTTCTTGCTTTGAATAATTTTCGATTGAAAACATGTTTAAACCCAGTTAGAGTATTAAGGGAACCATTTAGTAATTTGTGATTTAGGATACTTACTTTTTTTGTTTTCTTCTCGGTATCTCCGCCGCCTGATTTTGCACTGGGCCTAGTCGCATATAGTTAGTTTGATTGCTATTTTAGATTTTTTTGATAAAGGGATTTTTTTGTACAAAACACACAGACCCAGGAAATTAATATCGGAATCGTACCCGGACCACAGAAGTCACGGGAAAAATCACTGCCATCTGAACGACGAAATTGGTCATAAGTTTGTTTAGTGATGTGTGTATTGATTATTTTACTTACATACTGGCCTACCCTTCCAAACTATATTCATATTTCAGTAGATACGAGACGGTAAACTCCTCAAGACCGGACCGGGCGTCTTCCTAATAATTTCCTAGCACGAAATGTTATTAGACGTGCAATTAGTGAGAGTTGGTCGCACATCCGCCGGACGCGACCCTCCCTCGGCCCGCCCGTATAAGATACACTCAAGTTTACAAGATTTTATCTTTGAAGAAGATTATTCAGAAGTTCCTATGTAGGTATAATGGCATAATCTTGCTTTAACGCAGCGCAGAAGCACAATTTTCCAAAATCCCACTTTCGTTCTATGATCAACATAACAAAATTTACGATAAGGATTTTAATTGCTTGTGTTTTTGTTTTACGTGTGTGAACATATTTTTTTTTTGTCTTGACTGTCTGAAATCAGTCAACATATGTGAAAATGTATGTACTTACCCAATTTATTGTATCTAATCGCATAGGTTAGACTTTTCTCAAGCCATTGCTAGCTAATTTGGATTAATCAGACAGAATATTAACCACCGCCAACTAGGCTGGATTGATCAAAATATTAACTACCAAATTTTACCACTCCTCATGTTCCGTTGGCAGTGATGTTGATTTCGAAAATCTGGTACAACTGATCTAGTTAGAGGCATTGAGTATGATGAGATTTATTAAGAAATCATAAAAATATTGATAAAAGGGTTATCAGTTTAAGTTTTATTCAGGTACTTATCGTTATACGTTTAAGGAAATTAAATTAAGGGTCCTCTTAAATAACTACCTTTACGTTATTCCTTCCAAAAGACAACCCACTAAATAGTCTAACCATTTAAACTGAGGCAATCTGGACCCATTCTGAGCCAATTAATTAAGTCGCAATGTCCGTTTTGTAGGACAGATAAGGCTCTATTCACAACGTCGGAGCGTTGCGATTGAAGCGAGTGAAGCGTGTAAAACAAATTAGTTCATGTCCAAGCCTGAGATCCGTCTGCGCTTGTCTTATAGGTGGGAATAAGAGAGATATGCAGTCGTCTTTTCAAAAGATCTGCTTCTTTCAGTCTTGCAGAGAGTCAAGCGGTGTTTTTTTTAAATTAAGTAAGTACGTCAGTTATTGTTAACTTTTATAAATATGTATTTATCTGTAGAATTAACTACACCATCATTACAGAAAGTAAATTTTATTTGAAATTAGGATGCATGTAAAAACGTCTGTTGTTGCGCAAGGTCTGTAATTAAGCAATCTTGTACAAATTAGGCGACAACTCTTATTTTATGTTAGTAAATTAAATCTTAGCCCATAGGACCTCTATTCGTCCACTGTTCTCTCGTTCATAATTATCATCACAAGTCCATTGTAGGGTGAGACGGGCGTCTACCGACCACGGAGAAACATTTTATTTACAGAAAATCTTTTATTTATCCTACTACTATTATAAAGGCGAAAGTTTGTAAGTATGGATGTATGGATGTTTGTTACTCTTTCACGTAAAAACTACTGAATGGATTTGAATGAAACTTTACCACAATATAGCTTATACATCAGAATAACATATAGGCTACAATTTTTGAGGTTTCTAATGTGAGGTCGTAAAATTTTTGAGGTTTCTAATGTGAGGTCGTAAAAAAACACATTTTTTGCGCTTACATTGCAAACGCTGACTGAATCCTACAAGATAGATCAAAACAATGTACTACAGTATTGTACAACTTAAAAAGGTCTCCAAAAAAGTCCGTGATGGTATATGTTTATCTCTTAGGAATAACCCACAATAACCATTTTTTATCCTTTACTTTGTACGAGAAATAATGGCTTATTTACGAAGCGATTTTAAGCAATACCGTTTCACGTTGTGTCCGTTTTGCGAATTTTCAAGGCACTAGCGATTTGATAAAAACGTATGGTCGCCTACTTCAATATCAATACATAGTATAAAACAAAGTCGCTTCCCGCGTCTGTCCCTATGTATGCTTAAATCTTTTTAACTACGCAACGTAAGTTGATGCGGTTTTTTTTAATCGATAGATCTATTTGAGAAAAAGGTTTATATGTATAATAAATGCATAATATAAAAGAGTAACACGGATAATTTAAGAGGTTTCTAAAGTGATGTCGTAAATGATTTTATTTGAGCTAACATTGCAAAAGCTGGCTGAACCCTAGGAGATAGATAAAAATAATGTACCACAGTATTGTAGATCTCAAATAGCTCTACAAAAAAGTCCGCGATGGTATATGTCTATCTCTTAGATATAACCCAAAATAAACATTTTTATCCTAATTTTTTTACAAAAATAATAATGGTATATTTTCGATGCAATTTAAAGCAATACGGCATTAATCCTTATCCAATTTAATACCTTTAATACATTGTGGATTTAATAAAGATCAAATAGTCGTTTACAGCATACAGATATAACAGATTGAAAATTTCCCGATATGCGACACATGGCCAATGATGGTCTTTGTTTGCAAATGCGACAGGAGTTCTTCTTAGCCTTATTATTATACCTAAGCTTTAACTTTTCCACGGCAGAGCAAAGGCCTCATTCCTCCTTTTCCACACTTCACTGTCCTAAGAAGATTCCCACCAGGCTCTGTTAAGCGCTTCCAGTTCGTCGCTCCACCAATCGTTTCCCGAAGCAACCACGTCATCTCTGAAAGTTTTTCAAGACCCACTCAGTGGTGTTCTTAGCCCTAAGATCGCAGTTTATACAGGCGACATGGCTGGCCCAGTCCTATTTTTTTTAGCCGCTTTTTCAACTATACATTCACTTTATGAGTTCTGGCGCGCAGTTCGCTGTTTCAGAATTTATCCATCAATCACAGCACCATGCGCGTTCCCAATATGCCATGCGGTATATATGTATGCACTCCATATTGCCCATAGATCGTAGTTGACATAAGCGACATATCCAAGACCAAAGTAGTGACAAACTGTTTATAGCAAACAGACACAGCCTGTGGCACTGAGCTTAGAGGGGAGCCGGCGAAGAAATGACATGCCCTCCCCGAGAGGAACAGATAGGCTTGGGAGGACACTGGATGTCGATCATCACAATTCTTTCCAAATTGCCACGACGGCCACCGGCGGGTTTTGGTGGCTGTGAGCCCCGAATACCGCCTTCGCTCCCCGCGCTACAAAAAAAGTGCAAAGATCTTTGTCCCCGGCGGCCGTCTTGGCGCTTTTGGGAAGAACCCCGGGCACCACATTTTCAAAAAATTCTACGGGAGCGGTAAAACAGAAAGTTTTGAAGGTATTAAACTCCTAGAGCTAGAAGGTGAAGTAGAAAATAGATTACCAAAATTCACATGGGAACAGAACATTATCCTCTACACTATTTTTATTTACGTAGTTAATACTCCAACCAATTAAAAGTAGTGCAACACGCTACTATCAGTATTAGGAACTATGAAAATATAGGTTTCTTATGAACGGTTCAGTGTAAAAATGTTTTTTTGGAGTTTCCACGTAAACTGAAATATGTGTACTTACTAATTTTAACTAATATAAGGACAAACCGCTTGAAATTTTTATTTTAAAAATATTTTATGTTTAGGGTGTATGGGTGCAATCCAAAATTATTTTCCTAAATTCCTGAATAAGTCATCCACCAGTTATTTCCGTAAATTATGAAAATGCGCGTGCGAAGCTGCGGGCAAAAGCTAGTTGCTTATAAATTAGACTTGAAATGTCTAGTGAACTATAAATTTGCTATAGAATTTCAGTGAGATGAATAGGCAGGCAATCATAACTTAAAATTGATATATAATAGTGTCACTAAAGAATTTACGTACGCATTTTTATATAATTATTTTTTCTGAAACTAGTTATACGATGGATGATGGAACGTCTAGCTAGATCAAACGCAATTTTTCCTCTTGCTTATTTATATTATTAATTTGATGCATTTAGCGCAAATAATGTTGAAATAATGTTAAATTTGTCGCAATATGTACCACTCCGAATAAAAAAGGCTTTGAATCGAAAATTTAAAAGCGTCGGACCGAGAACAAAAAACGCTCAAGACAAAAAAGTAACAGTGATCGTTTTTATGATTCTTTGTTTATTTATATCTAAAAAGTTCAATAAATTTTGAAAAGTATATGACGAATGTAAAGTAGGGCATGAATACCGGGATCTCGGAATCTCGTAATATCGGAATCTCGGAAGAAATATACCTACGATATTTTCAATTCCGATATTGAGGTAGCCAATATCGGAATCTCGTAGCAAGACTTTTATTGTTATTTGAGTTCTAAAATAAATGTTTAAAGCATTCCACAAGTCTCCAATATAAAAAATAACTGCAAATTCGTTAATTTTAAGCTTTTTTAATCAGAAACAATATTTCAAAGCAGTTCATTTAGTTATTTGGTACATACTTTGTACTAGTACAATGTAGATAAGGAAAAACCAAAATTTTAAATAAATAGTATACATAATAATAAAAATTAAAAATCAATAGTTTTTTTTTTCAAATTAAAAAATCTTTTTTTTTTTTTTCATTGTATTCAAAATCCTAGGAAAATATCATCTCAGCTTGATAAATCATGAAATTCTTATTAAATTCAATTCGGTATACGAATTTTATACATTTACAATTGAAAAATTAGCTTTTTGAGTATGTTTTATTGAGTTTTTACAATTCCGATATTGATATCGGAATCCCGGTATTGAGATAAAATGTCCGATATCAGTATCGGAATTGAAAACCTTCCGATATTACATGCCCTAATGTAAAGTTCCTTACTTAGGTAGGAAAACTATAAATTTTGCTAAATAAATTTTATTTTCAGTTATATTATTATGCTGATCAGACCCCCTTAATATATCATCACAAAAGATTTATGCCAAAAAAAGTGAACCCTCAATGAAATAACGCAATGAAACGTGCGCTTAGTGCGCAATAAATTCGCGAATCCAAAGCACAAACGTCGACCCCAAACTCTCCCCTTCGATATTTGAAATGAGAAAACAACATGGCGGACTTTCTTAATCTGTTTCTTATGCAAATTACGATAATAATCATTATTGAAAGCAGGAAAAAAGTTTCTTGAAGCCGCGGGCGCGGATCGTTATTTTCTCAATTCTTTTGTTTTTAATTTTTCCGTCTGAAAGTTTTATTTGGATGAAATGTTCGAGTTTTGATTTTAAGGTTAACTTAGATTATTATTTAGATGAGATGCTAAAGTTACATAATATAGGTACATAAAATATCAACGCAGGGCCCATATTATTTTAGCCTATTAGTATGAAGTATGATAATAATATTAGGTAGGTAACTAGTAAATTTACCTTTGTTTAAATTACATATCTCGGCGTTCGTCTAAAACTAACGCGAAGGAAGTTCTTAATATATTCTCTTAGCGGACAAGTGTTCGCCGGAAACGGAACCAGCCATTGTGACGACGCCGGAAGCAGCGAAGACTTCCGGCGCGCAATAATTTCGGCGGTATTTTGGCAACCTTCGCCCCTTGAGATGAGATGTGTAGGTAGCGTCGCGTTGTCCATTGAATCATATCCTACTAATATTATAAATGCGAATCTTTGTAGGGTTGTTTGGCAGCTTTTTTTTATCTTTTACGCAAAATTACCGTAAAATTTTACGACTGTAAATGTAATGTAAATCAATTGATAGATGCGTGTTACAGCTTACACAAGCGAATAAAAAGCTTATTTATTTTCGGAGTCAGCTAGACTAAAGGCAGGCTTTATTACATTACAATATATATTTCTGCGCGTTTAACAAACTTTGCCTAATAAGGCAGCCATTTTTATATTATATTAAGATAGCCAGTTTTTTTTTACTGACTTTTTGCTTTACATAAAAATAAAGTATTACGCTAGCCCTGATTTTATTGCTTCAATCTTAGAGTGTAAGTAAGTATTAACAATTATTATTACTCATACAATTTAACTAAACATGTCAGTTAGTTAAGTACTTAGTAAACATATCTAATTAACTACCTAGTTGTAGTGTGCCTTGTAAAATCATCTGCCTACTAAAATATTATCAACTAATAACAGATGCTCCCCTGGTACTTAGTCCCATTGTAAACCTGCAGAAGTTATCAAAGCAAAGTACTTACTGGCAAATTGTTTATTGGTACAGCAATAACGTCTATTGTCTAAACTTCGTAAGCTGGCAACTGTTGTAGATATTCAATAAATCGACAAGTTTCAAACTTGCAAACACCGGCCGGACTTACGGCCGAAGAAAGTATCAAACTCGCTTGCCCACTGCCCGGCTTGGTTAGGGATGGGAAAAGTTTATATTATCTTTAGAAAACAGTAACATCTATAAAAGTAAATATTTAAAGAGAGACACTTAGATAATTACAAATTCTCCTTGGGTATTTTATTTTGAATTATTCAAAAAGCATGCATTATGTAAAAAAAAAAAAATTGTCTGATTTGGAAAATCCAGCCGAAGCTGTTTTTGGTTTAGTTAGTAATTATTTTTCATAGCATATTACTTAGGTAAAGTTATTGTTTTGTATGAAAGAAATTACAACATCACAAATTACAGAATATTTGCTTATCTAATATTGATTAAAATTATTACCAAAGAATTAAGGAAGAATGTTGTTTTGTTTCGCACATCTCAGGTTAGCATCGATTACCATTTTTTTTATCGAAATCTAAAAAAACTGTATCTACTTCGATAATTTACCTACTTGTAATCCAACATCCCTACGTTTGTTTGCGGGCAAGTCTGATCGCATGAGCTGAAACTGTGCTTACTTATTACCTGAGATGGCACAACTTGATCTAGCCGCAGCCATGAAGTAAAGGGATGTAACTGAATTTTGCTATCTTATCATAATGTCACCGTAAAATAGTACATCCGTTAGGCTATATACTTACGTAGGTGCGTCAGTTTATAAACCAACCTAGGTTAGGTTAGGTAGTTTTTCCGGTCGTAAATTTATAATTTAACGAAGACTATTATTTTTCGGTAACAATAATAACATAATCTCACGCCTTTATTCCCAGACGGGTAAGGCAGAGGTACCATTTACTTCATTGAGCTGGCTGCTGGATTTTGCTAACCTGATTTATTATTTGAATTTGTCGCAACATCTTCTATAGCGATTTTTTAGTTAAGAACATATTCTGAATGCTTTTTGTTTGACTGACATGTAGCTATTGTTCGTACTCCATTTAAACCGCCCAACACTCGGTAGCGCCTCCTTATTTTCTCTTTATGTAGGTATGTAGTTCACTTTTACATGGCTGATAGATGCGTAGAAGCTTTTCAGTGCGTAATCATCTATATTTAGTGCTCACGAGCGAGGGTGCGTGTGACCTGCTTGGTTATTTTGGTCTCTAGTAATTCCAGACCTTGGACCTTTAATAATAAGAATATTTTTTCTACTCGACCAGTAAACTCAAAACATATTAAAACTCATACTTAGGATGTAGGTATGTGAGTAGAATCTATGTCGATATTATGTCTTTCATAATCTGAAATTCTGGAAAATCAGACAGATTTATTAATTTACAATATAAATTTTCACTTGCTCGTATCTCCTCGTAGCCCGCAACTAACTTGGCGAGCGGTGCTTAAATTTCGCAAAGTTACAATACCCATACTTAGCTATAGGTGCCTTTGTCTGGCGAAACTTTGTAAATGCTTTACAAGTTAAAGATGTCGATACTGCGATTTATAATCGAAAATTGTTGAAGAGTAAGCTTGAATGTTGCTTATCTAGATAGAGTTCTGTGGTTGCTTATTATAAAAAAAAATACTTAAGTTTTCACATACGTATTCTAAGTTTGAGAATAATGATATACTTCAATATAAATACACAGTATAAAACAAAATCGCTTCTCGCGTCTGTCCCTATGTTATGTATGCTTGCTTATATCTTTAAAGAATATTCTACAGATTATGATGCGGGTTTTTTTTAAAGATAAAGTGTTTCAAGAGGAAGGTTTGGAATGCATGCACAACATAGTAATAGGAAGGGCGGTAAGAAGTTCGCCGGGTCTACTAGTACTACATAAAACCAAGAACCCTACACATATTCCTCTGAGGGAGGGCGGCAATAATTCCTGAAATTCCGGAAAGAGATGAATAATAATGTATAATATAAATTACAGTGACCCTATGGTCATGCTCGTAATGTTATAATATACCCTTTATTACCCTATTATAGAGTAATAGATATAGACCTACTACATACCTAACTATACTCTGCGATTGTACAAGTATCCGTGGTTATAGATTCCTCCCAGTAAAGATGCGGGCTGCTCGAATCTTTGCAAATTAGTGAGGGCGACCCCCTTGCCCGGTACGGAAACAGGGTTGGTGCCTAGTCATAATATTAAAACATTTATTTTCATTTAAAATACATATACTTACATAAATAGGTACTTAGGTATATACACAATTTTAACAAACACATAAAACAAATTATGTTATTTATTTGTCTTATGTGCTTTTTATAGGTTCCTAAATTCTAGGAACTTTTAAATTTTACAAGATTTTGAATAATTTGACAAAGATTACGCGTGCTATTCTAAGCAATCTTTTGTTTTTTATTTATTTTAATTGTGACTCTTCTTTCATGATAGAGTAAGCTAATTAATTAATAAATAAAAATATTTATTAGATGGTAATGGGTATTTTTCACTTTTAAATTGTAAATTTGTTTTGTTATGAGACTATTTCCGACGTTTTCTTTAGTTTTATTCTGATGTTATTCGGGAGAAAAGAGAGCTATATTATTTTTCAATAGTAGGTATTTCAGGTATTTAAATTATAAGTTCATCGTTATTATTATGATATACAGCCCTTGTTAAAAGATAGAGGCCCTGCAGTCTTGCAAATGGACATACACCGGCCGATACCGTCTCAAAGACGCTTCTATAGATGTATGGAATCTATAAGGTCCACTTAACAAAGTCAATAGGAGGGTTAACTGCGAAATGGTTCAAGTCAATTTAGGACGGGGTCCTAATGCAATGCATACATTTTATTAGGATGATTTGTATATAGAAAATAATTTATGTTTTGAATTATTATAATTTTTAGATTCATCCCTCGCATGTCTCTCAAATCACCTGGCTCCGTCACGTGATATTCAAGAGATAGAGAATCATAGTAATAACAATTTAAAGTTGCGTGCATATTGTGCAATAAAATGTATACATTTTCAGCATAAATTTTCATTGCACACATGTTCAACACGTTAAAAATTTTTTTGAAAAGCTAGCGCCATCTAGCGCAGAGTAGCACAACCAATAAAGAAAAAAGTTCTAAAATGATTCTGGCTGAAATGTGATAGAAGAAAAATATACTGACATGAGGTGACATTATTTTGACTTGACGATAACTACGCAAGTTTATAATGTTTTTCTTAAAAAACTCCAATTTATTTGTATAAATGTAATAAATAATGTTCAGGAAAGAGATTTTCAGGGTTGTGCGTATCGTATCCATTCAAAATTATATATTTTTTGTACCATTAATAGTTACTTAATTGTTTTTTTTATTTTGCAGCTTCTGCAAGGAACATGGAACTGCACTCGCATAATTGTTTGCAGAAAGTATCTGATGAAAGAGAAATTTCATGTTGTGTGAGTACCTTTACCCTGCCTTTACCTCAACTCGGTCGGTGGGTCGTTTTAGGCTCAACTAACATCATCAAACAAAGCAGCTACTTACCTACATAAGTGAAATAAAAATTCTAACTTTTCTCGTTAGCATTTAACAATAATTTAATTGTTAGCAACGACGACTATTCGTTTCTATAACAATTAGTCTATTAACTAGAGGCTGCCCCGCGGTATTTCCCGCGCAGATTTCTCATAAACACAAAAATCCCGTTTTTTTCCGTTCCCGTGGGAATTTCGGGAAATCCTTTCTTAGTGCTCACCTACTCAGTTTCTATAATTTAATTGTTTATCAGGCAATCCCATATGAATCGGAACTACGGCATTCGATGCTATTACTCGAGGGCAACAAACGTCAGGCAGCGCGGCTTCCACACGGGGGCGCCACTGCGCGCCGTGGAGGAAGTGAAGGCACCTACATTCCCCGACTCTGTCACTACCGGTGACGTCAAGTAAGTTTTTCGAAGAAAGCCATCGTCTATTAATACTCCACTCTACTTCCAATAAATAAAATAAGTTGTCCCAAAAGTCGACGATAAACCGGAAGAAAGAGATAGAGCAAGTCATAGCTACTGACTTGCTCTATCTCCTACTTCCGGTTTATCGTCGACTTTTGGGACACTCTGTATATAGTTGATCAGTATTTCTACCGTTGGTCTCAATTTTTTAAGCTTTTGGAACCGCTATGGAACATAATACTAATAATATAATTCTTTCATCATTATAGTAGTTAAATTGACGTGTTAACTTGAATGCCCTCACCCTATGCGGCTCCGGGCAAGCAAATGAGAAGTGAAGGCAACAGTCCACGCAATTAAAGACCAGCCCGAATAGCAGAACACGGTGACATTGTCATGCCACAGAAGCCAGACCGCCGATCTGACCCATCCGCAAAGCCAACGACGTTCAAACAGCATAATAGGCCACCGGTTGCGTAGTGACGCGATACTATAGCGCCACTTTCTAAGGAATATACTGTTTGTTGCCTTAAGTCGCCACTTTTACTTTCAAACCCGTATAAAAGTTCATTATCCTGAAAGCTGCACAACAGAGCCATAAAAATTCTTAGCATAGATTATCTAGAGCATCATTGGCGCATTTTTTTTTTTATATCGGCCATGTTTTATAAGATACTAGAGGCTGCCCCGCGGTTTCACTCGCGCAGATTTCTCATAAACACAAAAATCCATTTTATTCCCGTTACCATGGGAATTTCAGGAATCGCTCACCTACACTCCCTAAGGAACCCACATACAAAATTTCAGCCCGCTACGGCCAGTAGTTTCGGCTCTGCGTTGTCTGTCAGTCAGTCAGTCAGTAACGGAAGAGTTTTATATATATTGATTAATTATTTATCGAAAGTGGCGCTAGGATCGCGTCACTACGCAACCGGTGCCCCGTTAAGAGCCATTATACAGCGATGCTAGCGCCATTCAAGAAAAAAAATCTTATCTTCTAAACGAGTTTCCCTTTCCGCCGCTCTCTCGCTACGCCGCTCCAGTTGCCCGCTAAATATGCCTAGTCATCGTCCGCCTTGCTTGCGTTCGCGCTACGCCGCTCCACGCATTCAAGACATTCCCGTAGGCCCGCGCGTCACTCCGGCTGCTCAAGTGGTTTTATTGCATTAAGGGGAGTATGTACTAGCATTTTAGGATATTAAATTTGTTTTATTTGATAAAGACAATAATTGAATATCGAATTATGAAACAATGAACGCTTTTCACAGTATTTGGCGCGACAGACATGTAGTCCCAAAACATATTGGCAACTTATTGGTTTGCAAGTTTTAATGAAAAAAGTACCAGGCTAACATGAAATAGTAGAAGGTTCTTGAAATACTAATACCGCTAACTCACCAGGGTCGTCTAGGGCACAACATTTAGCTAGCCGTACGTATACTCACTCGTACAGTGGCGGTCTAGGACGGCCTCCCTCCGGTTTTTCTGTATTGCAAAATAGCTCTTGTTCTTTGGTAAAAAGTCTCGGGCGCACGAGACCATAGACAAATCTGTTACACCGTCCTAGACCGCCACTGTACATGGCCCCCTCCCCCTCATGTGTCATCAAAGATTCTATAGCCCCGCGTCAGGCTAGCGCTCTAACCTAACGCGCAGCTGTAGCGCCGTCTGTTCGACAAATCCTTTAATTTTTACATGCTTACAATTAAAATAACCTTCTACTAGTTTATGTTACCCTGGTACTTGAAATATAAACTGATCGAATTCTTATACTCTACTTAATTTTTTCCATGCTTACAATAACCTTCTATAAGTTCATGTTACCCTGGTACTTGAAATATTAACTTCCTTACAGAATTCACTTAATTTACTTAATTTTTGCCATTCCAATAAACCTTCGACTAGTTCATGTTGCACTGGTATTTTCAATATAAATCGGTACAACTGGGACGGTGGCGGCGGCGAATTTTTTCACTACGTTTACTTGTTTGTTTTATTCCCCTTAAGTAAAAATAAAATGTGTATTTTATAGATAGATTGATCATGACAGCGAGCGGCGTACTGCGAAGTCGCACTAGGCGGGGGTAATGAACCAGAACTTTTATGAGCTTACCGAGCGGCGTAGCGAGAGAGCGGCGGAAAGGGAATGACTCTTCTAAACTAAGGCAAATATCAAAAATGTGGCACACTATGACACTAGATATTGTAGCCTAGTATTTTTAGGGCACTGTATATAATCTTTTTTCGAGAATGGCGCTAGCATCGCGGTAAACTGGCTCTTAAACAAACGTTTCAGGTTGATAAAGAAGGAGGGTGAGTCAGTGGGCATAGACGAGGTGGTGCTTGAGATAGAGACGGACAAGACGGCGCTGCCAGTGATGTCGCCGGGGAACGGCACGATTGTCAAGATGCTCGTCAAGGACGGACAGGCCGTCAAGTCGCAGCAGCCGCTGTTTCAGGTATGAATTGAGGATTTAATGAAAAAACACTATTGACATTGTGTAAAACGTAAAATTGATATACCTTATGGAGCGAGTAAAAGTGAAATAGTTACGTAGTACTTATGTTCTGCTGCAGAAATTTTTCAAATTCGCACTGGAACCGTTGTTTGTAATAGCGAGTTTTTTTTTAAGTAACGGTTGCTTATAATTTTGTGGTTAATAAAATGTTTGAAAATTTAAGTAGGTATATCGATTAGATTTGTATTTTTATGATTATTAAAAATAGGCAGGCGCACACCAATCAAGAACCGCAATATTGCATTGCTGAGCCGATTGACTGAAAAAAATCGAATCAATTTTCAAAACGAATAAAATAAACTACCTTACCAACCAGGTGGACATAACCGGTGTAGCCCCGGCCAAAGCAGCAGCACCTAAAGCAGCTCCCGCCCCCGCTCCCGCGCCCGCCGCCGCAGCACCCGCGGCCGCTAAACCCGCCCCGGCGGCGGCGGCGCCCCGACCAGCGCCCGCCGCAGCGCCCGCTGTTGTAGCTGTGAAGTCCGCCAAGAAGGCTGCTGGACCCACGGTAACTTGGTTTTAGAAAATTCGTATTACCTCTATATTAGTCCAGTCAATATGTATTTTTGCAATTAGGATAGATGATATGTCAAAACCAATTCTACTCCACCTTTTGCAAGGCAGTGGCTTAGGGCTTTAACCCACCGACTGGGCTATAATAGCGTCTTGGAAGGTGGTAGGGTATTTTCCACACTCCCGCCCCAGCCGCCGCAGCCTTCGCGGCCGCTAAGCCCTTTTTTGCTTTTTAATTGTTGTTTTAAATCACGTATTTAAACTTCTAATTCGTGATTTGTACTGAGGCCGATTTACAATCAATCATTTATTACCAACCTTGCTGTTGGTACCCTTTTTGCTGCGTCACTTAGAGCGTTTTCCGTTTCCTTAGAAGGCTCTCAGGGGTTCCACGAAAATTTAAGATTTCGATAATATTTTTATCTTAAAAAGTCTTTCTTTTAAAGTCAATTTGTACTTACAAGATGCAAACACCAAGCAAAAAATCCTCAGTATGGTTCTCAACTGAGGCTTTTAGCTTGGTGTTTGCTAACTCTCACGTAAAAAGGCTATGTTAAAGATAGTTTATTTCTTACTTGAGCTCGGACTCGGAACCCTCCGCACGAGTGAGGTGAGCCTAAAAGGGTTCCCTAGCCAAAATAATTCGAGAACCGCTGACTTGAGTACTTAAACTAAACTATTGCAAAAGTAAGTAACTATGGATAAAGGTAGGTACTTAAGGTGGTAACTCTCGGTATGGCGCGAAATTCAAATTTTTTCGCCTTTTTTTATTTATTCTGGCAACACTAATAATTTTTAATAAAGTTTTAATGAATTCGCGTATGTAAAAAAAACATCTCCCACATTGTTATAAAACGTTTTTAGAAGACAGACAGAAGAGAAATTTGAATTTCGCTCCATACCGAGAGTTACCGACTTAAATAAATAAATAAGTAAGAAGTTACTTTATACATAGGTACCTTCACTCCTCTACTTACTTTATATATCTTGTTTTCAGTTAGCAGCGCAAAAGATTGGTGACCCCACAAAGACGATATCAGGCACTAGGACAGAGTACCCGGTTCCGATGAATAAGATGCGCAGACGCATCGCTGAGCGGCTCAAGGAGGCGCAGAACACCACGGCCATGCTCACCACTTTCAACGAGTGTGACATGAGGTGGGTCCTTCACCCACACAAAGAGTTTTTTTTTAAATTACTCAGTATTTCCTTGAATTAATATACCCATTTATATTAATTCAAGGAAATACAGCAGCTCGAAAATCACCTTATTAAAGACGAAATTTACAATAAATGTTTCCGATAAAATTCCTTTATCAGACTGATGGACAGCGTAGCTGCTACGCCGTAGCGTATTAACGTTTCTGGGACGAGTACCTTCTTATTAAAACCTTAAAAATGGTAACGTCTAAGTTTGTGCTCTGTATTTCTACTTACTAATAATACTTTAAGAAAAAAAATTTGTTGAATATGTTATTAAGTTGTAAGCAAATTGTGCCTCCTCACACCTACAATACTTTCCTACAACGCGGCAATTGAAATTTTTCAAAAAGTTTGTGTTACACTTTTCAGTAAATTGATGGCCTTCCGCAAAGCGAACCTGCCGGCGTTCACAAAGAAGTACGGCGTGAAGCTCTCCTTCATGTCTCCCTTCCTGAAGGCGACCGCCAACGCGCTCATAGACCAGCCCGTCATCAATGGAGTTATTATTGGCACTGACATTATTTACAGGTAAAGTACAGTATAATGTAATTTTGAAATTATTTGTAAGAATAAAGTAGCTAGGCATAGTCGATGGAGCCAAAATATTCGCGAGGAAAACGCTGATAACTAATGTTACGTATAGGGTATAGGTAGCCCTTATTACGGACGTACGGACTGATTAATTACTAACTAGCTGACACGGCGAACTTCGTACCACCTTGCCAATTTTTCAGATTATTCTATAGGTAGCCTATGTCACCAGGAATAGTTAGCTTCCCAACACAGTGAATGAATTTTAGAAATCGATTCAGTAGTCCGAAGCCGAAGACTATTCAATGAAAACAAATAATCAAATCTCTCCTCTTTATAATCTTGGTATACCTAGATTACGCGACCCTCATCCCGTTTAATGCACCAGGTCGTATGGCCTTGGCGGAGGTCGCAACTCGAGAACTTATCGGCCTTTTCGTTCTTTCGAGTTGTGTGCCCTGCCCTTTAGCACATAAGTTTTGCAGTTCTTTGGGTTTTCTCAGTTAGGGTAAGCAGTACTAATGTTGGCCCCCCTCCAATGATTGGCCCCTTCAATGAAAAATCTATTTATTAAGGGTTGTATTTATATACCAGAAATGAAAAAATATTTATATTTTTCTTTATTTAAAACACTCTAAAACGAAATTAATAGTTTTTAAATGCAACAGCTAGCAATTGATTAAAAAAATACTTTGTGTTGGACTACAACAGAGGGTGTGTTTTCTTATGAAAATCGTAAGGAGTACGTAACTTTTATAATGGTTTTACTCGTTTTCTTCTTGTTTAAATTGCAATATATGTTACCATATATGTTTATTACACTTCAATTCAGGTTTATTTGCGGTAATTCGTGAAAAACACTAAAGATTAACCTCAAAAATAGGTAGGCCAACATTAGTACCTGTGGTAAGTATGAAGTATCAGTTGATTGGCATCTATGCCAATCATTGTATTTTTTGCTTTTTAATATTATTTATATTTAAATATTAAATCAAATCTTATCAACAATTGCGTTTAAAATGCTAAATCTTTTTATTTAATAAAATCAGAGGAACTAGATTTTGGCAGTGCCAATCATTGTACTTTTGTGTGATTGGCCATGCTAATCATTATACTTTTCCCTATGCCAATCATTGTACTAAATTTGTAGTTAAATAATACACCAATTTGATTATGTTCTTTTTATTTTGTCTTGTTTATTTAGTGTTCTTATTTCCGAGAGATAATAGTGCGATTTTAGGTATATGAAGGGTACCTTTCAGTTTTTGAGCTCAAAAAAAAATTGTCTGGGCATCATTATTGAATAATTTAATGGATCAGTATAGTCATTGGCCTAGGAAAGTATAAAGATTGGCCATGCCAATGCCCAAAAAGTACAATGATTGTCATGCCAATCATTGTACTAGGGTATGCCAATTTTTGTACATACCCTGCCAATGACTGTACTTTTCGCTACATTTTTATATTTTTATTGATAAAGTTGTTTATAAGCTAGCAAATAACGATTCCTGTGGTTTAATCTTATTCTCAGATAAATGAGCTACCATCCTACATTAACAGTTTTTCAATTTTGAACCTTATTTGGCACATAGAAATGTTCAAAGTCAAAACTTTTCTTAAGGGGCCAATCATTGTACTGCTTACCCTACTTTATAATGATGTTGAAACAATTGTCCAAAAATACTCTCCACCTAGACGTAAGCTGCTTATTATACCTACTGATTATTACCAGGGACTACGTGGACATATCGATAGCAGTGGCGACGCCGCGCGGGCTCGTGGTGCCTATTGTACGCAACGTGGAGTCTATGGACTATCCGCGGATCGAGCTGGCCATCAACGCCATTGCTGAGAAGGCCCGGTCAGGTACAGCTTTCATTCCACCTGAAACGTTATTTGCGCAATGGTGGCGCTTCCTCCGCGGTCTTGATACCCTGTGTAATCCTTAGTGTTGTTTAGAGATTCACTGATGCACTCCGACCGTTTCATACCTATACACTATATCACTTTGTACTAGTATAAAAAATTGCTCGATACTCCATACCTGTCATACCTAATGATATTGAGTATTAAAGTAACTTTGTGTAAGTACTTAGGTTAATTTTAAATTGGTTGTTTCAAGATAATAGTAGGTAGGTACCTCCCTTTTTCCAGTTACCTACGTTAGGACACGATAAACTTTACCTAATGCGCGTTAGTCCTAAGCAATTTTTTATTTTCTTGTCAAATTTGACTCTGGAAACTCCAATGAAAAAATATTAATGTTGCTTTCAGGAAAGTTAACACCGGCAGACATGCAAGGCGGCACGTTCACGATCAGTAACGGCGGCGTGTTCGGCTCGCTGCTCTCCATGCCCATCATCAACCTGCCCCAGTCCGCGATCCTGGGCATGCACGCCATCTTCCAACGACCTGTCGCTGTCAATGGAAAGGTATAAGCTTACCATACCTACTACTACTGGCTATCTACGTTTTTCACTAACGCACTTACTTATACATGCCTACTCTGTAATTTTGTCACGTAGGGGTCACCACTTTTATGGTTTCAAGTGGAACTGGCTAATATCATATCTCCAATGATTTTTGTTTTTTTTTTTGTACAACTTTGATGGCCTAACGTTCATTTTATCTTAAAGCCGTAGAGCTAGAGAGCCGCTACAGTCCATACCTTGTAGGTTCCTGAGTACCTGACTTATACCTATGCATGCATTCCTACTTACTAAATTTATACTAATCATACTCACTCTATTTTCTGCTGAAAACAAAATGTACTTACCTAACTAAATAATATAACTATCTATTTACTATAAAAAAGAAGTGTTTTATTTGGTTACTAAATTCTTTTATTTTTCCACAGGTAGAGATAAGGCCGATGATGTACCTGGCGCTGACGTACGACCACAGACTGATCGACGGACGCGAAGCTGTATTTTTCCTCAAGAAGGTGAAAGCGGGCGTCGAGGACCCAACCTCTATTCTTGCTGGGGTATAATAGAATAATTGTTAGGTGTTGCCAACCAACGTAATTTCTGACTGAAAACTTCGGTTGCCAATGATGTTTTCTCTGGTATATAAGAATAGATAGTGCCAGATAACTTAATACGTTTTTGGACTATGCAACTTAGCCTTATGGTGCATTTCACCAGAGATGCGTAGCGTAGCAAGGAATGGTTTTAACAATCACAGAATCACTTCTTATTCATAGCAACGAGTGACAAGTTATTCCATTGGTCCTCAAAAACACATCTCTCGCTAGCTCTTTACGCATCTCTGGTCGAAGCACTCCTTTTGTATAAGCGATGGGGTCCGGTTTTCTTCTGCTATGCAACTCGTCGATTAGTTCTATAATGTATTTTATATTATGTCTGTGTTTCTGCTATAAGCTTTCTGTGATTTTGTATGTTACACTAACTTAGCTCGAAGTGCGGCCTACTGTGTCAAAGCTAATCTACGCTAAATATGTGTCTCAAAATCATATTTTTGGAAGATTAAGGTCGATGTGTTAGATACAATAGTGTGCAATATGTTACATACTTTATTTATTTCTGTTTGTTAAGTTTGTAGGTTTTATTTTAGTTCTGTTTAGTTTACCAGTTTATTATAAAATAAATATACTTGTAAGTTCCTTTATAAATAGTTTGATTTAGACTAGAAAACAGGGGACAAGGGAAACGCTCCAGATGCCTAAAAAAATAAAACAAACAAATGATTTAATACTTAAGTATCTTTTTTATAATTAACGTGTATCACTACATAATAATATAAGAAATAAGGTGACCTATCTTAAACAAAATACATAAAGTTAAGGTACACATCTACGACGTCTTATCATTAAGGTATAGCTTCACCTAGCTTAATTTATTTATAAAATCATCTCTTGCAATATATTATCTGGTATCTTCCATATGTACAAACTTCTGTCCTTGTATCCAACGATCATCTGGAAAATAGGAAACATTAGAATTGCGACTCGGTGCGTAGCGATGGTTTCCGACCTGTTAAAATTTCATCCCTTTATCTAAGCGGTGTTTTAGATGTGTGATGAGGTAATGAGTGCGTGATGACTGAGTGAGCGCGTTTGGCTTTTGACTAGCGGTTAGCGTAGTGATTATTCCTGACCAGAGAGAAAGTAAATCACCTTACTCTGTAAGCGGCACGTACCTTGTTCCCGTGCACGGCCAGAGAGAGCAGCATGACGGGCGGGCCGCGCAGCGTGGCGGCGGGCCGCGCGCAGCCGCCGCGGAACACGTACACGCAGCCGTCGTAGCAGCCCGCGAACAGCACGCCGCCGGCCGCGCGCAGGCACACCGCGCCCTTGCCGCCCGCGTGCGAGCCCGTGTGGCTGCCGCTCTGGGGGTTACATCATACATCATACATGATACATCACCAATACCGTCTTTACTTTACCATTAGAGCACACGAGGCCCTATTCTCAGGGGGCCACAAAGGACCGACAATTTCTCTCAATTATTCTCAAATAATTTTAGTCGCACACATTTCACTTTTTTTAACCGACTTCAAAAGAAGGTTATCAGTTTGACCTGTATGTATCGAGTTTGGCTGAACCGATTTTGATGCGGTTTTCACAAAGAAGTATGACTTCAAAAAAGAGAAAGTTTTCAGTTTATGTAATCAGTTTATGTGTCAATTTATGGAAGTTGAGTTGCTTATTTGTAAAAAAGAAATTATTATAAATCAATCTTATCAGGAGTTATGTAATCTTATCAAGACATTACTAGGAAATTATATCGAAGACTGCTTCTATTCCTACTGTACTAATCCATACTAATATTATAAATGCAAAAGTAACTCTGAAACTACAGAAAAGATTTAAATGAAATTTGGTAAACGGATAGTCTAAAGCCTATGTCCTATGAAAGAACATAGACTACTTTTTATTCCGAAATTCCCACAGGAAAATTCAGAATTTGATGTTTCACGGGATATGCGCTGTCGAAACCGCGGGGTGCCCTCTAGTATTTTTTATAAGAAAAATCCAAAAAATTTACTCACTGCATAATCAAAGACTTGAATCATATTACTGCTGGTTCCGCAGAAGACTTTCCCGTCCTCATAAAGCAGTGTGTACACCGTCATCTTGGGCCCGTGCAGCGTTCTGAGCAGCAGTCCTGTCTGCGCATCCTTTATGGTCACATTTTCTGAGCGCGCCGCAACCAGCAAAACTTTCCGTGGCCCTTCTTTTATTGCCCGCAACGCTAGTATAGACTGGTCCGAGAATTTTTTTGTACTGATCGGTATTAACATGTTGTTCTGTAAAGAAACATTGTAACTTATAACTTTTAAATAAAAAAAAAATATACATACATACGTAAGGTTGCTTACATGAAGAAGCTGGTTCATTGGTCTGTTTTAAAACATGGAAATATTATTAACTATCTTTACCGGATCTGACGTCGGAAAACTGCTGCTTTATGTAAGCCCCCTTAAATCTCAGTTCAAAAAGATTCAAAAACCCTTTCTTTTTCCCTTCAATCATACTTGAAACCCCACGCGAAAATAAAATACTTATAGAATTTTATACAAACCTTGCATTCAAACTGCAGAACAAAGCCAGTCCGAGTACCGACGAAGACGGTGTCCCACGCGCGGTCCATCGTCTGTATGGGACTCAGCACGTTGCACTCTGGACCCTTCTCTAGGCCCGTCTGGAAATTGAGTAAATAAGTATGAATTAAGAAAGCTACTAAGAATTCCTAAAGTGGCCACTTTAGACAATGTTATTTTGTTCTCTAAACTTAGGACTTCATAACAGTGCACTAAATATACTGAGCAAGTTTATCTAGTGTAATACAGTCTCACACTAAGCGCTCCTACAGACGACACAGCCACCGCGCCGCAATACTGTACACACGCACCGCCGCCGCCCAATAAATGCAAATTTTATCGTTCCACCGTACTATTGTTAGTATTACGTTGCTAGTGCTGCGCTGGCGCGGTGGCGGCGTCGTCTGCTTGAGCGCTAATATAAGTACATATGCCATTGTTTAGAAGTTGTTAATCTTTACGCGATTGGCCCTAGAAACTATGTAAAAGGCCTCTCAATTAAGCTGTTGGTTACAAAAACATACAGTAGTAAAAAATCAACTCACATCCAAATCATAGTACCGTATCCTCGAGTCAAGCGACCCAGTATAGACGGTGGTTCCGTACTTCTCCTTGACTATAGTGAGACACGTGACCGCGAGGTTCGACCCGCGTAGTGTTGCCAGCAACTGACCGTTCGCACTAAAGTAGTACACGCTGCCGTCCAGGCAGGCAGCTAGGAAGTTGTTGTCTATGCACTGGATTAGAAAGAGAGCATATTTATTAATAAGAAATGTTCGTGAAGAATTGGTTGTATGGACTATGTTCCTTTGCTGCCCAGAATGGGCGAATACATCTTCTTATGCATAATCATTCATATAATACATTTTATAATTTTAGTTAAAATAAATGTCTTATCTTACATCTAAAGATCTTATAGAATTCCTTCAAAAAAAAATACAATCTTTCAGCGTTACGTAACAAGGGGGCGGGCCGTTCGCTATCGCCACATTGGAATTCTAATCTATTTTCTCAAACCGTAAAAAACTCACATTTCAGAACGAGCATTTGATGACGAATAATACTTATAAATTTAACACAAATGGTGGAAAGTTTTACACTTTACTATGGCCGTGATTAGGCCGGCTTGGCCCAATAACCGAATCTTGAATCTATGACATTGATAGATAAAACAATTACCTCAATTGCCAGCACGGCGTCAGCATGTCCGCTGACACTGATGGAGTCATGCTTCAGATCCTCATCAGCGGAGTAGTCGTACATCCGGCACGTGGTCACCTCCGGAGCCGCCTCCAGTCCGCTCGGAGTGTCGTCACCAGACTGACTGTTGTCAAGCACTATGTCCTCACTCACTGGTACCACTACAGTGTCCTTTTCAACCTTATTGATGTCCCCTATTACAATATCCTCCGACACTTCCAGCATGTCCAATTGGAACTCAGGTTCTTCGATGACAACTTTCTCGCTCACGCTCTCTTGCACTGCTTCAACAACTGTTTTCACTATTACGTCAACGATTTCCTTGTCGAAGTCGATAGTGACTTTCTCTGACTCCTTAGTGGCGGAGGAGAGGTCAGCATCTTCCTCTTCCTTTTTAACCTCTTTCTCATCCTTTATGACCTCTTTTGCTTTGGGTCTCATCTTTTTTGTGAGATCTTCTCTCCAAAGTACTACTGAGCATTCTTTTACTTCAGGGTATACTATTACTGTCTTTTCTACTGACTTGGCTTTTGATGCTGTCTTTTTCTTGCGTTTGATGTCTTTGGCTTTAGGCGGTGACGTTTCCAATTCGTCCAGCGATATTATGTCTTCTATAGGTCTATCGTCAGTTATTATTTGCTCTATGAGCGATATGTTTGGTGTCTTTGCTTTTTTACGTTTAGAAACTGGACTTTCTGAGCCCTTCCGTTCTTCCTCTATCAGCAGTTGCTTGCGAGCCTTCTTTCCTTTTGGCTGTCTCGTGGTCTCAACAGTCGATTCTAGCGCAATCTGTTCCAGCTCCTCTGAAGGTATGTTTGTGAAGTTGTCTATAATTTCGTCTTCGTTTGTGTGAGTGGTTGCTTCGTTTGGCACACTAAGCACGGCCATGCCTAAATTTTCCATAGGATTTGAGGTCGTTTCTTTACTCTCCAATGAGTTATAGAGTTTGAACTTTTCTTGAAGCAACTCTTGTATCTCCATGTCGATCTCCTTCATTCTTTCCAAGGGTGAAGACTTTGATTCCTTCTTTCCCAGGGACACTGGGTCTGTCTGAGAGCCACGAGTTATTGTTTTCTTTTTCACAGTTTGAACAAAACGCGATGTGAAACTAGAACCATGAGTAGTCTGGGTTTCCTTGTCGCGATTCTTTTTGAAACTTCGAGCTGCAGTGTCTTTGTTGGCTTGTTTGGAGTATGTTTTCATTGGTTGAGGTTGCTTCGGTTTGTTTTGCTGCTTTAGGAGAGAGCTAGTTGGTTTTGGAGTTAAGGTAGCAGTATTCCTTTGATTCTGATGCATGTTTGGTTTGCGAGGGTGCTCCGTGAAGATGTCGATGGATTGGTATTTGGTTTTGGTTTCTGTTTTAGTTGGCGTCTGACTAGCACTGTTATCTTTAGGACTTATTATGGAATGATTTGAAGAGGTAGAGTTGGTCCGTTTCTTGGGTTCATTATGCTTCGGTGTCTTGGACATTTCTTTCCTCTTAACATATTTGTCTGAATATTCTGATTCTGGGCCGTCCTGTTTGTAACCTTCTTTCACCGCTTCGTCACCGCTTTTAGCGAAGTAAAGGTTGAACACTGATTGCGCATTGGTATTTTCGGACTTTTTCGCCAGGCAATCGTTTAAGTTGATGATTACGCTTTTACTGTGGGTTTGTTTGTCTGAAGGACTGGTTTCAGATTTTTTACGTTTTTCTTTTCGATGGGAAGGTTTTTGGTCTGATGATCTTTTACGTGAATGAGAACTGGCTGGTGACTTCGGCTTGACCTCACTAGGAGTGGAAGAGTCAGGTTTCTGGACTTCATCTTGGCTGCTTGACTCTTCCGTATTTTCTTTCTTTACAGGAACTCTCTCATCATTAGTGACCTCCTTCTCTGGAGGTATTGCAGTCTCCTTAGTCGAATCTACCGTGTCCTGGCTGTCGTCCTTGACGCTACCCTGCAAAGCGTTAAGGATTGCCTCTTGTTTTATTTCTTCAACCGGCACAATGATTGGTTTAGTCGCTTTTGTAATGTCACGAATATTGGGCTCTCTTTTAGCTGTCGGCATTTTGTATGGCGTTTTCTCGCTGTAATAATTTTGTCGTGGCGTCTTACATCTCTCCGGCCTTGGGGGTTGGGGAGTTTTGGAAGTTTCCGCTCTGGCTGGTGTAGGTGTTTTACATCTCGTATCTGATCGCATAGGGCTCGGCGAGCGCGTGTAATCAATACCGATGAAGTTTCTATCCACTGCTACGTGGTACTGTCTGTCTAATTCCTCGAAGATTTCCTCCTCGGACATTGGGTCGGCATTTGGGTTGAAGAAGGGCTCTGGAGAAACCCGATCAGTTGCAGGCTTCGAACTCTCGCGGCGTTTGCCAGGGCTGAAGCTCGGAAAGCGGGGCTCAGGACTCTTCCTTCTGAATTCACCACTTTTCCTTGCCTGGCGCCTTTCAAATAAAGTATTGGAATCACGTTCCTCATGCCTTGGGTATCGACTATCATAGTCCATGCTGCTCTGACTCCTCTCTGGGCTTTGAATAGGCTCATATTCAGATATTAACTCGGGCTTTAGATAGCTATTTTGAGACTGATATTGATCAGCTTGGTTGTGACCACCTTCCGGGTACTCAGGATAAGAATGCTGGTAGTCACGGCTGTGGCCTCCGTACTCATCATCCCTAAGTCCCTCGTAGCCTTGCTGGAAGCTTTCAAGCCCAAGCACTTTGCTCAGTTCAGCTAGCACAAACGGCTTTAAGTCTTCAAGTATTACAGTGTCCTGAGGGTCTAGTATGCACTGCATCTGTTTCATAAAGGTATCATCGTAAATGGCGTCGGTATCGTCTTGGTATGGTCTATCGTTTCTCGGGCCGCAGAGTGATTTTTCCGCAGCCTCCCGCAGATGCCTATTCATACTGTTTTGTGACTCTGTTATAAGACTGTTTATGGCATATTCAAATTTGGTTGATGAGTTCGGATTATCCATCAGCTTGTGGATCCTCTCTTTGTCCATTTTGAACAGCTGATGTACAATCTTGTCCTTTATTTTATCGCAGTTTGATTTCATGTGTTTTGATGAACGGTGAGATTTTCTTCTCGGTGTGTGCTCCCGTGGTGAGGTATTTTGCTGGAACCTTTCAGATTGTCTTGCACTTGAATCAGTTTCACTTTCAGTTTCTCCAACTTGATTTTGTGGATCATTTCTGTTCAGTAACTTCTTCTTGATTAAATCTACTGTATCATCAACAGAGCGACTGAAGGACTCATCAGTAGCTGGTACTGATGGCCTCTCATAATGGTCAGAGGCTGGGGGGCGATGACCTGAGTAATCTGTAGGAATCTTGTACTCATTGTGCTCCTCATATCTTGTTGCCCTTGGAGTTCTACTTCTGTCATATGATCTCCCATGGTCATCACCCCAGGGTGGCGGGCGCTGGAAATCCGGGTGTGGATTGAACTGTCTTTGATCAATATCACCTATGTTTCTTTGGTCTACATCTCCAAATAGGGACCTCTGGTCGACATCACCATGATTGTTGACATGGTATCCATCACGATTTCGTGAATCATATTGCTCAGCATCATGACGAGAATAGTTGTAATTACTACTTCTTTCTTCAATAAGCCGATTTAATTGACGGAAGTTATTGTCAGGGTGTCGTTCTGGGTTCCCAGATGGAGGCCGTCTGTCCATTTGCAGTAGGGAAGGTAGCGGATGCTGGGTTTGAAATGGTTGCACATTTAACAATGGCTGACGGTTAGGAAACCTGAAAATTTTATTATTCTTGTAAGACAACATATTAAGTAATTATAATTGTACAAGACTTTAGTTTTAAGTGTGAAAGCTAGTAAAATAACTAATTTTCCAGAGTCAACAGAAATACTTTATTATGATACTAAAAGCCTCTCCCAGCTAATAATAGCCAATATTTCGAACCAAAAAATACATTTTTGGGGACTAAGACAAAGCTAAAGCTGTATCCATATAAATCTAGTAATTGCTGATATTAGAATTGGGGGTGGACACTGCGATTTTTATCAAAATTATAAAAAAAGTAAATATAGGTACTAAAATGGAATCTATAAGATAGGTTTCTGTACATTCACGTTTCTGCTGTACACATCGGAGGTGTCTAAAGTAGAAAATTTTATTGTGGTTTCCGAGTAGAAATAGGAATTAACCTAACCTAAATGTAATGGCGCGCAATTCTGATGAAATACATACATTTAGGAAGTATTAGTTTTAAATACCTGGGGGGCTCATTGAAAGGTGGTATGAAGTGTCGGGGTGGTCGAAAGCCCGGCGCACCAACACCCCTCGGCCTAAACTGCCTAGGCCCATCATTCTGCCATCTAAATCGGTTTGGGTGACCTCGCCGCATTCTGATGAATAATGCCTATTTACAACATAATCACAAACACAATAACACAGAGGGCAACTGGTTAGCACAATTTATTGTGTCCATAGATTTCAAACTACAAATTAATAAATATTTTATTCGTAAAAATCTTGATTTCATGAGATTTCACAGATTTTTCCAAATATTTTTGGGCTGATGACACTTTAATTGACAGTAAACAAAGAAATGTTGCCAACGCAAAAAAATTAATGATTCATGAACATGAACGCCAGGTGGCATTCCAAAATAATGCCGTGTAATCTGTGTTCTTTCTTTCTAGCTTTCTCTCAGGAGCTTTCTAGTCGGTCTGTCTATGGTCTTTAACAGTGTTGCCAACTCGAAGGTATATGTAGCTCTAAATAGAGTCTAAAACGTCTAGTAAGCTCTAAAAATTGGTTTAGCTCTTTAAGCTCTTCTTTTTTTTCAATGAGATGTTTTCAGTAACAATTAAAAAAAAATTGTTTCGTATTAAGACTGTCAATTTTCACTGCGTGATTAGTTTATATTATCATAGTAAGGTGGTGCAAAATAACTTTTAATGGTATTCAGCTTTTTTTTTTTAAAATATAGCTCTTTTTAGTTTTTTATCACCCGCGGTATCACCCGCGCAGATTTCTCTTAAACACAAAAATCCCGTTTTTTCCCGTTCCCGTGGGAATTTCAGGAAATCCTTTCTTATTGCTCACCTACACTCCCTAAGGAACCTACATTAGGGTGGGTCACTCTTGTATGGAGAAAAAAAAAAGGTTTTATATTTTTACGTAATAGTGATAAAAGGGTGCTAAATCATGATAATAACATACGTATTTAATTATATAATAATTAAATGTCATCTTCAGCCTCCGAATTTAAGTTGAATTTTATAAAAAATTAAAAAGTCCTTTCTGTTTAGTACTGTAATTTATTTATTTTGTATAAAATATGTTTTTTTTTGCAACATAAAATGTAGTATTTTAAAGCTTCTTTGATATTAACTTAACATTGTTATTAAACTTATTACCAATTTTAATCTAATTTCTGTTCTAAACTGCACGAAAATCCTTCCTACACTCGAATTTTGCCATGATTTACCTAACTTTCGAAAATAATTTTTGAGGATCAGAAACATTGTCAGGTTATAAATTCTCGGGGTGGGAGAGTTAGCAACTTTGTAACAGGTAGATAACAGGTCCTAGTATGTCTCTCAGGTCATCTGGAAAGGTATCTTCCAGATGACAAGCAGATCTGAGCTCTCATAAAGGTCTTGCCTCATCTTTGCAGCTGGAATGAGTCTTGATGGCAAATCTAGGGTGGTAACTAACAGCAAAAGTAGCCAAAATAATTAACTTCTGTTATTGATCTCTCGTTGAAACATACAGATGAATAAAACGTTAACTCGAGTGAGATATTTCAATGCTCGCCAAGGAGACTGGAACGCGAGCGAGAGGCGGCCCGTCCCCGCCGGGCAGGGCAGGAGTCGCGGCTGCCGCGGCAGGACGAGACCTTGGAGCTTTCGTGAACGAAGCTCAGTAATTCTGGGCGCAAGAATATAAGTCTACGGTATCTTCAGCCTGGCGTAAAAGTCGCCATGGGGCCACGAATGTACGGAGCGGGGGCAGCATTTGGTGCTTCCGTACACCGAGCAGTTGTCAAAGGGAGAACAGCCCTGTCTCCCTCCGAGAAGAAGCCAATGCGCGGTTATTTGCTTAATTGATCCCTAATTGCATACAGCTTCTTGTGGACCGTATAATATGCTAAGAAGAGGGCAAGGAGGGGATGAAGTTGGCGTGACTACGATATAACCCTGTCGCACCTCATACGACATCACATCGGGCGTAAAAGTAACCATTATGGGCTCACCTTCTCCAAACAAAAACCCATTCGGCATGGGACATCTTTTCAGGTCATCTATATGCTAAATCGTCATTGAAAAGGCAAATCGAAACAGATGAAGCAATGCTGTAATGATATGATTGATTCTTACTAACATGTTGCCTTTTTAATCAAGTACCTTTAAAGGAAGGGGCTGTAATTGAACAACAGGTTGGTTTTTTCAGTTCTAGTTGTTTAGCAATTGCTTCCGTAATGGGCTGGAGGCTGGGACCTGTTGTAGCGCCGTCAACGTATGCGAAAAATAATGTTTCAATAGTACCTAGTTTATATAAATGAAGCAAACTGCATTTCCCGCCCCTCGCGCCTTAATATCAAGCAGTCAATTTGTAGTGTAAATGATATAAATATATACTTTTATATATATTTTTCTTAAGCAGGCTATATTTTCAGTATAAAAAATTAATAAATAATATAATTATTCAATTTGAAGATATAAAATTTGGTTCACGAAGTGGCGTCTAATAATTATATTCTCCAAATTTTTGAAGACGATTCGGAGGCTGTTAATGATGTCGTATTTGGACAAAACTTTGTACACGTAAATTCTAACCCAAAAGGCACCCTTTTATCACTATTAAAAACAAAAAATCTAAAAAAAAATTTTTTGACCCACCCTAACCTACATGCAAAATTTCAGCCCGCTACGCCCAGTAGTTTCGGCTCTGCGTTGTCTGTCAGTCAGTCAGTCAGTCAGTCAGTTAGTCAGTCAGTCAGTCAGTCAGTCTGTCAGTAACGGAAGAGTTTTATATATATTGATTAAGAGATCTTAAAAAATCCGAGTTGGCCACACTTGGTTTTGACAGAGTTGCCGTTTTAGCGCTTTTCGCGCTAGATCTAGTGCATTTTTAGAGTCTTCAACACATTTTTTTTGACAGAAATGCGCCAACATGATATTTAGTGGAATCTGGCGCAAAATTGTGCATTTGGCAACCTCCTAACCTAATGAGGGGTTTTCGTTTTTGACAGTTTTAATATTTCTAGGAGAATGCTAATAGATGGCACTGTGTAGCCAATGTATGTAGGTGTAATGTCAACGTCAAATCTGATTGACCTGATTGATTGAATTCATATAGAATTTGACATTAAACCTGATTGCTAGTGCCATCTTATGGCAGTCTCTGTAACTAAAAGTGACAGTTCGAAAACCGCTCAATAAGTAACTTAATTAAGACTATGGTAATGAGATTTTTAGTGCAAAGCGGGAAGATAATTTCAAACTTTGGTTTCTTAATTTTGAGTGTGGTGGTTTTTTGATATGCGATTTATTAAAAACTATGTTGGAAACGTGAGAAATAAAGGAAGGCGCTTCCGGAATGATTCCGATAGATTCCGCAAGAACCACCACTTACTGTAGAATTATCTGTATGGACTATGTATGTACCTTTCATTTCCCAGAATGGCCGAAAAAAAAAAGCAGGTAGGTAAAATATCAGACTATTTAAAAACGATTTAAATTCTAGAAAACTAAACGAAGATTTACATTATGTCTTTTATACCAAACTTAAACATAAACTCGGCTAATCGTGGGCCCTAGTCTGATGAGATGGCGCCTCTGCCTAACCGTCGGGGAATAAAGGCGTGAGATTATGTATGTTAAATGAATATTAAATAGCAAAAAAGGTTTTTAGTGAATTTCAAGATAAAAAAAATATTTGAGGTAAAACTTAGCGAAATTTAGTGCGAAACTGGTGCAATTTTGGTATATCTTTAGCGCATTTTAGTGGATTTCAGAACCCAGAATTTAGTAAGAAACTGGTGCATTTTTTGGTATGAGTTTAGCGCATTTTTTTTCTTCAAATGGCAACACTGGGTTTTGAGTTTTTGGTTGGTTTTTGATGAGTTTTTGACTTACGTCAGTGTGCGAGTTTCTGCTGTGCTGTGGCGGCCATTATTCTACGTAGCATTACTTTTTTTGCTGTTTTAGTACTAAATAGTTTGTAACAAAGATCTTTGTTCTAATTTCTCTATTTGTAGGACCTGATATTTTGTTAATACACTTAAATAGTACAAAATGAATCCAGAATAGTAAGTACCCTTTCACTTTTCTTCAACACACCAGCCTGTGTTGGCTAGAATTAACACAAGGATGGCTAGACTAGATAGTATTTTGCTAAATCATGAGCCTAGGTTCCTGTTTTCGTGTTTAAATTAGTTTTTGTACTATCAGGACGCTCCCGTGATTATCAAATAAGTTACGATGGGATGAGTCATTGCCTAAACTCGATGATGTTATTTACCATGAATTCGAATCCGGATACCTTTGTAGTTAAATGGCACTAACAATGGTATCTGAATAAATCACCACGTCTCGTAAACTGTGTCATCTGTTGTAAACTTGTACCTAGTTATGTAGGCCTTTGCAATATCAATCATTGTTGTCTTTGTAGGTAGAATGGTTTTAAAGATAAAGGAAATACGCCTCCTTGCATGTACTTTTGTACGCTTATCGTACAACCACCTTTTGCCCCTGCTTCCCTAGTACTTTAAAAACTACATGGCTTTTTTGTTTTTTTTTTTCAGCGACTACCTGTTCAAACTTCTTCTCATCGGAGACTCTGGTGTGGGCAAGTCCTGTCTGCTTCTCAGATTTGCTGATGACACATACACAGAAAGCTACATCAGCACTATTGGAGTGGACTTCAAAATTAGGACTGTTGAATTAGATGGGAAGACAATAAAGTTACAAATATGGGACACAGCTGGCCAGGAGAGGTTTAGGACCATCACATCATCATACTACAGAGGCGCACACGGAATCATCATTGTTTATGACTGCACGGATCAGGTTAGATAGTATATTCAGTCTTATTGAAACAACCTGCCCAAAATTGACTGCTCTGTGGCTCAGTTGGCAGTGATGTGGACTGACGTGGATCCCCAGGCGGGGCGAATATTGATATGATGAATATTGATGTTTGTTTCCGGTCTGGGTGTAATGTTTGTCTCTGTGTGTTTTGGGTACCCTAGATACAGGTTTATCCTAGTAAGTGGCTCTGAGTGTGCTTTATTATTATTATTACCTAGGTGGTAAGAAAGTCTCCACTTGATTCTCTAGGTGCAATATTTTCAATTAAAACATAAAAAATCAGCTATTGAAATGTGGATTATACTAATTTGTATTCATTTTTTCTCTTACACTATTGTGCTTTGCTTGAGTGAGTCATGTTTCAATACCATTGTTATGATTTCCTTACAAAACATTTTGTTTTGTTACGGAGGAAGTTCCTAATATTGATTTTGTTCTCCTTGAGATTACCAGATAATGTCATTTAAAGAGTATATTTGCAAAGCTATACCTTTAATAAATCTAAAACAGGTCTATAGACTTTTGACATGGTTATATAATTTATTTATTTTATATTTAACATAAAAAAGTACTTAAAATGCTGGTCAAGTATCAGATTCACTCCAAAATTCAGTGTTCCATACAAAAACGAATAGAACACTTTTTTTTTCTTTGTCTCTGTACTGATATTTTAACATTTTTTAGATTTAAGTATTTATTTAATGGTTAATTAGGCAATTTAAACAATCTGTGTAAGAAAATTATTAATTACGGCCCTATCTGTAACTATCTTGTAGTATAGTGAGTGCATATGGATGCACATAAATTATGGTCCCTATTCACATACATTAAATGTTTCTCAGGAACACTAACCAACTAACTTGTATTGTTTAGCATTATTTAATGCTTAATCAGTAATAAATAATTATCTTGTTCCAGGACTCGTTCAGCAACGTGAAGCAGTGGCTGGAGGAGATCGACCGCTACGCGTGCGACAACGTCAACAAGCTGCTAGTTGGGAACAAGAGCGACCTCACCACCAAGAAGGTTGTTGACTACACTACTGCGAATGTAAGTTGTTATTTTTACCTCCTTTGTTCCCAAATTGTTGGGTCGAAAGGCTGTGTGGATTCTGGTTTGATTTGAATTGCTGTGTTCTAAAAGAAAAGTACTTATGTATTCAGTCAAAGCTAAATTACAGTTTGAAACATAAAAAAATGACCTCTGGTTATATCTGTGCCTCAGGCTGCAGACTCGGTGCAAATTAACTATGATATTACCTCAATTGCGAATTTCACTATTGTTTGCCTGACCCTTACTACCTTTATCTACTATATATATAAAAATGAATCGTTGTTCGTTAGTCTCGCTAAAACTCAAGAACGGGCGGGCCAATTTAGCTGATTTTAGTCTTGAAATATTTCTAGTTGGTAGTCCAGGGAAGGTTTAAAAGGTGAGAAAATGTGAAAAAATGGAGGGAAGTTAGTAAAAACAACAACCAATATTTTTCATATAAAATTGTAGGGCGCGATACGATGTCAGCCGGGGCAGCTAGAAAAATATAATAAAAATACAAGGTTAAATTAAATTATTCACCTATATTGAAGAGGGGATGGTCTGAAATCAAGTTTTTTTTTAATTTATATTCCAGTTTGACAATGACATAATCTTTGTATTTTCTATGTCTTGTATTGCGCCGTACAGCCACCTTGTGTTTTTTTTTTCTATACCCAAATTTGTGGAATCAGAAAATAATTATGTATTCTTAGCCAGCTAGCCATGTTATAAAACAAAGAAGGATTTACTAGAAAGTAAAAGCGTAACGACAGAGCGGCATGGTTTGTTACGTGTTCACGATGCGCACATGTGTGTGGCTGTGACGCACTCGCTTGTCATCATTAATGAATAGCAATTATACGTATGAATGTTTATCTTGCCTTGCCACAGTCCAACAGTTTAATACTTAAAAGATGAAATCTGATGCAAATTGTGCAATTTGTTTTCTCACGCATGATTTTGTAATCGGTTGTCTGAATTTGAGTTAATCTGCAGTAAAACAAATCTATGTCCTATGGCCTATGACCGAAGATATATGAGTATTATTTTGACCATGACCTGGATTCTTACGAACACGGTTAATAACGTGTTAATTAATGAAATCAATCCTTATTCCTGCCACAATGATATGAGAGCGTGGTTTGGTAAAAAATATCTTATTTTATTTTACCATGTCACGTCATTGTTAGCAAAATTATCTTTCTTATAGCCACCATACTCAATGGATATGAGAATGAAAAGCATTTTGATAAGTGATAAAGTATCAATCTCTCAAAGAAAAAGAGATTGATATTCATTATGAGTATCAAAATACTTTTCATGGTCATATTAATTGAGCTATGAGAAAGATCGTTTTGCTTTAACAATATGTTATGACGGGGTAAAATAAGGTATTGTTTACCTTACCTACTATTCTATGGTTTATCAATAGCAGTTTCTCTTTCAAACATCAGCAATACGCGGAGCAGCTCGGCATTCCATTCCTGGAGACGTCAGCAAAGAACTCTACCAACGTGGAGCAAGCGTTCATGACGATGGCGGCGGAGATCAAGGCGCGCGTGGGCCCGCCGTCCGCCGGCGCCGCGCCCGCCGGGGCCAGCGTCAAGATCGACCAGGGCCGCCCCATCGACACTGGCAAGTCCTCGTGCTGCTGAATTATGCCGGAGGCAAGTCTTTTTTCACCATCTTTTATAATAGGTATTCTGATGTGTGATCTTAGCTATTACTTGTAGTTCGTTCCATACAGTGATCAAGCGAATTTCCAAAACCTAACTTTCGACAACGGATGCGTACCAAGGAATGTGTTTTAAAGAACAAACCGTATTTGTTGTTAAAAACACATTCCCCATTAAGCATCTTTGGTAAAAAAGTTCCCTTACAACCCCATAAATCGCCGTCCGTCACCTTGAATCACCTACCAAATTTCATAAATTTTATTAGTTCAATTGAAAATGTTACAGACCGGCATAAAGGCATCACGGCGAGTGGCGTCCGCGACGCCGCGCCGCCCACACAGAATGCAATCACCACAACATTTTATTATATCGTATGTTAGCTAGGGGTCGCGGCCACTACGTCGTAAGCTCTATCACATAGTGGGGAATACGCTGGTTCAAATTTCAACACCATTATAAAAGGAAAATTTTAATTTTCAATAGAAAAAAAATATAACGATGAGTGATCGTGTAAACTAGTACACAATACAGCAGGAAGGCCATAAATCAATAATAATTGTACGATTAAAAACTGCTGAGCACTCAAGTGTATTTACAAAGTAACCAGACTCATGTAAGGATTATATTATACTGATTACTTTATTCACCCAATTCGAATAGGTATAACGGATAAAAAACTGTGTATTCCCTACAATGTGGTAATAATATATTAAGCTCGTTTAAGTTGCTATAGCCGACAATCCGGTTAGTCGAATGAAGTTGGACGGAGCGGGGAATGAGAGGAATACTGTAACTAAAAAATTATAAGGCACTCTTCCTGTAATTATTGAGGTGGTGGTATTTAGAAAATATCTTACTTTATTATGTATGCTATTATTTACTAACAACACTGTTTCTTTAAAATAAAATTCTGAAATGAGACATAGTTTGTGACTAAAAAATATATGGTTGCGAGACTAATGTAAAATAAATTTTAAAATCCTAAATATTTTGAAATCAGTTCATAGTAAAGTAAAAAATGATTTATTCAATATAGGATACAAGATATCGCTTATTGAAAGTCAATTAGACTTAACTAATTAATATTGATACCTTATTTGGTAAAGTATCCTATACTGATAGAGGATAAAAATACATATACAAAATAAAATCCACTCTTTCCCCGCTCCTTGTTGGTTGGGTGTATGTTTATTATTGCAATGTGTTTATATAATGATGATTATTATAATATAATAGGTTAATGCTGTTATCAATTAGTTCCGGTGAGCGTTTTAGGTAAAAGAAAATGTCAGCGCAGGCGCGTTTAGTGAGTCCCCGAATTTTTATCCGTGTTTCTAGGAATAAAACGAATTATCAGTAAATACATTAGTATATCGACGTCCACCGACCAGATGGACGGATGATCTGCGCAAGGCTGCGGGTCCACGCTGGATGCAGGCCACCTGCGATCGGTACAGATGGAGAGCCTTGAGGGAGGCCTATGTCCAGCAGTGGACGTCTTACGGCTGAAATGATGATGATGATGACATAAGTATATAACGGGTTAGCAGTATATTTTATATCTAAGCTATAAAGCTAAGTATAGCAAAGAAGCTAGCATTTTTTCCTGAAAACGGATGGTTCGGCGGCTCAAAAATTAGGCGCATCGTGTTTTTGTACGGTTCTAGAGTAAATTAGCCTCGTAATGTGTCTTGGACGACGTCTGAATCTATGCGTAAACTGGAAAATAATGAATGTGTACAACCCCGATGTTTTATTTTGACGAACGACTTGCTGAGAGATAACATTTACTTTGACAGTAAAAAAGTAAGCCCCGTAGGTTCCCGAGTCCCATCAAGTTTAGCTTAAATCTGTAGTTCGTCAGTTATTTGTTTCGGATTTGCTATCACATAAATTTACCTAAAATTGTAACTGTCATTTTGATAATTCGCTTTTAACTGAAACCTGATATTTTGTATCGAGACCGTGTATAATTTGCGGTATTATTTGTCTGAAATCACTTTATAAGGTACTAATGTTATAAATAACTATAATTCTATATTGTACTCTTGTCAGCACTGGGTGTTTTATTATTTGGAATTTCCATGTATTTATATCATAGAGAATATTTTTTAATGTTTCAATTTGTTTCGCCCTCGAGACTTAGTGATATTTCTAAATAAAGGCTAAATAATACAAAATTGTTCTTTTTTTTACGCCTCTTGAAAATATTTCCTGGCATATTGTGTAGGCAGGCAGATGTACAACTTTTATTTGTTTGAGTTACGATAACGGTAGTCTCGGATAATGACCTTATTATCTTTTTTGGGTTGGTTGGGATAAAGAAATGTGTTCTATGGTGCCTGTAACTAAATGTTTCATTATCACTTTATTTATTTTGTTTAAATAGAAGGTAGAATTAAAGCAGACTAAAGAACTTAATATTTGAGCATGTTTTATTACAAAACTAAGCTAAACTTTACTAGTATGCATAGAGGTAATTTTATAGCTCTATTTGAGAGGTCCCGAGTTCTAAAACTCAATTTTGTACAATGTGTAATTTTTTTAATTATTTAAGACTGTCGCTCTTTGATATTTTTTTCTCTCACTAACCCTTCCTGATTACATTAAATTCTTTATATTTACTACATAATATAAATAATAATTAGATCAGCAGCAGCATCGCATCATGTACTCGTAGTCGTGGCAGAGGCCGTGGGCGTTGAGGGGGCACTGGAGGAACTGCGGGCACAGCACTGGAAGCCTGTCTGCAAATTTTAAGTACAACAAACATTATTTAGAATTAGTGAACGAAACTGAGCATATGTATCAGTTCTGTTGTCGACAGTAGATCACAAAAAAATAGTATAGAAGGGTAGGTACAGTGGCGGACTAGGAGGCCGTAACAGATTTGTCTATGGTTTCGTCAACCCTAGACTGTATAACCAAAGAACAAGAGCTATTTTTCAATACAGAAAAACCGGAAGTGTTACGCCGTCCGTGTCCGCCACTGTACATAAATCACTAGTGTCCCATGTCGTAAAGTAGAAAGCGTAGACTTATATTGCCATTGCGTAACACACTTAAAAAGTGGTGGTAAGTATGCATTGAATACCACAACCCTTGCTCATCCACTAGTGGGCGACTAGGGAAACAGCAAGTCTCGCTTTTTACTTTTTACGTCACCCTTGGGAGGAGATGGGATGGTGGTCCTTCGTTGAAAAACTTGAAGAGGTACTGCGATCGGCAACCCGGTTCTTCCAAGCGTGGTTGCCAACAAACGATTGTCCATGAAGCGATTTGTGGGAAAAGTCTTTGTTCAACAGAAGACATCACTTGACTGAGATGATGACCAAGTATGTTAGGAAACCACATTTCAAGCCATCTACCCACCTAATGCTTTCGCGCATCCGCAGCAGTACCCGTGTATGACCGCCTCGTCGTCCTCGCAGCTTTTCGGCGGGCAGCCGTTGCACCACACGCCTATCCCCATCCAAGGTATATTCCCTGTGAAATAAACTTTCATTTTAAATGGTTTTGAAACTTCCTAGGTTGTGTACAGCTTTTAATCAGTTTTACGAAAATACTGTAGATAGAATCTCTTTGTTCTGTGGTATTTTCAAATATTCTTGTAGGGGACAAACTGAGATAAAATTGCTTAATGTTATCAATGCTAACACTATTGTAATATTCCCGTAGGTACAAAAGGATATATGGCGAAACATAACTGTCAAAAGAATTACTTAAAATAATAAAACTGAACTTACATCTTGAAGCTTTATGCACTCCATCAAGTCCGGTATCCGATGACGAGGGAAAGAATATGCAAGTAACGTTCGAGACTAAAACAAGGGCTGTGGCCAGCACTATATGCATTGTTCGAGGCATTTTGTCAAATAACACTCAACTCAGTGCGAGGGCTTTATTTATATTCTGACCTATGACAAGTCTGTAGTTAAATGATGGGCAGGCAGTACATTTTTATAAGTACCTAAATTTTAATGTAAATTCCTTTTCCTCCAAGAATCATCAAGATAGGGATGGGAAGGTCAATGTCCAGTATAGTGTACCTGGCTGCCTATGTATAGTTTATTATAGTCTGTGTACCTAATTAAGACAGTTTTACAGACATGAGTGAGTAGTATGAGCTCATACGATAACCTGCCTCACTAATTATACTCTAATTATATTCATTATAGGTCAGTAACATGATCATTGGTAAAATTTCTAACACGTTAAAATAGCTGTTTCCTTTTTAAAAATAAAAAAATGTATGTAAAGAAAACATTTATTTTTGTTTATTGAGTAAAACTACTCATAGTTTAGCATACACCGAACATCTTTGGCACAAAAATCACGTAAAAATCTGTATTAAATTACAAACACCGATTCCGTTACAGCACGCAGCACGTTACATACTTAAATTACATTCGAATATAAGGAAGGCATGTTTTTACATTATGTATGTTCTTTGTCTACATTAATTAAAATTAAATAAAAAATATTAAGAAAAAATATCACAGATTAAATAATTAATCAGTACTTACTTAAAACAAATAAAACCTAAAAAATACAAAAAGAGCACTTAACAATAATCAATAACTTATTTCAATGAGATTCAACGAGATGTAATTAAGTTAATGTAATCAATATTCAACTAAATTACACAAATATCACACCTATGTATTTCATAGAATACTCCTAGTCACTAGACATTTATTTTCTTTATAATAATTATAACATCGTATTTCCTATATTTGGCAAGTATTGGCACTTCCATATTTCATTGTTTATTTGTCTTTATTTATTGTGATCTGTGCAACACTGATATAATATTTTATTATATCCGACTGCTGTGTGTGAGTACACGCTATTTTTAGAAGTGCAAATTGTGTAAATGTAGAATTGATTTATTACCACACGGGTATCCTTATTATAAAATTAACATGATTTTCAACATCCTCACGTTTAACTTGAATGTTACAGCGGCTATACTTACCACCGAATCCTACAAACTTTAAGGCCATGTTAAACTTGTTGCATCCTCTCAAGTGCTAGTAGGATAGAATATGACATAACTGTTGTTTAATCTGGCCTTACTGGTGGAAGCACACCAGACCTCCGCTTAGAAATCTGAAGGGCGATACCGTTGTGCGAGAAAGTGCAGGGAAACTCGCTTCTGTTTCGCCGCCAAAGAACGTTCTTTTGTTGTTCAAAACGAAAGTAAAATTCTTCGCTTTAAAATTAACGATAATGTTGCTCTTGTCTCTTTCTCGCGCAGCGATTTCGCACTTTATTCACAGCGAAGGTGTGCTACCACCATTAAAATTTCAACTATTCGGAACGAAATGCTTTGCACCAGTCTAAACCGAAGCTCTTTCAAGAAGGGAAGCGGCAAACGAGGAGCGTCTCCGCAGGGCGCGCGGGCGCTGGCGAGGGG